>JAHWFO010018102.1:529392-599758 GCA_023313115.1 Rhysida immarginata | reverse complement strand
CCTGGAAAAATTTAATTTGTTAAGCCCTAACCAACATGGCTTCCGAGCTAAACGTGGGGTAGATACTGCTATTGAAGCCCTATTAAATGAGACTGTTAATTCCCAATTAAAAAATTTCTTCTCAACTGTTTTCTTTTTGGATTTTAAGAAGGCGTTTGACTCGGTTACAAAAAGTATTTTAGTTAAAAAGTTGATTCATCAATTTGGTATTCGAGGCGTACCCCTGAATTGGATTTCATCGTTTTTGAGTGACCGAAGGTATACTTTATTTAACCATAATTTAGATTCGGCGAGTTTGGTTTCTAACCAAGGCCTTCCTCAAGGATCATCTCTTTCGCCAATTTTATTCTCTGTGTTTATTAATGATTTTTGTAAGGTCATTTCGCGTAAAAGTTTTTTATATGCTGATGATATAGCTATTTTTATAGATGATATTTCTACCTTAGATTTATTGGAGAAAATGAGACTTGTTCTCCAAGAGGTTGCGTCTTGGTCACAAATAAATGGAATTAAGTTGAATATAGAAAAATCTAAATGGCTTCAATTTATACAGAGGAATAGAATTGGCATTTTAGATCCGTTTGCAGCGAAATATGGCGATGTCTCTTTGGAAAAAGTGGAATATTTTAAATATTTTGGGTTGTGGATCTCAGCGGATCTGGGATGGTCGAAACATATCCAGGAACTGGCTAAATGTTTGTCTCAACGAATTGGGATTCTATATCTAGTAAGATTTTTCCCCAGAGATATTCTGGTTTTGTTGTATTTTGCTTTAATACACTCTATGTTGTGCTTTGGAATTATCTTTTGGGGACGAGGTAATATCACAGATTTGAATTTATTGCAGAGGTTGCAACGTAGAGCACTGAAAACGATTTTCCATCTTTCCAGTTCATCCGTTTATTTGGACATGATGATGAAGAATTATAAGATTCTCCCAATTATGGGAATTGTTATTAAACAAATTGCCCTGTATTTTTTAAATCTAAACATAAACTGACTGTATCCACTTGCTTTGCTGATTTCATACATTTTTCTTCTTCTTATCTCACACGCAATAAACACTTACCTGTAATACCTTTAGTTACAAAAAACTATGCCAGAACGCAAGTCAGATATACAGGACCATAAGTTTGGTCATTTATTCCTCTGGAAATTTTGAATACTACTTCTGTTTTCTCGTTTAAAAAACGTTTAGGAATGTGGCTTATCTCGTTTACCCCTAGCGACCTCTCTTCTTGTTTTTTTTAGTTTGTTTTTGTTTGTTTTTTGTTTGTTTTTTTATTTAATTTCCTTATTTTATGTTATAATTTTTTTTTATTTTTTATGTTATAATATTTGTTATGGTGGGGGGCGGCTACCTGACAGGTTTTTACCTTTAGGCCACCCCTCATTTGTTTATATTTGGTATTTTAGTTTATGATGAGCAATGTTGCCTGTCTCAATGAGGCTCCCCTAACATGGAGAGCGCCCTGAACAGGCTGTCTTGAAAGAACCAGAACTTCGGTTTTAGCCACACTGATCTTCATCCCAGCTTCTTCACATTTGGCTCCAAACCGGTCTAGTGCATGCTGAAGGTTCGCGCGAGAAGACCCAAGCAGGACAAGGTCGTCCGCAAAGAGCAACCTCTCCACCAGGCAGTCGCCCACACAAACACGCTCATCGCCTCAGCTGCCCCTGTCTATCCAGTCCATAAAGATAATGAACAAGATGGGCGACAGTACGCACCCTTGGCGGAGTCCAACACCCACGGTGAACGGTCTTGACTTAATGCCATTTATCCGGGCACACATCTCAGAGCTTTCGTACAGAGACATGATAGCAACCAGTAATTGCCCATCCACTCCACACTCTTGCAACACTTGCCAGAGCTTCTCCCGAGGAACCCTGTCATATGCTTTTTCGAGGTCCACAAAGCAAGTGTAGACCTCTTTTGCATACTCCCAGGATTTCTCAAAGATTTGCCTTAGAGCAAAGATGTGATCCGTCGTGCTTCGGCCAGGTCGGAAACCACACTGCTCCCCCGACAGTTTGGAGTCGACTATTTCCCGACTTCTCTTCTCCAGACACTTAGCGTACACTTTCCCAGGAATGCTGAGCAAAGAGATGCCTCGATAGAGAATTTATATTGCATCGGGTGTGGCGCAGGTTAAAGTCACCCGCGTTCGGGAGTTAGGCAGAGGCTGTTCGAAAAATAGTCGACAGTCTCCCGGCTGTAATCTCGGAGCAATGCCTCCGAGAAGCCCCACCAGTGCACTCGCTATGCGGTTGGGGAAACGGTCGGGGGCAGCGCATGCCTTTACCCAGGAGGAGAAACTGGTAAAGCGACAACGGGATCGGGTGCTGTCAATCGGCACTTGGAACGTATTCTCCATGAACTCCGACCGTTATCTGAATGTTTTGGACAACTGTGCACTTCCAACGTTGTGGCAATTTTTCGGAAACGGGCCATTTCTCTACCAACACGACAATGCTCCGTGCCACAAAGCGAGGCGTGTACAGCAGTGGTTTGTGGATTCAGGGGTCGAAGAAATGGGTTGGCCGGCACAAAGTCCCGACCTCAATCCTATAGAGAGTCTGTGGGATGAATTGGAAAGACGCTTGCGGGCCAGATCACATCGGCCAACTTCTGTACCTGAAACTACAAAAACAAACACACAAAAGTTATTTCTCAAAGAACTCTCCTTGCTTCTCTGCGTATTTTTTCCAGTGTTCTGGGAGAACCTGGATACCAGTTCTGTAGAAATCTTTAGGCTGATGTTGAAACCACGTCAGCATAGTCTTTTTTGACTTCTTCAATGGAGCTGAACATCTGCCTTCCAAAGAACTCTCTCAATGGTCCTTAAAGGCGATAGTCGCGAGAGGAGAGATCTGGGCTGTATGATATGTGTTACGATATCCCATTTGAATTAGTGTTGTCCGACTAGTCGAAGGTACAGTTAGTAGTCGAATAATTTGTGTTTGATATTCGACTAATATTCAAATAGTTCAAAACAACGACACTAATCAAATATTTCGATACTAGTGTTGGGCCATTTGCACTGGCAATGGCATTTTTCACTGGCGCCACTTCTGGCGCTAATGGTGCCAGTGCTGGAAGTGAAAAATAACCATGTGAGCAAGCCGCACTTTTGTCTTGCGCTCTGGGCTGTTATTGCTTGGCACGGCAACTAGAGTCTGAAAAGAACACGTAAGAAAAACTTCACAAGGCAGATCACGAATCCGTGATCCAAATAACTGAAAACAGCATAAAAGAACCAAAATAGCAATCCTGAAAGTCAAAAAATATTTAAATTTGCCAAGAATTGATATATTAGGAGTATGATCTTTCATGTTGCGGTGACAGAAAAAAATAAAATATTATGCAAGGTGTTCAAAAAGCCTAACAATATGGCATATATCTCAAAGCTGTCGAGTAGGCGAGATCTGATGATGGTGGTTTATAGGTAATATAGAAGTGGGAAGTTCATTGCCGCACTCGAAGTTGACTTTGACCACCAAATTTAAGGTCATCCATTTGCAAACTAGAAAACTATGAAAAACAGAGAAAAATTTCCAATTGCTACCCTGTAGAGCAACACCACATTAGTCTAAAAACAATTTTTAATCACACCCTTTCCCTTGAATGATTTTAGAGGTAACGGGCTAGAAAGAGTCACACAAGGTCAGCTTGGGCTAGCCAGGTTGGTTAAGGTTTCTAACACATTTGAATTGCAGTGAAACACCCTGTTGGGAATTTTCTTTTCTTGAGTGACTCTCTCAAGCCCATTTTCACAAAATCTTTCAAGGGGAAGGTTGTGAATAAAAATTGTTTTCAGATTAATGTGGTATTGCTCTACAAGATAGCATTTGGAATTTTTTTTCTATCATTATTAGTTTCGAAGTTAGCAAATGGATGACCTTAAATTTGGGGGTTAAAGTCAAATTTGAGTGAGGCAGTGTATTCCTCACCACCATATTACCTTTAAACCACACTCATCCGATCTCGCCTACCTGGCAGCTTTGAGATACCTGCCATGTTACTATACTTTTTGGACACCCATTATATATGTATATCGTACATTTAAAAAAACATCTTAATTTAAAGGCAAAAATCGAAATCAATGTCAGCATCGCAATGAATGTCAAAATCAATGTCTGTTGCTATCGAAATCGCTATATACAAGGGACTGAAACGTCCTAAGCCTGACCAGGAAGGAGACAAGCTATAGAAACAAAACGCTGTATTTTATCGATGTATTTAGGTTTTGACATGAGGAGCCATTATTGACATAAACGGAGGAAATATAGTTGGAAAACAATTGAGAGATTCCAGGAGAATTACTTTGAACATTATCATCCAAGTACTTGGAGGGAAGGAGATAATTATCAGATTTTTTAGAGTCAACATACCACCAGTAATTTTTGACATTTTTAAAAATAGATGATTCAGCTTTTTTGATATAATTATCGTAGCAAATTTTGTTAAGGGCTTTACATTGGGACCTTAGATCAGAGAAAGCATGTAATCACCGTTATCATTAGTAGCTTTGTAATGGGCATGAGCAGCTTTTTTCAATGAAATACGGTTCTTGAACTCGGGAGAAAACCAGGGTGGATGTTTACGATTTCTGATACGGATTTTGGGAATATAACAGTCCATTAGATGATAAATAGTGACATACAGTTGTTCTACTGCAGTGTCCAGTTCCAGTTGTTCGAGGTAAAACCAATTGACTTCCTGTAAGGCCAAATTAAGGGAGTGATAATCACCTCTATTATAGTCAAAGCGGAGGGAATCATACGGTAGAGAATTTTGCTTATTCTCAATCTTGATAATACCCTGCAAGGGCGGATGATTGATTTCAGGTTCGATTAAAGGATCATCTGAAATACGAACAGACATATCGACAGAAAATAAGATGAGGTCGAGAATAACACCATTACCATTTCTGAAAGTTTTATGTTGGGTAAGGTTCAGAAAGTGAATCGTGTCAAGTAAAAGATTTCCACACTGGGAGAAGGTGTTACGATCACAGCACACATCACCATGAACCCAAAGGGAGGTAAGTTCACGTAGGTTGAAGTCATCATACACAGATTTTTGAGTCGGGGTAGATAGAGATGATTCTCTCTAGCTCATTAACGTGACATTCGAGAGTTAAGGATGAAGCATCGGGAGGAATATACACTACACAAATAATGACTGATTGCCCTCCTAAGAAAATAATGTTAAAAATATGCTCAACATTAGGGCTAGAGTAAATAGGGAGGGATGATAGTTTTTTGTTGATAGCTAAGAGAACACCTCCACCAGATGATTTTCGGCTATTCAGGTCATTTCTGTTGGTGCGGTAGATGTTATAGTTACCTCGACCAATGTCGACTGATAAGTTTGTTTCCATGTAACAAATCACAGAAAAAGATTGGAGAGATGCATTTTGGGTTAAATTAAGCATTTTAGTTCTTAGTCCGTTAACCTTCTGATAGTAAAATGATAAATCCGGGTAATCTAGTTTTTTGACAAATCCTTAACTATCCTGGGTGAGCCCTGAATGAATCTTATAGCGATGTCATTTTCACCATTAGCCATACTGTAACTCAAGATTCAGTGAGTGCAGGAAATCCTGTTCCATTTTTGTTCTCTTCCTTGCGGATTGATACATTCGTCCCATCACATATAGATTTTTTATGTTTCAAGGTAATTAAGGCATCTGCTTTACTACAACTCAGTTGCAAAAATATACGATCACTAGACAATTTCAATACATCTCTATTTTTGTTGTCATTTTGCTCAAAAAGGAACGGGAAAATATGAACTGAAAAGAATGCAATAGATTTCAGATATGTAGAAAAAGTTTTAAAAAAATATCAACAAAATTCATCCATTCATATTTTTACAACAAAACATTAAACATAATTTTAGTCCTTCAAAAATATCCAATCACCCAGACTGCCGTTTCAAAAACTCCAATCAATACTTAGTATTTACACCTTTAGCAGAAATTACTGCATGCAAATGATCTGGCATACTGGAAATCAATTTCCCACATTGGCCAGAATATATTTTCGCACAGAGATTGGTCAGGGTAGCTTTTAATTCCTCTTAGGTCCGTGGTTTCTTCCTTCGGACCCCTTTTTTCAGAATATGCCATATATTTTCGATTGGTGATAAATCGGGACTGTTTGGTGGCCAATTTTTAAGCAGTTCAACTTCATGAGCTTGAAAGCACTCCATAGTTGTTCGAGGTCTGTGTGGTGCTGTTCCATCCTGTTGAAACAGTGCTTGACCGTTATGATTGAATTCTGGCAACGAAGGCAACGAAAACATTCCTCCAATATATCCTGATACTTGTGAGCATTAACCGTCCCTTCAATGAATGCAATTGGCGAACCCCTCTTGCATCCATACAACCCCAAACCATCAGTGTCTTAGAGAATTTGACACTTATACTTAAGCATTCTGGCTTATATGTTTCATCTTTCTTATGAAAAACACATTTACCTTCTTCACCATAAACTGTAAATTTACACTCTTCAATGAAGATGACACTTTTCCACGTTTCTGAAGATCATTGAAGATGTTCTTTAGCTCAATTCAGCCTTTTTACCATATGGAGACATGATAGTAGAGGTTTGACTGTGCTATATAAATCCGTAACATTGTTCCTTCAGATGTCGCCTTGTAGCAGCATTTGAGACATCTACTCTTGTTGTTTCACACCAGTCAATTGTGTTTTCAGATGTGGTGACATGTTGTTTGCAATATTCTTGGGAGAAGTTTGTCTTGCTTTTTTGATGTTTTCCTTGGTCAACCAGTTTGCTTAGTTGCGGAAGACTTTCCTGTTTCTCTCCATTTTTTAATGATTTCAACAACTACTATGGTATATATTTAATTCAGTAGCTATTTTGTGAGCAGAATATTTCTGTAAGTGCTTGTCAACAGTCAAATTGCGTATTTCATTACTGGTTGCTTTACTTCGCCCCACTTTGTTGTAGCATGTGATTTGATTCCCAAAATAAATACAGGGAAGCTGAGAATTTTATTTTGTATGCAAGTTGGCTGATTAATCCTATTATAACATAAAAATGCAAATTAAGTTGCAGTCAGCTAAAACTTTCCCATTTTTTGAGGGGTGATTGGAAATTTTTGAAACAGCAGTCTGGGTGATTGGATATTTTTGAAAGACTAAAAGTATGTTTAATGTTCCGCTGTAACAGCATGAATGCATGAATTTTGTTGACATTTTTTTAAAACGATTTCTGCATATCCGAAATCTATTGCATTCTTTCTGTTCATATTTTCCCGTCCATTTTTGAGCAAAATGACATCAACAATAAAGATGTATTGAAATTGTCTAGTGATTGTATATTTTTGCAACTGAGTTGTATTATGGATCACCTTTACCGGCCTCACCTTGCCGGGGCTTTTTCTCCCTAACCTAAATCAACGAAAATTGTTTAACGATGAGAAGGAAGGAGAAGAAATTTTGCTTAATATGCCTTTTATATTCTCAGTGTCATTTTCCACCCCGGAATCTTCTTCAACTCCGAAGACTAGTACATTGCTTTCCCTAGCGCGACGTTCATTAATTTCCGAAATCACATTTTCCAAAACACGTGGCGAGATTTGCCCCATATCGCTGTTAAACAAAGATGCTTTAAGTTCTGCGATTTCATTCTTCAAGGACATAATTAAGTCTTTAATTTCACCCTTACCAGTGTTTTTGCATTCCACGCAAATATTTACGAAAGATCCATTAGAAGAGACCAATGCTGCCGTACATTTTCTGTCTAGTCCCATGCACTTGGCGTGGCTCGTTCGGCGGCACAAGTCACACTTTATGCTATCATCACCATTACAATTATATTTTCAGGAGAGATATATGCTACTATTAGTGTTCTGCATTTGATTTTAATTCCTTTCGTTGTTGACACACAATCACCAACAACTTGTTTGAGATCCATTAAGTTCGCTGTACAAGCTTCATACTTGTCAGGAATTGTATCCACCTTGGGCCAGTCACCACCTTGCATCTCTCTTGGGAGCCATTAAAAACGGGAGGAGAGGCCTTAAATAACTCAGGTAAAGGGAAAGAGTCAGGAGGGGGAATAAGATATGAAAAGAGGAAACAGAAGGTAGACTAAAAAGTTAAAAGCATACAAGCAGGGGTGGGGGTCGCAGGGAGGGGATCCAAAGAGTAAGGAAACTGACACCAAAGTGTGAAGATACAGCAGAGGACAGATGAGGTCAGAAGGAGGCAGAGAACAACAGTGAGGGGAGGAGGTGTGCAAATGGAAACAACAGCAGGAGGGACTAGTAGAGAATTGTAGAAAAGGAAAACACCAAAGACTAAAAAATACTAATACTATTAAAAATAATAAAATACTACTACTACTACTACTACTAATAATAATAATAATAATAATAATAATAATAATAGATAATAATATTAAAAAAAACGGAAAAGTAAGATAGCAAGCAATGAGAAGGCTAATGATAAACAGAGAGAAAGAGCTAGGAATGAGGCAAATATAGAGATAAAAGATGCACCACTAGTATGAGATTTAGATCAAAGGGGGGATAGAGAGGACAGAAGCTCGGACGTAGAGAAAGGTTCACGAGAGAAAAAAAATAATAATAATAATAAATAAATAAATAAATAAATAAATAAATAAATAATAATAATAATAATAATAATAATAGTAATAATAAAAATAATTCCTACACCCAAACATCAATACTCCCACGAGTGCATAACTTTCCCTCCCTCGCATTTGAGTCCCTTGGGCTTTGGCCCTCTTTTGGGTCCGCCTCTGGGATTGGCTTCCGGACTTGATCCGAGTTTGGCTTCCCCAAACAATTATAAAAATAATAATGCTAATAAGAAACATATTAATAAAATAAAATGTAATTAGCAGTCGAAAAGTAAAGAAAACCTGGACTCGTGACACTCGTTGGACAGGGATCAATTGCTTGGCTAGGCGGGACAGGATGGGTGGCAGATGGGGAAAAAACTGTGGTGACTGGGGAAGGCGGGAGAGTTTGGGGAAAACGTCTGACTTCAATGACTTCTGGCTGACTTCTCCAAACTTCGGAGAGAAGTTCCTCATGTCCAATTCATCACGAATGATGGCAGCAACCCTCTCGCATGAGATGGCCACTCTTTCTGCTATCGTTTTCGCGGAGACCTGGTGGTCACTCGAAATCAGTTCGTCAATGCGCAAACACCTAATTTTGCAGACTTGCAGAAGAAAATTGCTCTTTTGAAATTACCAATCAATTTTCTGTTATAATGCCGGGAACCTGTGGAGGCTTAGAAATTTTCAGTATCCCCTCGTATCTTATCTGTAGTTACACCATTAATCGATGGAGATTTTAGTAATTCAATGGCTTCTGGTAATGATGATGATTTTAGAGGCTTTTTTGGCAGTTTTCTTATTGTAGAAATATATGGACCAGAAGTGATCATCAGGCGACTAAAAACATCATGCATGGTATTTTCTCTTGAGCACTTTCGCAAGAAATCTTCACAAAATCTTTTTTGGAGTTTAATAATGACACCTAAACATACAAATAAACAAATGTGAAATATACACAGTGTGCGGCAGGTACTAGAGAACAAAACGACGTCCGCAGGTAAAAGGACTACAATTTACATTTTTGCACAAAGGACTACAAAATACATATTGTTATTCAATAAAACCACCGTCTGCCGCAATGACAGCTTCCACACGACGTAAGCACCGCTGGCAGGCTGCAGTGAGGAGGGTTTTCTGGAATTCTGCCATTACCCCCACAATAGCCGGCCTGACAGCTTCAACGGTGTTGTGTGGATGCTTGTTGGACTCCTGTCAATGACGCCTCAGACAGAATAGTCCAAAGGATTGTGATCAAGGGAGCTGGGGGGGGGGCACATGTTGAGAGAGACGTGGTCCTGGAGATTCGTGGTCATCCATGCTTGGGTGCTGTGGGCCTCATAACTTGGAGCCAAATTTTCGTGAAAACCTACAGCCTACCACGTGCTACAGTAGTTATCCAGGCTTCACAACTCTTGCCAACACTCTTGCGAACTTTAAACACGAACGAACGGTCGACTTTCAGGAATGTAGCCATCTCGGATTCGGAGTGTTCTGCAGCCAAGAAGACGATGACAGCATGTCGCTTCATTTGCTGGGTTATCTTTAGATCCGCCATGTTTATAAGCCTTGTTTCGGAATTGTTAAATAGTATGACGTATTGACTATTACGTGTTACTCACGTGTTCTTAAATACCTGCCGCACCCTGTATAACATTCACAACTGTGTACGAATAATATTAATATGAACGTATTTATAGCAAGAGATTTTTAGACAGATTATCTATCTTTATACTACAATTCAATCCATTTGTACTTTACAAGCCAAAAAAGGCAGAGAAAGGCAGTAAAATTTTAACGATTCGAAATAGAGAAGTTTAATCAAAGATATGCTATTAATTAGAACTTGGAGTAAGCTAGAATGCATAACTATTTGGCTACTTGAAAATTTGCTTCTTTTGAAATATATCTTAAAGACTTAAATTTAAAATAAAAAACAATATATTTAACATATAAAAAATTTTCTCAGTATATTTTTCTATTGCACACATTTCCAGGAGTAGAATCCACTGTGCATAATATGATTTGCGAACTTAGTTTTTAAAATATACCCACAAAACTAGACTAGTAAAATTTCTGTTACTTTGAATTGTCACGATTTTTTCGTACTAAGGAAATTGAAGTATAAAAAATTAAAATCTGAGGTTTGTTACATTGATGAAGAATTTAGTTTTCTTTCCAAACCACTAATATTTTAGAAAATTCTGGCCAGCTTATCTGGATTTTGGACCACTGTGCGGCATGAGAGCACGCTGTGCTTCTTTTCTTGCCGTGATATTGCTCGGCAGTTAGAGTCTCAAAAGAACGCCTTCATTGTATATGCACCATTGTTATGACATGGATGGTAGGCTTGTGTTTAATATAACAGTTGTAGACTGACGTTTGGAGTGCAATGTGCAGTTACACCTATCAATCTGAGGCCAAACAGTCTAAGTAGATGGCCATTTTTATCAAAAATCTACGCACTGGAAAAAGATTCAATTAATATATTTTTTCCGTGAAAGCAGTGAAAGTGTTTGAAAAAATTAAAGGGCGGCTTTCTTGAAAGCTGCCATCTTGAATATTCTGTAGGTTTTAAATGGGAAGTGGGTCATGGAGCACAAGATTTCGGGTTAGAATTTCCTAAGGAAAACAATGGTGCTACTCGTTTGTTCATATCTTAATTCGTTCAAGAGTTTTAGCAAATGGTCAAAATATATACAACATGGAAAAAATTCTGTTTTGGGGACGATAAAATTAACTGTAAAATATGCCTACTATTTTCCTACTTTTGTGTCCGATACCACCACTGAATATAATTTTTAAATTATGAACTAAAAATCCTAATATTAAGGATTTACTTTTGGAAGTTGTTCTCTTTACCTACAATTGTAATTATCTCAGGCAACGACATGTGCGTCTATTAGTCCTGTAACAAATACTAACAGTTCATAGTATATATTGTTTAAGTAATTATACTACTTAAAATACGAAAAAATTAAACTTCATAAATGATAATTTGTTATATAAACGTTTATTTTTCTATTAAAATTATTGCACTGCATTAAAGGCAATATTGTTAAGCTTGGCACTGTTGATAGCATTGGAACTGTAAATTTGCACCAATGGCACCACTGCTTTGATGTGCACCACTTGGCAACACTAATCGATACCATTAGTCATGACTAGTCAAACCGCAACTGTCAAACTAGAAGCCAATTAAAACCGTTCAAAGCTCTAAGCTGATGGGGAGTTTCAGTAGGATCTTCACAATTCTGTTGATTTCTGATAGGGTTGCAGGCACTTTATAATGTCTAAGCAGATAACTGTAATCCTCAGCGCCCAGCGTGCCCTTGCCTCTCCTGATGTCATTGGTACCTCTGAGATATTGGACATAATAAAGCGCCTGAAAAGCAAAAAGGCAGCCGGCATCGATACCATTTTAACAGCGCTCTCAAGAATTTGCCTCCTAGTGTTATCTGCATCATCACCAAGGTCATGAATGACTGCTAAACCTGGACTGGATCCTGCTCTTCCCACAAGTTATAGGCCCATTAGCTTGTTGCCCATGCTTTCCAAGGTCTTTGAGCGCACTATACTAAAAAGGTTCATCGACTACTACGAGGAAAACAACCTCATTCGTAGTGAGCAATTTGGCTTCCGTCCAGGACACTCCTGTCAGTTTCAGTTATACAGGCTCGTTGCTGATTTAACCTTATTCTCCATGCGTGAGAAATTTTAAGTAAATCAATGACGAGGTACCCGGGTACCCAAGTCCTTCATCACTGATTTACATGGGAATTATGAACATACATTATTTTTTATAACTTACCTACATGTGTTGTTATTGTTATCAGTATGAAATCAATAGCAAAAATCATAATTTTTTTATTTTAGTAAAAACTTTCAGTTTTATTTTTTCTGAAAACTTTCAGTTTTTTTTTTTTTTTGAAAACTTTCAGTTTTAATTTTTGTGTTAGTTTTATTTTCTGGTATTCACTGGACGCTTTCTATACTTGAACTTGCTAGTCTTATACTCGCACAAGACCAACATAAAAATGGCAAAACGCGATCAAGTATTCTCATTGGAAGAATTCAGTCGGTAAGATGATGCACTTACTAATATGCCTACACTTTTGAATTCAATGAGTTTTGAGTAATATGCACTTACTATAATGCCTAATTCATCTTGTTGTAGAATGAGTTTTGAGCAACAACAATCATATCTGGATAATTTCATTTATGATTCAGAAAGTGATAATGAGTTGTATTGCTCCAACATTCCTGATGATCTCAGCGTTCCACCAAAAAACAATCAAGCTCTTCAAGATGAAGAATCTGATATAGAAGACTTCAATGCTGATCATAATGCCCAAATAGAAGTAGATGACTGTTCTGAAAGTTCCAGTTAAGTCGACAATGAAGAAAGTGTTCCCGATCAGCAGATGCTGTATGGCAAAGATGGAACTGCATGGAATCTGACAAGTTCTAACAGTACTCAAACACCACAGCAAAACATTTTACGCCAAAAATCAGGACCTGTAAAAAAAACTGAATCCCTTTCAGTTCTTGAAACCTTCAAGTGCATATTCGATAACATTATGTGCAATATCATAATCAGGGAAACAAACAGGAAAGCCAAATCTGTATATTCTCAGTGGAATGCAGAAAATCCAAACAGCCCTCCCAAAGTTTGAAAGGAGTTGAAAGACGAAGAATTCGATAGTTATCTTGGGATTCTCATTACAGCAGGGGTTCACCATTCTTGCTCAGAAGACATCAGAGAACTGTGGAAGAGTGATGCTAATCCGTTATATCGTGCATCTATGTCAGTGAATAGATTTTGGGAAATAACTAGGTTTCTTCGTTTTGATAATGTTACAACAAGGCAAGATAAGTTGAAAAATGACAAAGCAGCAGCAATTTCAGAGATATGGCTCTTGATGAATATGAATCTCAGAGCTCATTTATGTGCCTTCCGAATGCCTTACTGTCGATGAACAGCTATTTCCATTTAGGGGTAGAACAAGATTTACCCAGTACATGCAGTCAAAACCGGCAAAATACGGTATCAAAATATGGTGGGTGTGTGATGCTGCAAATGCTTATCCACTCACTGGGCAAATATACACCGGGAAATCAGCTTAAAGTCGTAAAAAAAATCAGGGCGAAAGAGTAGTAAAAGACCTGTGCTGCTAATTCAAGAAAAGTGGTCGGAATGTTGTGATGGATAACTTTTTTACAACGCTTCCTCTGGCACGATTCCTACTTTCATGGTGTTTGTCAATGGTTGGGACATTGAAAAAAAATAAACCTTACATACCACCACAAATGATCGCCAACAAATCGAGAGAACCACTGTCTTCTCTTTTTGGATTTAGCAATGACAAAGTTACAATGGTGTCGTATGTGCCAAAAGCTAACAAGTCAGTCATATTGTTGTCAACCATGCATTACACAAAAGATGTAAGTGGACCAAAGAAAAAGCCCGAAATCATTCTGTATTACAACCGGGGTAAAGGTGGTGTTGACAATATGGATAAAATGGTATCGCACTACACTTCCAAGAGGAAGACTAGAAGGTGGCCTGTTGCAATGTTTTACAATATGAATGATTTTGCTTGCCTAGCGGCTTATATTATTTACATGGAAAACAATCCGTTTGAATCCAAGAAAAATAACAGCCGGCGTGCGTTTTTGAAAGATTTAGGTAAACAACTGGCAATGCCAGCGATTGAAACTCGGTCCATAAACCCACGAGCTTGTCAGCACTTCAACACGAAATCTGGAATGGAATGCATGCTGGGAGGGCCTATTGCAAGTTGTATTTCTGTAGGTGATGAAGAACAACGCAGAGATTCCTCAGGTCGCCTTATAGTAACTGGAAGTTGTTATGTTTGCAAATCCACCAAAAAACGTAGAAAAACAAGAAAATCTTGTTCCAATTCTCATCGCCCAGTTTGTGAGGAGCATACCAAAACAATCACAAATTGTTATGCTTGTTCTGCAAATGTGTAAGCTTTTGAACTGATGTTTTTACTGATTGATATTGTAATTATCTTAGAATCGTTTTTGTAATTAAAATTCGTTTAAAGTGTGATTTATCATTTTTATCTCGTTTTTTATATCGTTTTCTTGAGTAATAGTTGTAGGGGTACCCGGGTGCCCTTATCATGGATGTAAAGTGTAAAAGACTTTCAAAATTTTTTTGGAAATTACAAAAAAATTTTTAAAAATTAATTTTTCAAAAAACTGCATAGGATTACCAACTTAGAGATGTCAAAAAATACCACGGGAAAAATACGAATGTATGATAGAGAATTTTTATGTTAAAAACGAAAATGGCACCCGGATACGCCGTCATGGGGAAGAAGGTTAAACGGTCCTCTCAACCTCTCTATGTTTGGTGGTCTCCTTTTCCTCGATGTCCAAAAGTCCTTTGACCAAGTCTGGCATGATGGACTCATTTACAAAATGATTACCTACGGGTTCCCTGACGATCTAATTGCTCTGGTCCGCTCCTTCCTGTCAAAGAGGGCTTTTCGTGTAAAGGTTGGGGACTCCTTGTCTGAACCCTGCGATATTATGCTGGTGTATCCCAAGGCTCTGTCTTGGGGCCAGCCTTCTTAAATTTCTTTATCCATGACTTTCCCAAGTTTGCAAAGGAAATTCTGTATTTGTTTGCTGACGACGGGTCCATCATGACCTGGGCACGAAACCTATTACTCGATTCCAAAAAGCTTTATATCAGTGCGAGAGCTGGTTCACTAAGTGGCGATTAAAGCTGAATGTCGAAAAGTGCAAGGTCATGTTTATTACTCGCAAATGCAAAAACACTCCAAAGCCCCTCTTCTTATTTGGCAAGAAACTTGAGTTGGTAAAAAGCTATAAATATCTTGGGGTTATGATCGACTCCAAACTAAATTGGAACGACCAACTCCAATATGCACTCAACAAAGCAAAAAAAGCAAGGTTTAGATTGATTGCATTTTTGGGGAAACAGCGCTCTTGTTGTGGATAATAAACTCTTGACATACAAGGTTGTGATTCGTACTATTCTTCTTCATGGAATGCCTGCTTGGGCTTCTATTTGCAAATTTATGTGGAAGGATCTCTAGATCTTCCAAAATGTTGCTCTACGATCCATTGCCCAACTTGACAGAAGAGTTGCCAACAATCACTCTCTCTATGACGATTTGTGGATGACCCACATAGGCACCTTTGTCCAGACACTTATATAGAACATGCTACCCAAGATAGAGAATCATGAAAACACCCTGGTTTCTGGTACTGTGGACCACCCACTCGTTGTTAAGGGTCCCCTCAGGTTTCGAAAACCCCGCCATGTCCTGGATGTCTGCTTTGATGACGTTAAAAAGGCCGTCTTCCCCAACTATTGGATCTTTTAGATCCTGTTGATTTTTGGGGACTCTATTCGTCAATCTACAATTCGACTCTCATCCCTTCTGGGGACTTCTTCTCTGGAGGACTAAATGGGTTCATCAGGCTTCTCTCCCAGTTCAGTGTACCTCCTCTGGTTTACTCTTTGGGCGAGCATGCAAAGTGAGCTTGGCTCCTGGACCACTCGCGTCTTTCTTTTCACTTCACTGTTCGATTGTCGATTGTCGATTGTCGAACTGTAGTCACTCTGGAAGTAGCCACTCCGTAGTCACTGTGGAAGACATCTTTGGGTTAGTCAGGCTTCTTGCCTATTTCAGTGTATTTCATGTGGAATTTATTACGGAAGGGTGAGAATCGTGTAAGCACTGCTTACGTCCCACTCGACAAATGTACACTTCACTTTTCGATTGTCGATGTCGACTGTAGTCACTCATTTCTTATATCATCTACTATCATCGAAATCATTCACCAGTGGGTCTCTGGTAAGGAATTAATTTTTTTTCAAACCTGACCTGTTCGTTTTTCTTATAGCTAAGTGCTTCCTTCTTAGGAAGGTTTCTTTAGAACACACATAGCTGGAGCTTATTCTCTTTTAGGAATATGACGGCTTCGTCTAAATTAACCACGTAGAAGTTGGCTATAGTCCTTGCAGTGGCGAATAGTAAAACTGTGACCTGCGAAAAGGCCTACCTGAACGCCTGCTTGGATGGTAGGTTTGCTGCTTTCGACTAAGTATTCAACAAAATGCTAGATCTCTCCGAGATGAAATAATCTCAAAGTATAATACACTGCAGGACAAGGTGGATGCCCTAGATAAAGTTTTGAAAGATAACTTGGATGGGATCAAATTGGAAATTAAGAACGAGATAAGTGGCCTTCAAACGTTATTTCAGCCATGTTTAACTGCTCCGAACGCAGGAAACTCCACGGAAGATAAACCAATTGATAAAAGCAAGGTAACTAATGTTTTTCAAACTATTTCCTGTGCTAAAAGTGTGGAGTTTATGGATATAATAAAAAGTAGTGATTGTTCGACAAACGGTGGTTGTAAAAGAAGTCACTCTGATGGAACCGATGGAGAAGTGGAAGACAGTCCCTGCATTACTGTTCATAATAAAAAATTCAGAAAGGGCACCAGGATCGACAACCTGAAGACTGTCACCAGAGTAAACGAAGAAGTCGTTAGCGCGTCTAGAAAAAAGAACCACAGAATGCACAGAGTGAAGATCACGAAGAGGTATGTCCCGTCGAATATTGTGCGGACTCATGGCGTGCCATTTAAGACAACTTAAACTAACATCGGGGAGTATGTTCCAGTGGAAAAGATCACTTTTCAAACGGGCAGAGATGAAAACGTCAAAGTTATATGTGAAGACGAAGAAACTCACAAGAGGTTAGTCTCTGAAATTAAGTGTAACAATATTTAAAAATTCAGCATCATCACCTGAAGTTTGAGAAGGTCTTGAAATACGTCATTCGTAATGTGGATGTAACGTGTGGTTCTAGATGACTTCTAAGAAGACCTAAGAAGAGTCAACTACATCCTGGAAAGGTAATCAGATTCAGGAAAGCCAAAGGATTCATTGATAAGCAAATGGTTTTGGTTCTTCTCCCGAACACCAACGCAACCAGTCATTGAAGAACTCACTCCTATTGGGCAGCTGGCAGTGTTAGAAGAAGTCTTTCGAGGAAAGCAGAAGTTCCTACTGTGAAACAATTGCCTGCGATTCGGACACGCATCCATTAGCTGCATGGAAGATCCTCGTTGCTACAAATGCGTAGAGAGGCACCAGTCCAGAGATTGTCTTAAGATTAAACTATAAGACTCCCCCAAAGTGCTTCAGATGTGGTTGACGTCACACATCAAGCTACACGAATTATCCAAAATACCCCCAGGTTAAAATGATACTTAGTTCCAAAGTGGCAATAGACGAATGCTTTGCAGCTGCTGTGTCTAAGCCGGAGGAAAAAGGACTGAATAATAACCGTATGTATAAGCAATTAGAATGATTCTTTCATCTGTTTTCCAATTTATTCAATAGTTACCCACAGTTGATTGGGCTCCTTACGACCAAATACTGAAACCAAAAAAGATCAGGAATAGCAGTTTAGCGATGGTATACTGAATAGCGACGTTATACTGTAATTAACAAAGGTGAACTTCAGTGCGTGATGTGGAATGTTAGGGTAATTCCCCAAAAGAGTATCGAGTTTCACAATTCTCTGATAAAGCAGGAAATCGACGACGTTGCTTTCATCTAAAAAACGCATCTCAAACCAAGCCATTACTTCAAGTTACCTGGATATTGCGTGTACCGTTTTGATAATATTGGTTCAAGCGCTATGCTACTAGGTAGCGCTATCGTTTGCCTTGGCTAAAAAATCAAATACAAACAGTTTAGTGCGAAGAGTGAAAGAAGAGGTAAAAGAGCTTCGCGACGCCAGATGGAATGACAAGCTCAAAAGCTTGTCGGCTCGAGACAATTCATTTTGAACATGGTTAGAGCTCTTCAGAAGAGGAAGAATGACATGCTTCGTCCACTTCGCACTCCTCAAGGTAATTAAGTCCAAACAAATCAGGAAAAAGTTCAAATAATTGCAGATTATGCAGTTTGTTACTCCTGATAACAATAATCCCAAGAGTTAGCCAGAATGTCGAAGATGGTCTTGCCGAATTTTATGAAGCCCCACAGCCTACAACTAAGATCATCATCGAGGTCGAAGAGATCACTACCATCATAAGATTTCTTAACCGGAAAAGGCTACAGGATGAGAAAAGGTAAAGATTAACGCCTTAAAGAATCTCCCAAAGAACTTCATTAACGACTTGTCGAATATCATAAGCAACTGTTAGGTAGTTTTTCTATTTCTCAACTGCTTGGAGACAGTCTATTGTATCCCCAAGCAGGGGCAAAATCTTGCAATTACCGCGAGCTACCGACCAATGAGCCTACTCCCATCGATGTCTAAAGAAAGAACAGTTTGGCTTTCGAGCCGTCCACTCCCGTGTCAGATGCAGATATAGAGGCTCGTTGAAGATCTGAGCACCCAAACAAACCTTTCCAGGTATTGTGGCGTGGTTCCTCTTGATGTCTGTAAAGCTTGGTTCTATCAGCAACAGGTTCTATCAAGCCAAAATTGAAGAAAACTTCTCAACTTTCCGAAAGGTAAAGGCCAGTGTCCCACTGGGTTCTGTCCTCGGGTCCGTTCTCTTTAATTATTTTCTGCACGATTTCCCAAAACAGGAAAAGTGTAATTTATATTTCTATGATGATGATACTGCCATCATGGCAAGGGCGCACCAGCCATCTCATGATATCACTCTTCTGCAGAACGCCTTGAAGAAGTTTGACGAATGGTTTAATTGTTGGAAATTAAATCTTAATATCGGAGAATGCAAAGCCGTGTACTTCAACAAAAAGCCGAACTGTCCTTCGGATTCCCTGTTTCTATTCAATACACCAGTTATCTACAAGTACTTTGGCATTATCATCGACTTAAATCTCTCTTGAACAAACCAACGAGGGCCCTCAGCATCGATAATAATTACTACTGTACGAGACAGTGATTCGGACCATACTCCTCTATTGTGTGCCTGCGTGGGCGACTATATGCAGAAGCAGATGGAATTAATTTTAGTCGTTCCAGAATGCTACCTGTGGACCAATGCCCAGCTTGGAAGAAGGACGGTTAAGTATCATTAGATCCACTCGGATCTGAACATGACTCATATAGGAAAGTGTGTCCAAGATCTCCTGATGAACTTGTTGCAGATGATGAAGAGCCATGACAATGACCTGGTGGCATACAAAGTTCAGAAAACCGAGGCATATTCTTGATGTCAACTTAGAAAACATTGGCAACGTTTCCTTCCGAGATTATTAAAAGTTATTTAATAAAAAATAAAAAGTAAATAAATTATGATTAATAAAAAATAATAAATTTAAAATTAATAAATGAAATGCCACAATGCCACAATGCCTAATATTTTAGAACAAATCATTCAATTGGCGATTTTTCTTTGCATGGATGAAAATACTTCCACATACTAATTAAAGGTGCTATGAAAACACTAATCCACATGATAATTTTCATTGACTCAGATGTATATGTTGGAAACCAAATTTCCTTCATCAGTGAGTGATTATCAACAAGAGAGACGACGAATATAAAAGATACAGGAACCAATTAAATAAAATAAAAAATAAAGCATAATACAAAAGTAAAACCAATAACGAGTGACAAAATATTTCAAACCATAGAAAACAACTTTGTTTAATTTGTTTACTATGGTTTGAAATTTTTTGTAATTCGTTGTTGGTTTTACCTTTGTATTATGCTTTATATTGTATTTAATTTGATTGGTTCCTGTATCTTTTATATTCGTCGTCTCTCTTGTTGATAATTATTCACTGATGAAGGAAATTTGGTTTCCGAAATGTACATCTGAGTCAATAAAAATTATCATGTAATTTAGTGTTTTCAGTGTTCCTTTAATTAGTATAGTGGTGTCCACAGTTTCTGGCTTTTGTTGTTTATACTTCCACATACTTCATTTTTAATAGGAGGCATTCTTAAAGATATTTAGAACTTTCCGAGAACTTTCTGTAATGCAAGAAGCTTATTATAGAACCGTAAAGTATAGAGAAAAGTCAATAAACTTCTATCTATGTATATAAAGAAGGATGCATGTCGGTGGTTTTGTTTGTTTGTTTTTTATACAAATCTACAGTTTTATTACGATCTTGATGAAATTTTGCACACAAAGCATGAGGAAGGTTACTGACTACCTCAGATTTCGTAAAAATAAAAAGATCGATAAAAAATCCATATTCATGATAATGCCAAGGCATATTAATGAGAAACATCTCATGACCAACAATGCAAGGCAGTTTGTAAAACAATAGGTATCAACAATGGTATCAGCACGCAATTCACAAACACTCTGGATGGCCCAACAATATATATCTCATGACCAACAATGCACGGCAAAGTTTGTGCAACAACTGGCCCGTCGTGTTCGCATCAACAATGGTATCAACGCGCAATTCACCAATAACAATGAGCACAAAATGATGATGCTACGATAAAGCAATCCTTTCCAGGAATAACAACAATGAACATAAAATGATGATGCAATATGGATATGTTTCAAATTGTAACAATGTATAGAATTCCTGTTATTCTGCTTTTTCTTAGAAAAGAGAGTTCTACGTACTTAATAATTTCTTGAAAACCTTTAAAAATGATCAGTAACTGGAGATAATGAAGAGTTAGCAGACTATTGAGAAAGACTGGAAAGACGACAGAGTAAGTACTCTTTTAGCTCCGTGCTGTATTGATTAAAGTAAAGAGAAGAATCGGCGATCGCTGGACTACACAAAGTGATGAATAGCCAAGTTTTGCTTCAACACATCGATAGAAGAAAGGGAATTGTAACAACATCAGTATACATCTGATGTTAGATTACGTGACTAAGAAATTATTGGAGAGGTCCATCCATTGTGAGCCTTTAAAAATTTTTTCTCGAATTTTCATTAAGAATTTTTACTGTATTAAATTTAAGAATTTTCATGTGTTTATTTTTATTATAAAAGCATAATTTTTTTGTTTTAAAATATTGCAAAATTTAATTTAATTTTTTTAAATTGTTCTGTTTACCTACATGTGTAATTATCCCGGGCAACGCCGGATACCTTTACTGGTCTTTCTATATATATAAAAAAGGATGTTTGTGGGTCTGTTTGTTTGTTTGTTTGCTTGTGGGTTTGTTTGTTTCTTTTGCAAATCTACAGTTTTATTCCGATCTTGATAAAATTTCGCAGACATGACCTTCAAAGCATGAGGAAGGTCACTGTCTACCTCAGATTTCGAAAAAATAATATTTATTGATAAAAAATCGATATTCATGATTAAGGCAGGGCATATTAATGAGAATGGATTTTTTTTATTCCTGTCTTTCGGATTTTTCTTAGAATGGATAGTTCCTTCGCTCTATATTGTAGTGAATGTTTTATTATTTAACTAATTTGGAGGTTTAATTTAGCTTTTTGAGGTTTTTCTGTTTACCTACAAGCGTAATTATCCCGGGCAACGCCGGGTCCTCTGCTAGTAGAAAAAATAAATAAACAAATAAAAACATAAAAGTTGATATGGTCTCACTTTACACGTCAAGGAGCTGGATACAGAGCAAAGTTGTCATGCATTATTTTTTCACAACGTGGAAGACCTCTGAGGTTGGTCAGAACATATGCCGCAATCCGAGAGTGTCAGAATAATACCAAGATAAACAAGGTATGAATAAAAATATCTCTCTTTTATCAAGTTATTATTTTCGCGCCCAATTCAAAATAATTGTAACACCGTTGTTTGTCCCAGTTCCATAATCATTATGCAATCATAATAAAGCCACGAGGATAAACGACACACAAAGACCTTCTGGCTGCTTGGACATAGCCGAACACAGACTCAATAGAAAACATGGTCATTTACCCCAATTTCATTTCATTAATTTATTATCATGGAATTTAATTTTTATAATTTATGTAATTATTTGATTTCAATATTTCACTATTATTAAATTAAATTTGTATAATTAATATAATTATTATATTTCAGTTTACACAATCATTCTTAACCAATATTTGTAATTTTACCAAACTTTCACTGTAACCATTCATTATGTAATTCCTCCAATCATCCTCCAATTAGTCAACATTTATGACGTGTCTACGATGAGTGGAGGAAAAGGACTATATGATCAACCGACCTTGAGGTAGAACCGGATCACTCATCACGCTCAGGACGGACTAGCTCTTTAAGGTGCCATCTCTACTCTCATTTAAGTTATCATCTCATTGCTCTCATCTCACAGTGCGCTCTGAAAAGGGCGATATTCACCTTCTGTTACGTCTTATGTGCTGGTCCCTGGCGTTGGAATTTATATTCCCGTAAACAAGTAAATCAAGATACTCACTATTCTTCTGGAGTTGGGATTAATTTCCTCGCAATCCTGACTAAGGACATTTCTCATATCATCTCTTATCAACCTAATCTTTCGCAAGTGGGTCCCTGGCGTAGACTTAATTTTCTAGTAAAACTAACTTGTTCTTTGTTCTTAAAGCTAGGTTCTTCCTTCTTAGCACAAACATAGATGCAAAGTTACTCTCCCCCCAAATTAACCACGTTGATGTCGGCTAAAGAGTCTTTGCTAGTAGCGGATGGTAAAAATGTGTCCTGCAAAAAGGCCTACCGGGATACCTGCTTCGATGCTAGGTTGGCTGCTTTTGACCTAGTGTTCAACGAAATGCTAGAAGCTCTCCAGGATGAAATAAAAGTTAAGTTGTCCACTGGAAGAAAAAAGTCGAACCCCTTCTTAAAAAGGATGTATTCCCTTGGATTCACTTCAAGTTTTGAGGATAAGTTCAAAGGTATCAACGAAGAAAATCAAAACACTTGTAGAAATGTTATTCACAAGATAAGTGAACTTAAGGAAGTCTCTGAGAAATGCTCTGGGACTCCAAAGGTATGAAACTGCATGGAAGATAAACTGGTTGATAACAGCAGGGTAAGTAATGCTTTTAAAACTCTTTCCTATGAATATAAAAGAAAATAGTGAATGTTCGACCAATGATGGCTGTAAGAGAAGTCAGTCTGACTGATAAAGGAGAAATGGATGACCGTCCCTGAACTGTTGCTAGTAAAAAAAAATTCAGAAATGGCACGAAGATCGATAACCTAAAGACCATCTCCAAAGTAAACGAAGAAGTTGTAAGTGCGTCTAGGAAGAATGGACAGAGTTGCTCAGCTAATGAAGACCAAAGTATAACAAAATGGTATGTCCTGCAAATTAGCGTGCAGACTCATGGCGTGTCGTGTAAAACCATTTTAACTGAGCTTTCGAAGCATGTTCCAGTGGTAAAAATCACTGTTAGTATGGTCAGAGCTGAAACTCTCAAAGATAAATGTGAAGACGAAGAAACTCACAGCAGGTCAATCTCTGAAATTAAGTCTGACAATATTTTAAAAATTCACCATCATCAACTGAAGTCTGAGAAGGTCTTGAAATACGTGGTTCGTAATGTGGATATAACTTGTGATCTGATTGACTTCCAAGGAGAGCCAACTACTTCCCTGAAATGGTAATCAAACTCAGGATATCCAAAGGATCTATTGATATACCAGTGGTTTTGGTTTTACTCCCGAATACCGAACACAACCAGTCATTGAAGGACACGCCTATAGGGAAGCTGGCAGTGTTAGTAGAGGTCTTTCGAGGAACTGCCTGCAATTCGGAAACGTATCCATGGGCTGCATGGAAGATCCTTGTTGCAAAAAATATGCAGAGGAGTATCAGTCCAGTGACTGTCTAAGATTAAAGATGAAGATCCCCCAAGTTGCGTCAGATGTAGTGGACAGCACACTTCAGGCTACCCAAATTGTACAAATTACCTCCAGGTTAAAAGGATGCTTAGTTCTAAAGTGACAGCAAACAAATCCTTTGCAGCTGCTTTGTCTAAATCGGAGGATAAAGGGCTCAATGTAACGAATTACGATGTATGTATAAGTAATCAGTTCATATCTTTCATCTGTTTTCTAATCTAGGGAAAAGTTACCCACAGTTGAATGGGCTCCTTACCACCAACTAATATATACTATGGCTGCACAACGTTATACTGTAATGAACAAAGGTGAACTTCGTAATTGGCTACGTAATTGGAATGCTAGGGGTATTCCCCGAAAGCGTATTGATTTTCACAATTTTCTGATAACGCAAGAATTCGACATTGGTTTTCTCTGTGAAACACACCTCAAACCAATACAAGACATCAAGCTACAGGCTATTGTGTGTACGTTAACGATCTATGGCTTTAAATGCTGCAAGCAGAAGGGAATTCAACACCAAGAATTAGTCTCCAACTCTTATGCAGGTATGGAATCGGCTTCCACCATTATCAGCAACGTCTCCATTGGTGAAGCGAAGTTGGTGGCAGCCTACAATTCACCTAAATATTCTATTAACTTAATGAGCTTGATGAACTCTTCAGTGCTGGCTCTGCAGTTGTCCTTGCTGGTGATCTAAATTACAAACACCCAAGCTGGAACACCAGCATGCAGAACTACAATGGCTTGATTTTCTATAGGTATGTACAAGATAAAGATAACACCATCGCTGCTAGAACTATGGAGGTCACCTACTACTGTGACCATTCCCCTACTAGTGATGTTCTAGACATTTCTATCTAAAGGGTTTCTTCAAGCCATAAACATCTTCACGATGGATGGTCTTTCTTCTGACCCCTAGCCTGTGGCGCTGTACTTCAAAAATGTCGGCATCAATTTCAGAGAAGAAGTCAAGCATCAGCAAGACTAGAAGCTCTTCAAACAGATCCTCATGGACCATGACTGCATCTCCATGGAGCAAACTGTATGGATGACACTGAATGGCGTGCTGAAGACATCACCAGGAGAATAAACAGTGCCACTGAAGCTCATGCCTATCCACTGTTAAATAAGCCCGTTCATCGAATTATGCTCAATCCAGGAATCCAACGCTTGATTGCAGAGGAAATCAAGACCCGAAGGCCTTGGCAGCGTTATCGTTTGCCTTGGCTAAAACAGAGCTTCGCGATGCTAGATGGAATGACCAGCTCCAAAGGATTGTTGGCTCGCGACCATCCATTTGGAACACGGTTAGAGCTCTTCAGCTCTTCTATCAGAGCTCCCCAGCTCTTGATAGAAACCTTACAACACAATAAAGGGAGAACAGAGTTACTAACTAGTTTCGCCATTTATTCCCAAATTTATCCAGGATAACACACAAGAGGCTACATACCCTTATATACAGAGATATGATACAAATTAAGAAATGTGATTGGATAAAGAAATGAGAAAAGTGTACAAAGAATGAAATAAAGAATACAAAGAAATAACGAATAGTATAAAAAAATAATTTCGAAGTTTTCAGAAAAGTTGCGATAGGCTATAGAAGATCCAACAGCGAGTCATATCAATTGTATTATGATAAAACAAAATAAGTAACAACTAAATTGGGAACAGGAAGCGGAAACAGTGACCTTAATGAAGACTCATCTGTTTGTTTATTAAGTCAAGAAATGCAATACATGAAAAAAAGTTCAAAAACAGTAGGTTGGATACAGAATCAAGGATAGAGAAACAACGAAGGATTGAGGATGAGATCTGGGGAGGACCTTTTACTATTAAAATTTTCTATGGAATCGAGGGTCGTCTTGAACAGTTCGTTGCAGTAATAGAGAATGGACATTATTTTTCCATCACATTTTGACTTTTATTTTTATAGCAATTTTTTTCCTATTCTGAGTTGGCCAGCCCACACTCTAAGTAATGCCCTATTTTCAATTGTCCAGGCCATAATTCAATATGATGCACCTAACTAAATGATACAATGCACAATTTTAAATAATGACTCTTCTTGAATTATTCAACTTTATGCCTAAAGTATTGCCTTTTTTAAGTATTCAATTTTTATCATTAAATAATGTACTTTGAACTAAATATAGTTCTCAATTTGGAAAATCGTTCCTTCATTTAATGACTCAATTTATTAGATATGGTTTCTAATTTTAAATACCATTCTTCATTGATAACTCAATCTATGTATATAAAGAGGGGGGGGGGGTTCTGGAAATTAAGGCGTCGACTACCTAGGCCATTTTGCACCTTTTACACAAGTTATATCTGTACGCAGCCCGGGAAAAACACAGACATCCATGCCCACGGCGGGATTCGAACCCACAGCCAGGCGGACTTGAGAACTAGAAAGCCTACGCCCTAGCCCTCTCGGCCACCTGGCCGGTGTATATAAAGAAGGATGTTTGTTGTGTGTTTGTTTCTCGTATAATCTACAGTTTATATCCCATCTTGATGAAATTTTGCCTATTTGACCTTAAAAGCATGAGGAAAGTCACTGTCTACCTAAGATTTCGAAAGTAAAAATTATTATTGATAAAAGAAATTTTATTCAAAGATATAGCAAGGCATACATACTGAGAAATATGTCACTAACAACAATGCAAGGCCTTTGTGCAATATAGATAACTAACAGAGGTACCCGGCATTGCCCGGGATAATTACACTTGTAGATAAACAGAACAATCTCAAAAAATTAAATTATAACCCCAATTGGTTAAAAAATAACTCAATCAATTCCACACAGAGCAAAGGGACTATCCATTCTACGAAAAATACGAAAAACCGGAATTCTAGTTGATATACCAAACCTTTATCTAAACTCGTCTTGACTTTGCTCACGATTGCGGAGCATCATCAGATACTTTAGGTCATGATTTTTTTGGCCCTTGACGTAAAATCTCTTATACCCTCTTGCTGTGTTTGAAACTCCCGTTGTTCAGAACTTTCAAATGCCCATATAGCTTTTTCTGTTTTAGTTGCAGAGTTTCTCTGAACGATACTCGTTCTTTCTCTTTCTTTTTCAGATACACAAATTTTTGCCAGTCGTCTGGACGTTTGAAAGGGAGCTCAAGGGAGACACGCATGACTGCTTTGCCCCATCAATAGACGCTGAGTTATTAATGTTCTGTGACTGCATCATCATTTTATGCTCATTATTAATAATTCTTGGTAACGAACGTTCAATCATCGCGTTATCAGCATCTCAGTTACCAAAATATACACATTCACACAGAATATAGTCAAAATGTATTTTTAGGAAATGTTTGCACTCCTCCAATAATTTCTTACTAACGTAATCTTACTTCAGATGTACACTTGAGGATGTTTCAATTTCCACTCTTCTCTCCATGTGTTGAAGCAAAACTTGGCTATTCATCACTTTGTGTAGTCTAGCGGTCGCTAATTCTTCTATTTACTTGCTCAATACAGCGCGGAGCTAAAGGAGTGTTTCCTCTATCGTCTGACCACTCTTTTTCAATAGTCTGATAACTGTCCATTATCTCCAGCTACTGATCATTTGTAAAGATTTTCAAGAAATTGTGAAGTATTAAGAACTGTCTTTTCTAAGAAAAACCTGAATAACAGATATTCTATGCATTGTTATAAATTGAAACTTATCCATTTTGCATCAACATTTTATTTTCATTGTTATAATTCTTGGAAAGGACTGCCTTATCATTGCATCATCTTTTTGTGCTCATTGTTATTGGTGAATTGCGTGTTGACAACATTATTGATATCTATTGTTGAACAAACTTTTATTTGCATTGTTGGTCATGAGATATATATTGTTGGGTCGTGCAGAGTGTTTGTGAATTGCGTGTTGATACAATTGTTGATACTTATTTTTGCAAAAACTTTATCCTGCATTGTTGTTCATGAGATATTTCTCATTAATATGCCCTCCCATAACCATGAATATCGATTTTTATCAATAATTATTATTTTTTCGAAATCAGAGGTAGACAGTGACGTTCCTCATGCTTTGAAGGTCATGTGTGTGTAATTCTATCAAGGTCGGAATAAAAATGTAGATTTGTATCAAATACAAACAAACAAACCCACAAACAAATACACAAACAAACCCCCAAACAAATCCACAAACAAGTCCACAAACAAACCCCCAAACAAGCAAACATCCTTCTTTATATATATAGATAGACTATCAGAGGACCCGGCGTTGCCCGAGATAATTACGCTTGTAGGTAAGCAGAACAACCTCAAAAAGCTAAATTAAACCTCAAAATTAAACAATAACTCAATCACTACAATATAAGGCCAAGGGACTATCCATTCTAAGAAAAAGGCGAAAGACAGGAATTTACCTCTTGCCTGAAAAATTCGATTTTAATTGATATACCGGGACTTGATTTACCAAATAAAATTTTTTAAAGGCTCACAATGGATGGACCTCTCTAAGGATGCCTTCTAGTCTAAACAATTTTTTACTCACGCACTCTTACTTTAGATGTACAATTGAGGTTGTTGCAATTTCCTTTCTTCTTTCAATGTCTTGAAGCACAAATTGGCCATTCATCACTTTGTGTTGTCTAGCGGTCGCCGATTCTTCCATTTACTTGCTTACCATCTGCTGAATACATCACGGAGCTAGAGGAGTGCTTCCTCAATCGTCTTTCACTCTTTCTTAATAGTCTGCTAACTCATTATCTCCAGTTACTGATCATTTTTAAATATTTTCAAGAAATTGTTAAGTACTAAGAATTCTCTTTTCTAAGACAAGCCTCCATAACAGGAATGCTATACATTGTTACAAATTGAAACTTATTCATATTGCACAAACTTTGCCTTGTTGGTCATGAGACATATACTGTTGATCCTTGCATAGTGTTGGCTGCATCGGGTGTTGACACCATTGTTGATATCTATTTTTGCACAAACTTTTATTTGCATTGTTGGACATGAGATTTATATTGTTGGTTCGTGCAGAGTGTTTGTGAATTGCGTGTAGATACCGTTGTTGTTACTTATGGTTGCAAAAACTTTGTCTTGCATTGTTGGTCATGAGATATCTCATTAATATGCCCTGCCAAAACCATAAATATCGATTTTTTTTATCAATAATTAATATTCTTTCGAAATCTGAGGTATACAGTGACCTTCCTCATGCTTTCAAGGTCATGTATGCGAAATTTTATCAAGATCGATATAAAACTGAAGATCTGTATAAAAAAACAAACAAACAAACCCACAAACAAACCTACAAACAAACAGACATCCATCTTTATATATATACTAGAAGAGGTACCCGGCGTTGCCCTGGATAATTACACTTGCACAAACTTTTCCTTTCATTGTTAGTCATGAGATATATATTGTTGGTTCATGCAGTGTGTTTGTGAATTGCGTGCTGATACCATTGTTGATACCTATTGTTGTACCAACTTTGCCTTGCATTGTTGGTCATGAGATATTTCTCATTAATATGCCTTGCCATAACCATGAATATCGATTTTTTATCGATATTTATTATTTTTCCGAAATCTGAGGTAGACAGTGACCTTCCTCATGCTTTAAAGGTCATGTATGCGAAATTTTATCAAGATCGGACTAAAACTATAGATTTGTATAAAAAACGTACACACAGATCCACAGACCCACACACAGACCCACAGACCCACAAACATCCTTCTTTATATATATAGAAGATATAAAAGAGTTTCAGTTTTTAACAATGTATAGATTTCCTGTTATTCAGGCTTTTCATAGAAAAGAGACTTCTTAGTACTTAACAATTTCTTGAATATCTTTAAAAATAATTAGTAACTATAGATAATGGAGAGTTAGCAGACTATTGAGAAATAGTGGGAAGACGACAGAGAAAGCACTCCTGTAGTTCTGTGCTGCATTAAGCAAATTGTAAGCAAGTAAATAGAAGAATTGGCGACCACTAGACTACACAAAGTAATGAATGGCCAGGTTTTGCTTCAAGACATCGAGAGATGAGTGGGTACTGCAACAACTTCAAGTGTACATCTAAAATAAGATTCCGTGGGTAAGAATTTATTTAGACTAGCAGTGGCATCCTTGGAGAGGTCCATCGATTGTGAGCCTTTAAAAAATTCTTCTTCGAAATTTCATTAAGAATTTTTACTGTAATAATTCTAATCGTTTTCATCTGTTTATTTTTAAGATATTGCAAAATTAATCCAAAAACAGTCCGAGCCACGGTGGGTTTATCACCTAGCTTATTTGATAGCACATCAGATCTAAACATTTCATAAAAATATATTTTGACTCTTTTCTACGGGAATGTGAATCTTTTGGAAACTGAGATGCTGATAATGCGAAAAAAAAGAGAAAGAACAAGATTGGCCCGAGAAACTCTGCAACTAAAACAGAAAAAGCTATACGAGCCTTTGAATAGATCAAGAGGATATAAGAGCTTCTACGTCTGGAACAAGAAAAATTTGAGTCTAAAGTATCTGGTGATGCTCCGCAGTGGTGAGGCAAGTCAAGAAGAGTTTAGATAAAGTCCTGGTATATCACGTAGAATTCATGTTTTTCGTATTTTTCGTAGAATGGATAGTCCCTTTGCTCTGTGTTATTATTTAACCAACTGGGAGTTATAATTTAGTTTTTTGAGATTGTTCTGTTTACATACAAGTTTAATTATCCCGGGCAACGCCATGTTACTCTGCTAGTTCATGATATTTATTAACTTAAATATGTACTTTTCCCTTTGGAAAAATAGTTGATCAATTTCGTTTGGAATTCCATGGGGTTTTTGTTTTCCTCTCCTGTTGTATTAGTAAAATACCATTCCTTTTGAAAATATGGCTATTTTCTTATAATTTAAAACATTATATCTTTAAAGGCAATTTTTAGAATTCCTTTTAGGTTGGTTTCCAATGATATATCTACTTGTGATTGTTGACTATAAACTTCACCTCTTCTTTCATTTACATGTGTGTGTTGCTGGGAAGTGACTCCATTGTCACTACGTGCTAGCTCTGTACCCATGGGTTGTTACTACTGGATGTATAAATAAATGTGCTGAAGATTTTTTTCACTACTCTGCCACTCCTGTACTTGTTTAGTTCTGCATGTCTTTCCACCAACTTCAAATCTATCAAGAGCCCCCCTCCTGGTGTCTCCTGTGGAAGGATCTCTTTTCTTTTTCCTATTTCAATCTTTTTATTGTCCCCATGGAACGCATGATGGACATGAATGCCTACGGGCCCTTTTCTCTCAGGATGTTCATGAAGGAGGTATACTCCAAAACAGGTATTCCTCCTCTCCTTCTGCCCTACAGAGGCTTTTGCTGACTGAGTCGAGACTGCTCTGGGAGACCTAATTGTGGCTGCTGACTGCATCAAGGATGGGCAACCACAATCCACCTGAGTTATGCAGCACCCAGATATGTTTCAGTTCTCATCCAGGGTGCATCACCACTGATGGCTGAAAAGTATCTCCGAGACTTCATGTCGGACTATGGAATGGTGCGAAGAATTTCTTATCCCTGCACCCAGATTCTCCTCTTCGGATGACAGGTGACATTGTAGTCTACATGGATCTCCATAGAGACATTCCTGAGTTCATTGTCATGCGCGGAGGCCGCATCTCCATGTCTTACAAGTGACAGTGGCAGTGCCGCTGATACTGCAAAAAGACTTCTGATGTTAGGAAAGACTGTCCTCTCCTTCGGAAATGTGAGATCTGCCACAAGACCATGCACAAATTCCACCAGTGCCAGGAGAGGTCAGATGCTCTATCAGCAGCCCCAATGCCACCGCCTAGAAGAATGTCATCCCAACAACCAGCTAAAATGAATTCTCCGGCCAAGTCACCATAGCCAAGCAAAGCAACCAGGCCTCTTCCTTCACCCAGGAAATCGAAGATTGCCCAACCATCGTCGCCTCTTCCTTCACCAAGGAAATCGAAGGAGCCCCACTATAGTTGCCTCTTCCTATGACTCCTGTAAGGGAAATGCCACCTCCTCCTCCTCAGCCTCGTGTGGTTCGTGAGACTGTTCCTTCTCCTCCACCTTCACCGGATGTTTCCCAAATGTTGGAGGACTGTCTCTCTACAGAGGTCATCGTAGACGATTCATAGTGCTCCGAGTCGGTGTTTGCTGTGGTGGAGTTTCCATCTCTTCCTCGACTCGCGCTTTCATCGGCATTGCAGCCTATCCGAATTGTCTGTGTACCTATACCTGGTAAAATTTCTTCCTCTGCTGGGACCTCAAAGCCATCAGCATCTGCTCAGCAGGATCTTCTTGCGACGCCTAAGAGTCCTCGCCAGAAAAAGCCCCGACGTCATCGTAGCAGAACGGACGTGATTCCTGTGTCCTCTTCTTCTGAAAGAGATAGCTGCCAAACCATAATCATTGCAGCCCCTCTTCATCTTCGAGACGTGTTCGTTCCCCTAGATGGAAGATATCTGAGCCTCCTCCCTCGTTAGTGAGGATCAAGTCTCCTTCGGATACAGTTCAGCCTCCGTCAGCCTAATTTCGCAGTGAATATCTTTTCCCTAAACGTTCTCTAGCAATCGGTTTTGTCACCTTTTATTGCCTTGTACAGGACAGATGTCCTTCTTCTTCAGGATGTGAAGCCTGCTGCTTCTCAACAGCTTGCTAATCTACCTGGCCTTCGCAGTCAATATCCATCTGCATAGTTCTTCATCAACTTATCTTCACCACATGCGCAGGGTGATGCCTCCATCAGCTTTAACCTTTCCATCGTGGCATCGAACTGTTTCTTTGACTGCGAGTGCAGAGTGATCTCTTTAAACCTCATTCTATCTGGTCTCAAATTCCGATTGCCTAATGTGTATGCCTCATGTTTATCAGCAGAGAAACAGACATCCTTTGAGATTTCTAGACTTTCACCTGTGCTCGTCCTTGCCCCATAGTGGTTGCTGGGAACTTTCTCATCCAGATGAGAATGACATCTTTTGTCTTGATGTGTCTACCAGCTGTTCCAGCGTAATGCACTCTTCAATCTTTCGGCATTTTCTTCCCATTCCAGGCAGTGTGGGTCCACCTTAGATCAAGGGTCCTCTGTGTATTCGACGCTGTAGTTTTTTCTCATAGATGCCACTTTTGTTGGTGCTCTGGGTTCCATGGAGGTTATTGAATGCTCATTTTCTGACCACAGTCCCATCAAGTGGTCTTGGAACCATCCATTCCCAGGCTTCTCTGCAGGCCCTACTTCGAACCATCGGTAACTGAAAGTTTCTCTGCTTGACATCGATAAATACAAGGGAATGTTGATTGTGGAAAGACATCTTCACAACCTGCCTCTGCCGCTAGCTTCGTGGCTTTCTTTTAAATCCAAGATCCATCGTTTTTTCAGAAAGATTATGTTGGTGCCAATAAGACGCAATCGGCGCCATCTCCACATGCTGCAAGAAATCCTCCGCCTCCTCTGCTGTTCCATCCGCAAGGGCGAGTATGCTGATGACACACGCCGCGTGAAGAGCGAGATCAATGCTCTAATGTTCATCAGGGCTGTCGGTGCAGCTCTCAGGGCATCTGACATCCTACAGGGCGTTCGCAGAGGAGAGGTGTCGTGCCAATAAGAAGAGGTGTCATTGTTTGGTGGTAAGGAATAGGACAGTGGAAATCAACTTTGACATCTTGTCTGCTTTCCACTCACATTTTCATCATTTTTGGCCACCCAGTCTTTCCATCTGATGCCACAACAAAGTGGATCGAGGCACTTAGACCATTCACTGCTGACACTGACCTGGCAATTACCCGTCCCTTTTCCGAAGATGAATTTTAGAAGTTTCTGTCAATGGATGATGGCCATTAGTTCAGTCCTGGATTAGACCGCATCATTCCGTACTCGTTCATTCATGCGACTTGGAAACTTCTCGGGCCTTTCCTGGTGCAAGTGTTTAATTCGATCCTCAAGGACCCTTCCTCCATCATGTTGGACTTTACTGCGAGTAGAATCATCTTGCTCCCGAAGGTACCGGTTCCTGAACTTCTCACACAGTAGAGGCTATTCCATGGAGGTTATTCCATGCTAATTTTCTGACCACAGTCCCATCGAGTGGTCTTGGAACCATCCATTCCTAGGCTTCTCTGCAGGCCCTATTTCGAACAAGTGGTATCTGAACGTTTCTCTGCTTGACATTGATAAAGGAATAAGCTACTCCACTTAACACAGATTATAAGGTGTTCAGTGTTTGCTCCAACAACGGCTCAAATGTATCGCCGATGAGTTCTTCGATCCGGGGGAATCCTGCTCCATTCCATCTCGCAGGATATCCGATAACCTGATCATCATCAAATGTCTTATGGAGGAAGCGTGTGTGCATCGTCAGACTCTGGCCATGTAAAGTCTTGAACAGGAAAAGGCTTTCGACAAGGTGAATGACGTGTTTTTTTCCGAGTGTTTCACCATTTTCATGAAAATGCTGTGGTTTCTGAATGCTTCATGTGGAACTTTTTCGAGTTGAGGAGCTCCACGGTATCCTCTTTAGCTGTGAAGAAAATTCTCAAGAGGATGACACCATGTTGAAGATGGGGTCCAAGAGGTTCGGGTCGCTGAAGTTCGCTCATCCGGTCTCATGGAATCTTCCAATTTTCTTTGAATTTTTTAAATGACCATAGTCTGTGATATTGTGGAGCCGATCTTTATGTCCATCTATCCTCGTGAAACGGAAAGTGTCATCTTCAGGTAATTTTCTTCATTATAATTCTTCCAATAGGAGAAGGGGTCATCTAAATCTTGTTGTGCAAATGGTCATCTATTAGGGTTTCTAGGGGCAGCTCCCAAAATAGGATAAGACTGATACCTGATATTACCCAATTGGGACCTGTCACAATTACGGCACAACGTATTTAGTTTTCCACAATCATAGCACCTAAACTGCTTCCCACTGGAAACAGTCTCACCTGTCACATTTTATCTACTTTCCTCGTCATCTCTTGCATGCCGCTAAAGTACTCAGGCATTTCACCCTGGTTTTGGCCAGTAGTAAACCAGGCCCTTTCCCATTCTGTGCAAATAGAAATTAATTGTTTTTCTGTTTTTACTGCTGAAGGTCACACCTTTTGTCTTAAACAATCGGCCATATTAACTGCTGCCATGTCGACAAGTTCCCTTTCTGTGAATGGTTGTGGAAAAGGGTCTTTTGAGAAATGAGTGGGAACTTGATGAAACTCTCATATTCCATTAGTTTTCGTGTGTAAAGAGCCCTTTTACGTTCGGCTTCTGTCTTTGCATCCCCAAACCTCTCTTTAAGCCGGGCTTTCGCTTCTGTCCAAGAGTTTGCCTCACGAAGCAATTCGCCTATCCACGGCGTTAGGAGAGGCTCCACTAGTAATGGGAAAATCCGTCTTAACAAAGGCACTGTACTTCGTTGGCAAGGGCTTGGCTCTCTAAATCTGCTAGGTATACGGCAATATCTGTATAATCGTTATATAGTGCTATATTTACCCTTCCTCTGTATTTCATAATGTCTTCTTTACTGTCGTTCAGAATGGCATCTAGAACTTCTACCTGCTGCTCTAACGTGTGGTTGACTCGTTTAGTCCCATAGTAGTTGGCGCTCTTAGTAAAGCGTGGCAAGTCCTTAAGAATAAAACCTTCTATATCCATGCTTTCCCCATCCGGTGACATCCAGGTATGCCACTGTGCCATCGTGTATTTTCTTTAGATGTCTGTCTAAAATCAGTGCTGGATAAACTCCAGGGGTAGCTTCGACTTTCCGGTAAGTGTTTAATTCTTCAATGACATGCATATTTAGCAAATGAGGCCGGAATCGAAGTGCATACAAAATCGCTGTTAGCTTATTTCTCTGAGCGGCTTCAACGGTTCTGCTTTCTTAAGATTCTCTCAGTAAAATCATGTGCCTTATATTTACCTCCTCCGATAAGTCAAAATATAAGTTTCCATAACGTGCTATTCATCTACTTGTATTTCAATATTTTATCCCAAACAGGAAAACTTCTTGGTTCAGTATTTTCTTACGAAAAAGGAACATTACGTTTCAGTATTTTTATTACGAAAAAAAACTTCCTTTAACACTCTGTTTTGGGTAGCGCACAGTACAGTGTGTGGTTTTTGGGTAGCTCTAGGAATAGTCACCTTATCAAGAAACTTTTCCCAGAACTAACTTCGTTAATATAAATTGTACGTTATCACACTTACATTCAAATTAATAAATCTACTGTGCTACAACCATTGTTAATACAACACTGGAATTTAATCATTCAAAAACCAATGGCGCAAATACAAATTCGTCTTTGATTATTCAAGCGTCGTTACAGATTATTCAAGCGTCGTTACAGATTATTCAAGCATCGTTACAGATTATTCAAGCGTCGTTACAGATTATTCAAGCGTCGTTCAGGCTTGTATTCTGTCCCATAAATATTTTTTAAATCTTTAACATATTAAAGTTCAAGATATTACCTTTCCTTCAAGCTGATTAAAAATGGCTCTTCTGTTGCCCTTCTCAACGCATTTTTTTGAAATTAAAAAAATGGTAAAAATTAGAAATTTTACAGAACAAATTAATAACAACTACTTATTATACATAAGTTTAGTTAACATCGACGCTAATCAACATGTTCGTACGGTGCACAACTCTCAGAATAAAGGCAATACTGTTAAGTCTAAAACTGATAGTCCAGTCTCAATTGTATAGGGATCATCTCATTTCGAAGTTTATAATGTTCTTTGCAATATCTTCATCTTACAGGTGAGTATTTTGATATAATTTCCTTATAACATCTTTTGGATCATAATCGAATATGGGTTTTAATTAATTATTTTTTTTTCTTTTTGTTACCGCGTTCTCTAGTTCAGTTAGGTAGTCAGATAGTAAAGTGTTCTATCGTCGATTTTCTACGTGCAGTTGATTATGTCGACAGAAATAGGTAGTATTTCTAAGGGTGACGTTAATGTACTTAGCAGGACCGCCGAACATAAACCTACTGTTACCTAGCCTGATAAACGAACTCGCTGGTCGATCTTCTGACGATCATTGAACAAAGTAAGCCTCTGGGACTTTAGGGTAAGTGTCGTCTTTATCCGTTTGCAAACCTTGCATTATTCATTTGGGATTCCTGCCCTCCAAGTTTCTTGCTCTATAGAGTTGGGTTGGGTCTCCTTATTCCTGTACAAAATAAATTGAACTACGGTAGTTTGGAAACAAATTCAATATTATGGCCCAAAATGTTCTCACCAACTTAACGGATTGCAAAGCTACCACCATGTTCAACGAACTCGACGTTGAAACTATTTCTTGTGGAATGACGTTCCATCATTTTGTCTCTCCATTCGGTTTAGACATAATTAACAGCACGCCTTGGAATTCATGATTCCTCTAAAGACTTTATTTCCATTATATTTTAGCAGTTTTACTTAAACTTTAACTTTTATTCTCTTTAGCTTAAGCACCAATTTGCTATCAAGCCCAAAAAAGGAGTCACAAGCCCTTTGTCTTCTTCCATCCATTTTTCTCAAGACCAGGCCAAAACGTCCTCCTTCTGCTGAGATGCCATCATGTCCTCTTTCTTTCTTTTAAACCAAAAAAATCTAACTCTGGATATTTTCAACAGCAATGCCTGTAAAGTCTTTTATCCACGAGCATATTGTTGTTGCGTGAAACTATTTCTTCACTTTATTTCTCTTAGCCTATTTTAACAATAAATGTAGATTTTTTTTACGCTTAGTCAATTTTTTTTGAGTCTTAACTGTTTTCTTTTCATTTCAATCTCTTTTCCAAGTAGGCCACAGAACCAACCACCTCAACACAATCAAAACCTGAACCGCAGGATCCCTCTTAATAGAGTAGAAGTCTGAATCCTATAGAACAATTGTAATTTCTTATAGACAAATACCTTCTCAGAGTTTTTTTTATTTTTGTAAAGTCAAAAATTTTGTATGCGCATTTTAAAAATTTTGGGCGTTACAATAGCTTAATATTGTTATGATAACTATTTTCAGCATTTCAATTAAGTCTTTTGAATGACTATCCTGAACTTTATTATTATGAGTTCATATGTGGATTTCCTTGTGTTGGCCACACCTCCTATTCACTTTTTAATTCTAACATTATATTGTTAATTTCAATTTTTCTGTCTGTCCTGGCAAACTATTTTTATAGTTATCTCAGAGAATTAGGAACATTGTTTCCACTCAAAATACTGTATTTTAGTGTCATAATTTTGCTTGCTAATGAATTTCATATCATTCAGGATTATTTTTTTTGTCTTGTATCAATTTAAACTTTAATTCCATTGGAATTTACTGGTCTCCAAGTTTAATGAACTATTCCATTTTGTCTACTTGTTGGAAATGTCCTAACATACAGCACCATTTATTGGGAGAACACTATGATCTTTTTCCCCAGGATCCCCCTCATTTCTCGTTTGTACCCAGCATTCCTTTTGTTGTTTTTCTTCACCTCTTTTATATCTGTGTATGGACAAACGGCCAAGTAAACATGCCTAATAAATCTACCTTTTCGATTTCACAAGCATCCTCCATAAGTTATTTATTTTATCAACAGAAATATCCAACAGTACCCAGCACGCTTCCACTGCGCGAATAACATTTTTTGGATCTAGTGACTTTATATAAAAGAAAAGATGAAAAGAAATTCTGCTTGCTGCATTCGAACGCACGTGGAAAACAAACGTACACGGAATTAAGAACAACTGATTGGAATCGAAAAAATAACAACAAACTGTAAGTCTTTCTCCTTTTATACGATGGAAAAAGTTAGAAAGAATAGTGTGTGCATGTAACTTTTTTTCCCGAACTGGAAATTGGCATCGTAGTCAGCCACTTCCCACAATTTCACGACCATGAATCTCGCCACTAGAATAGAACTTTTATCGAAACAATCCTATGACACATGGCGAAACCAAGCAGAAGCAATACTAGTTAAAAACGATGATTGGGGCTATATAAATGGTACCATTAAACTACCAGTACCAACGGCAACCAATGACCAAAGTCTGGAAATAGATAGCTGGGACTCCAATGACCAAAAAGCAATGTCTGACTTGTGCTCTCAATATCACCGGCCAAACTGAAGCAAGTATAACATTGCAAGACGTCACAGGAAAGCTGGCTGAGACTGGAGGAACTATATCAGTCGAAAGAAACTGCAGGCAAGGCAACGCTATTGAAGCGGCTCAGTCTTTCTCGAATGAAAGATGGGGAGGATGTCTGAAAACATCTGGCACAATTCTTTGATACAGTCGACAAGCTGGCCGAGATGGACCTGGAAATCAACAGCGACCTGTTGGCACCCATGCTACTGTATAGTCATCCAGAATCCTTTGAGAACTTCAGGTATGCAATCGAGTCTCATGACGACCTTCCAAAACTAGAGGTGCTCCGCATAAAGATTGCAGAGGACTACGATGCGAAAAAATTGAAGGACAGCCACTCTAAGTCGGGAGCAACGTATGCTGGGAAACGCAACCAACGCGACCAAAAGAGAAACCAGCGGAAAGGAACCACGGATGACTCCAAGGGCTGTGCATCAGATGGTCGCAGCAAGAAATTCCACTTCATGTGCCATCGATGACGGAAACCGGGCCACAAGGCATCAGAGTGTCCCACGAGGTCTGCCAAAAGGGATCAGAAGGGAAGTGCAACATCCCTAATCGCAATGGAGTTGACAACAAACGAGTCCGTCATGCAATCAGCGTTCAGAACCGATCTGTGATGGTGCTTAGATAGTGGGTGCACATTACACATGAACCGGCAAAAGGAGGAATTCATCAACCTGGAACTGATCTAGCAAGCACTGACAGCACCAAAATTGAAGGAATTGGCGACTTAACCCTGAAGTTGACAGATGGGAACTCAAGTGAGCAGCTTACACTTGACAAATCTTACTTCATGCCTCAACTGAGGACCAGACTCATGTCCGTGCCCAAAATTACGCAGGAACTTTGACGTACTTTTCAAGAAGGACAAGGTGTACGTCCTCTACGAAAACGACTGGCGAGTACTCTTCACTGCTGATTGTGTCGGAGACCTCTACTTCGTGCGACAAGAAAAACACAGTGCAGCAACGGCTGAGAGAAAGGCTGAAAGAAATTTGAGAATTGAGGAATGGCACAAGAAACTTGGTCACCTGAACGAAGGAGACCTGAAGAAAATGGCAAGGAAAGACGCAGTGCACGGGCTAGAGCTGGAAGACAACACGAATTTGCTCAGACCCAATTTCCAAAAAAGAGAGGTGGAGGTGCAACCGAACACTTGGAGATTGTCCACATGGACATTTGTGGACCAATGAAAACAAGATCAAATGGTGGTCCAAGGTATTTTGCGACGATCATCGATGAGGCATCCCACTGGTGTGAGGTGGTTCCTCTGAAATCCAAAGACAAAGTTTTAGAAGCCTTTGCATCCTACAAAGCACGCATCAAAAACCAGCTCGATAGGAAAATCAAGTACTTGCAGAGCAAAAATGGAAAGGAATACCAGAATGCGAGATTTGACGCTCTCCTCAGGGAAAGTAGAATCCAGGGAAAGCTGACAGTCCCATACACACCCCAGCAAAACGGACTCGCAGAACGGTCCCATACACATCCTGCAAAATCGCTCGTAGGGATAGCCAGATGCGAGCTGATCCAATCTGGACTCCCACCATCTTTCTGGGCTGAGGCAGTGAACACGGCTTTTTATATTCGAAATCGATGTATCATAAGAGGGCTGAAAGGAGAAACTCCACAAGGCATATGGAAAGGTAGGCGACCAACATGGCGACACATGCAATCCTTTGTCCGACGATGTGACAAGTCAAAAGACTGTCGACTCTGGGCAACGAAGGAAAGGAAAATCATCGTCAGTCGGGACGTAAAGTTCGTTGGCGACTTGGAACTCGACAGCTCGTGTGAAGACTTCATGGAAGGACAACCCCAATGACTTGTGAAATCGAAACCAAGCAAGTCGACAGTCTCCATGATGGAACAAACAGAGAGAACATCACTGCAGTCGATGGAAGCAAAAAGCAAAATGACTGGAGGCAAGATGCAGTCTGCGATATAGCTCAAGCCTGGCTGAAACAACTGAACGAAGGAGGAAACAAAGTCTGCAAGATCTTAAAGGCTTTATATGGACTGAAGCAATCTGGAAGGCAATGGTTTAAGAAACTGGATCATGAACTCAAACTGCTCGAAATGAAGCCATCCACAGCGGACCATGTGTGTATGTGGCGAATCGCGAGACAAACCTTTTGATCTTGAGAATCTATGTCGACGACATCATCATCGCAAGTGACAGCAAAAGCTGGATCAGGGAATTGAAAGAAAACCTGAATTGCAAATTCGAAATGAAGGACTTGGGACCAGGGAGTTACTGCCTTGGCGTGGAATTCAGTTAATCAGGCAGGGGAGGTCCAGTGAAGATTTCTCATGAGCTATTCGCCAAAGCAATACTTTGGAGAAATTTAACATGGCGAACTACAAACCATTTAGAAAACCCATGGACCCCGACACCAAACTCATGAAGCCCAAAGAACCGGAAGTGGAATTTACGCGGGATCATCCATACAAGTCCCTGATAGGGTCACTACTTTACCTGGCTGTTTGGACGTGACCCGACATCGCATATGCCTCCAGCAAGCTGAATCAATTCAACTTGTGCTACAACGTAGAACATTGGAATGCACCCAAGCATGTACTAAGGTACCTGAAGGGAACCACAAGCTACGGAATTACTTACAAGAAGACAGGGGAGGAACTTGTTGGTTTTGCCGATTCGGATTGGGGCACCTATCCCGTGGATCGAAAATCCTACAGCAGACAAGTATTTAAACTTCCTGGAGCAGCAATCACATGAGAAGTGCAAAAGCAGCCTTCGGTGTCACTCTCGACTACAGAAGCGGAGTACATTGCACTGAGTAAAGCAGCAAGGCAGGCAGTCCACCTTAGACGTTTTGTCGATGAAGCCGAAATGTTGAAAGGAACGATGACGATTTTCAATGACAACCAGGGCACAGGGTGTTTGACAAGGAAACCGTTGCATCATGCATGTACAAAACACATTGATATCGCTACCAGTTCGTAAGGGAAGCATGTCACAGGGGTGACATACAAATGGAATATCTAGAGACGTAATGGTTGACAGCAGACATAATGACAAAAGAACTTCACGGACCTCGCCGTCGCGAGAGCGTTGCCGAATTCAGTTTAACCAAAAATAAACACGGATAATCCGCACCGAGAGCTACGAGGGGAGGTGTTGGAAATGTTATAGCCGCACGGCCAAGTAAACATGCCTAATAAAGCTACCTTTCTCGATTTCACAAGCATCCTCTATAAGTTATGTATTTTATCAGCGGAAATATCCAACACTACTTACAAGAATGTTTATTCTTAATTGAACTTCTCTTTTATTTCCCATGTAATTAAAAAAATCAGTTATTTTTGACTTTTAAAAAAATGAAGATTTATCTTGTTTGTTTTTTTTTAATAAAGGGGTTTAAAATATATATTATTTAAAATAAAAATGTCTTATTTTCTTGTCTGCATTATCTTACATACAATCAACCAGTTCTTTTATTAGTAATTAAGAGGATTTTCATCAAGTTAAATTTTTTTTTTTTTTATTTAAAAACACAACACAAGTTTAAAATACTAATGTCCACTATACTGATCACAAGCAAATTTTTCATGTATCTCTTAGTTTTAATTTTAATTCACTAATGTTGTGAGATTGCTATTTAGGAGTTAAAATTTTTTTTTTTTTTGACTTAGGCCAATTTGTGTCGAACTATTTCACTTCAAATAATAAAATGTCACAACTTAGACACGACAGTTCATCTTGTGTCTTTGGGGCATGTCCTGTGCAGTCTAGGTTGTTAGCGTAGTGGGACTTGCTGTCTTTCTTTTTGTATGAGGAAATGTGATCACTGAATCTTACGGTAATATTGCAGGTCGATAAGACTACATAGTTTCTGTTGGATAATCCACAATTTAAACAGTATACCCCGGAACAGGATAAGCTTTCTGCACGGAAAGTTAGGCCAAAACAAGGGGTCGAAGAATAGAAGGAAACTTGGAGGCCAAGGGAGGAAAGGAATTTGGCGAGACGGGAGAAATGAGGACTATGATAAAGTAGAGAAACCCATATTAGGGGGGGGGGGATAGGTCGGGGGTTTAGGGTTAAGGAGAGTAAATTTGCTACGCTGGAGAAAACGGGAAAAGGTAGACGAGGAATATCCACTGAGTTCAGTATTATCCACGGGAAAATGAGGGCGTGGATAATACTGAACTCAGTGGTATGAGAGGAGGGAAGGAGGGGTAATTTTAGGGCACAGTCGTTAAAGAAACGTAGGCAGTCGTGTTTATGAATTGGTGGGTGTGAGTAAGAGTGATGGATCAAATTAGAGGATGTGGTGGGTTCCGATAGACAGAGAAAGAGAAGCGGTGGTTTGAGGGGTCGTTTATGATGAGAATGTCAAGGTACGGGATAGACATGTTAACTTCATTCGCGAACGTGAATTGGATATGGCATGAGAAAGAGTTGAAGATGTTACTAATATTAGTGGGTGAGATGGAGCGGGAATCAAAAATGATTAAGATGTATGAAATGATAGTGGAATTAGTGAGGAGGGGAGAGACGAGAGTTCTAGGTATTGCAGTAAGACCGCGGAAAGGAAGCTACTTAGAGGTAACCCCATTCCTAAGCCAGAAGGTTGGGAATAGAAGGTGATATTGAAGGAAAAGTAGTTTTGTGTGGAAATGACAGTGAGAATAGAGTTGAGGTCGATGGCATCAGGCATGGGGAATTTGGCAGACAGCAGGAGGCGTTCCACAATGGAGAAGGTGTCTGGGACCGGAACATTAATATATGGATTAGTAAAATCAAGGGACATGAGGGCATGGCGACGGAGCGGGCAAGGGAGGGGGAATAAATGACCACAGGGCATATGGGCATATTGGATTTATGGATTTTGATGAGGGCATTTAGGGTTGTTGGATAGAGCAGAAGGAGGGGTTGGAGATACTTAAAGTGGGGGGATTTATTTTCTGTAGAGATGATCGATTTATGGTACATAGACGTAGGTACAGAAGGGAGGATAACAAACATATTGGCAGAGTAATAATCGCTAACATTTGAATTGTAGACGGATCGGTATATGATAAGAGACGCGTTACCTTAGTCGGCTTTGTCGATCAGGGCTTCGAATTCGGCATGTTTCTTCTTCAATGGGGAGGAGGTGGTCGCATCAGTTGATTGTTGGAGGAAGTCGCATCGTTGAATCATCTGTGGCAGATGTGATCTTTCCAGTACTACTCCAACAATTATCAGACGTGATCTCGCTAATTCTGTGTTTAATTTTTAGGGTTTGTTTAGGGTTATATGCCTAATTTCTAGAGGCTGTTCAAGATGATTTTCATACCAAAACCCGGTAAGGGTTGCTATGACTTAGCTAAGAGTTTTCGACCCATCAGTCTGTTTTCCTTTGTGCTCAAGTGCTTTGAGAAGATTATTGATGGACGAATTAGAGAAGATTTTAGGACTCTTGGTCCCTTTCACGCTAATCAATTTGGCTATCAGTCTGGCAAATCTACGGAGGTAGCTCTACACAATTTGTGGTAAGGATCGAGAAAACTCTGGAGTGTGATGAGTTTGCTCTAGCTGTTTTCTTCGATATTGAGGGAGCATTTGATAACTCTTCCTACGGCTCTATTGATAAACTGCTTTTCCTCCTCCATCTATAGAGACCCACAACGTCCTCTAATTTGATCCATCACTCTTTATCGCACCTCCAATTCATAAACACGCCTCCCTGGGTTTCTTTGTCGACTGTGCCCTAAAATTACCCCTCAGTCCCTCCACTCATACCACCGAGTTCTGTATTATCCATGCCCTCATCTTAAAAAATGACTACTCCTCTTCTACCTTTTCCTGTATTCTCCGAAGTAGGTAACTTGCTCTCTTTAAGCCTAAACCCCCGGACCTATCCCCCCCCAAAAAAAATGTGTCTCTCTACTTTATACTAGTCCCCATTTCTCCCATCTCTCCAAATTTCTTTACTCCCTTGGCCTCCAAGTTTCCTTCCGTTCTTCGACCCCCTGTTTTCGCACGTTAAACTCTTCATTTGAATTGTGGATTCTGCGACAAGTACTATATAGGCTTATAGACCCGAAATTTCACCGTATGCTTCAATGAACACATTTCCTTATAAAAAAAAGAAAGACGGCAAGTCCCACTAGGTTTACCAGCTAGTCTGCACTGGACATGCCCCAAAGACACAAAATGAAGTAATGTCCATTCTCCACCACTGCAACGACCCATTCAAGCCAGCGACCCTCAAATTCATAGAAATTTTTAAAACTAAAAGGTCCTCCCCGGATCTCCTCCTTAATTGTCACACTGACTACGTTGTTTTCTCTAACCTTGATTCTGTATCTGAGCTAGTGTAATAGTTTTAATTTTGTTTAGTGAACTTTTCTTCATGTACTGCATTTCTTGCCCTAACAGACAACCAGATGTGTCTACCTATAGGTCCATGTTTCAGGATATGACACTCTGTTTCCACTTGCTGTTCCCAATTTAGTTTATTTATTTATTTTGTGTTATCATTACACAGTTGATATGACACGCTATTGGTTCCTTCTACAGCCTGTTGCATCTTTTTAGAATGTTATGAAATATATTATTTATACTATTCGTTACTTCTTTGTATTCTTTATTTCAATCTTTGTACACTTCTGTCATTTCTTTATCCAATTACGTTGCTTACTTTATACCATATTTCTGTATATAAGAGCATGTAGCCTCTAGTTTGTTATCCTTGATAAAGCCGGGAATAAATGGCAAAACTAGCCGTTATGTCTGTTCTTCCTTTATTGTGTTGTAAGGTCTCTACCAATTTTATTGATAGAACCAGCACTAAGGACCTATCCTTAACGATCTTTGTCGCACCTCCACTTTGCACCCCTCAAGTTAATTACATCCAAACTATCAGGATAAAGCTCAAATAATTGCAGATTCACTAGAGATGCAGTTTCTTACCCTTCATAACACTAATCCCGAGAGTCAGCTCATGTCCTAGACTGTGGTAGACTGGCTTGCCAACTTTTGTGAAATCCCACAGCCTAAAGCTAAGATCAACTTCAAGGCCGGAGAGATAGCTACCATCAAAAGAAATCTGAAAAAGAGGAAGGCTCCAGAAAGAGACAGGTAAATAATAACGCCTTCAAGATCTAAAAAACATCATTAGCGACATCTCGAATGTCATAAGAGACTTTTAGAAGTTTTATTTCTTAACTGCATAAAAGCAGTATATTGTATTAAGACTCCGCAAGCAGGGGTAAAATCCTGTAATTGCCATGACCTACCAACCTATCTGCCTACTCCGGTCGATGTCTAAAGTCTTGGAGAAAAGGCTCCTCACCAGGTTCAAAAATATTCTCTCACCACTGGTTTATTGCAGGAAGAGCAGTTTGGCTTTGGAACCGCCCGCTCGTGTCAGATGCAGATATAGAGGCTCGTTGAAGTTCTGAGCACCCCACTAAACCTTTCCCGATACTGTGGCGTGGTTTTTCTTCATGTCAGCAAAGCTTTCGTTCAAATGCGGCTCGAGGGGCTAATCTACAAAAAGATTAGATATGGGTTTCTTTCTGATTTGGTTATGATAGTGAGATCCTTTCACAGTGAAAGGTTCTATCAAGCCAAGGTTGGCAAAAACTTCTCCACACCCCGCTAGGTAAAGGCGGATGTCCCACAGGGTTCTGTCTTCAGGCTCATTAACTTTAATTATTTCGTGCACGATTTCCCAAACCACGATTTCGGACTGGCTTCATTGCTGTAACCTGAATCTTAACGTCAGAAAATTCAACAAAAAACTTCAAGTGCCCACGGATCCCTAATTCTATTCAATAAGAAACTCGAATGGTTTGACATCTACAAATATCTTGGCGTTATCATCGAACAAAGAAAGGGCTACGTAAGTCTTATAACACCCTCAGCATCGACAATAAATTACTACTCTACAAGATAGTGATTTGGACCATCCTGCTCTATGGTATGCCTGCGTGTGCAGCTGTACGTAGAATGGTATGCATGTGCAGATGCAGTGAAGTACAGTCGTTTCAGAATGTTACCCTGAAGACCATTGCGCAACTTGGAAGAAGGAATGTAAAATATCATACTCGAATCTGAACTTGACTCATATTGGAAAGAGTGTCCAAGATCTCCTGATGAACATAATGCAGATGATGAAGTGTCATGACAATGCCCTAGTGGCTGGAATACTGAAAAACGGGAATGGAAATGAAGTGGCATACAAAGTATAGAAAACAGAGGCATATTCTTGATGTCAACTTCGAAGACATTGGCAACGTTTCCTTCCCGGTTTATTGGAAGATGTTTTTCAACTTCTCCCTCCCCCTCTTCTGAAAATCGTCAATCTTATTTTTTGCTTTTTCATAATTTGGAAGACCTCTTATTCAGATTTCTTGCATAATTCTGTGTATTTCACTTGAAAGGGTGAGAATGGTGTAAGCATTGCTTACATCCCACCTAAACCAATGTACACTTCACTGTTCGATTGTCGATTGTTAAGAGTGACTAACACAGGAAAGACATGGTGCGGCAGCAACAGTGTGTCAGAATGACTAAATTCCATGCAAACGACAATCATCAATAGAATAGTGCAGGTAATTAATGGTTCTCTTTAATTATTTTGTCCACGATTTCCCTGTACCCGAAAAGTGTAATTTATACTTCTATGCAGATGGTACTTCCATCATGGCATGGGCACACCAGCCATCTGACGTTATCACTAGGCCGCAGACAGCCTTGAATAAGTTCGAGGACTGGTTTTATTGCTTGAGACTGAATCTTAACGTCGGAAATTGCAAAGCCGTGTACTTCAACAAGAAACTTGAGTGTCCCCCGGATCCCTGGTTCTATTCTATAAGAAACTCGAATGGGTTGACAACAAGAGGTATCTTGACGTTGTCATTGACACAAGATTCTTCTGGAATCGTAACGTATCTTTAGCTCTGAACAAAGCAAAGAGGCCTAAGTACAGTCTTATAGCTGTCCTGGATAGAAACAGCGCCCTCAGCATCGAAATAAATTACTACTGTAGAAGACAGTGTTTTGGACCATCCTCTATAGTATGCCTTCGTGGGCGAGTATATGTAGAAGCAGACGGAGTGAACTTCAGACATTCCAGAATGTTACCCTGAGGACCACTGCGCAGTTTGGATGAAGAACCGTAAGAATCATTCATCCACTCGAATCTGAACTTGACTCATGTTGGAAAGAGTGTCCAAGATCTCCTGATGAACATAATGCAGATGATGAGGTGTCATGACAATGCTCTAGTGGATGGAATACTGAAAAATGGGATGGAAATGAAGTGGCATATAAAGAATAGAAAACCGAGGCATATTCTTGATGTCAACTTCTTCTGGGACGAAACAGGGCACTTAAAAAAGACAGTAACCTCTTACTTTATAAAATGTTCATCCGAACCATTCTTCTTTTTGGCAGGCCTGCCTGCGCTATAATATGCAAGTCCAGATGGAAGGAACTCCAAACCTTCCAAAACATTACACAGAGATTAATTACCGATCTTGACACGAGAGTTGCAACCATTACTTTTATTGCTGAAGAATTCGATATACCTGAGTCCACGTTAAGAAGACCTAGAAGAAGCTGCTTCCAAAGATTAAGGACCATCCCAATCCTCTGGTTGCAGATACTTTGGATCACCCGCTCACGTTTAGAAGTTTCCTTAGGCATAGCAGGCATAGTCACATCCTGGATATAAACTTTGACGAAATCCAGAACGTCAGTTTCCTGGACGATTGGATCTCCTTGTCTGTGTCCCTTGTCTCTCGTCAATGAACAGTCAGCTTTATCGTCCTGAAAGAAAAGGACTCCATCTTATCCTCTGGATGACTTACCTAGGTTTCATCTTGCTTCTCGCCTAGTTCAGTGTACTTCCCCTGGTTATTTCCTTTATTTTTATGAAGATAAAGTTAATCTGGGAACAACAATATTCAAAGATAACTGATATTGATATTATTTGAAAAAATGGAAGGAAAAATTCGACGACCTGGATTCGAACCAGTAACCACGAGTATCACGCTCCTTGCCCCTACCAATTGGGCTATCGTGGACACGGTACAGCAAGGCTGTCTCCAAGTATCCACATAGACTACAAGGTAGTCATGATAGAAGCCCAAAGATAGGGCGGGCACCCAGCTCGCAGATCCGGAATTCTTGTAAGTGAGATGGTTTGGTGAGGAAGAATTCCCGATCTGCGAGCTGGGTGCCCGCCCTATTAACCTTGTAATCTATAAGGTTACTTGGAGAGCTGTACCATGTCCACGATAGCCCTATTGGTGGAGGCAAAGAGCGTGATACTCGTGGTTCCTGGGTCGAATCCAGGTCGTGGAATTCTTCTTTCCATTTTTTCAAATAATGTCAACACCTTATACTTGGACCATTATCTCCAGTTTACATTTATTAATTTCTTACAACTGATAATTGTTTAAATTCAATCTTGAATTTCTAAATAAAGCTCTCACTAAATAATTGTTTTACGAGTTATACGTGTAAACGTTAATTTAGATTAAACCAATGTAAATTGAGCTAATTAAATAATTAAACATTGATTTATATATCATTCTAGCGGATACAACAATTTGAATTTAATTGTTTCTAATTAAAGGCTTCAGAATCCTTAGTCGAATCCGGTAATAACGGTCCACGTCTTTTGACGGTGAAATCCAGTCCACAGAAATGAATTCTAATTTGCTAGAAGATCGTCACATGAAAAGAATATCAAAAATAGTCAATATAATATTAGAGTATATAAGTCCCAGGCAATTAGGCGTAGAGGGATTGTTGAGTGATGAGTCCTTTGTGCTGTTACTATCAATAAAATTGGTAAAGACCTTACAACAAAATAAAACATACAACCTGACATACTTTTATTTTATTGTAAAGTCTCTACCAATTTTATTATTAGTAGAGGGATTGCTTAAGGAGAAAAGCAGTTATAGTTCAATTTTACAAGAAAAATTAAATCAGCTTATAGCAAATTAATAATATGCTTCGTATCTATGTAGATACCACTTCTCTTTATTAAAATTTAGCTCAGTAATAATTATTTGACAAATAGACACAGAAATAACTCCAAAGAAATTTACCACAAGAAAATAAATTAATATCTAGTCTTCAATATGAAATGGACAAGCTCATTGATATTACCAGGTACAAGTAACATTAACCATAATTTAAGATCTCGTTTGTAAAACCTGGTAGGCGCCCGAATTGTTTTATCACATCGGAGGTTTTACACGAAAAATTGGTATGCTACCATGCAAAATAAGTGATCCCACCCCGCCTCTGTTGGTAACTTGTTGAATTAATATCATTGATGAAAACGATCCTTGTAGGGAGTGACATCCAGCATTAGCAGTAACTCAAATTCGATTTTAATGGCGCTTACAAGGTTTTAAAACGGAGGTCTTCAATTAATAAGGTGCTGGATAAAAGTATAGAGCCTGGATGAAAATGCAAATATACGTAGAAAATCCATGCTGATTCTGTTGCTTTTTTATTGACGTGAGTTAGATGATACAAAGCGTTGTTTCCAAGAGCATTTAACAACGAATAAGGATAAATTAATAATACACCACAACTCCACAAAATTAATTTATTTATATGCAAGATACATGAATATGAAGATTTCGGTAGCCACGCTTGTGATAGTTTACAAAGATCCCAGCCGTTTATATTTTAGCTCAAACCAATCAAAAAAGATCAACCAACTTACCACCAGTTTTAAATTCCTATTACAGCAGATCAAATGCAAAAAAATAAGCTTAAAACGATACCCATAGGACAAATGCTATAATACTGCTGTTATGACTTATAACAAGAAAAATTAGGAAAATTATCAAAAGTTAAAAGCAGGGGGAGAGGAGAGAGAGAGAGTTTAAGAAAAACAATTAAAAAGTATATTATTTGACCAAACATTTTGGACTAGAAAAAATACAATGAAATGATAGAAATATGACACCAATTCGATAATAAAATATCTGACTTATTTAATATGTTTCAGATGACAGATATACAGGACACAAACCGTCCATAGAAAACGTGGGAAAAATACACACAACCAATAATACAAAATTATTGGACAAAATTTCAAAAAAAACAGCTTATCAACTTATGAATTCTGATAAAGGACCTTTGGACTTAACAACATGGACACCCTCATTAAAACATACTGTATTAAATAAGTCTGTTATTTTATATCCGAATTAGTGTCATATTTCTATCATTTAATTGTATTTTTTCTATTCCAAAATGTTTGGTCAAGTAATTTTTTTTTTATTTTTTCGGTCCTCATATTTTAACCCCATAAATTTAATGTATGTATTATTTTAGCTAAGGCTAAATAAATTTAGTGTTTAGTTTAAACTTTATGATATCTTCTTGAGATCTTACTTTTATTTTTCTTTGTTAATCTGATAACGTTATATTTTATAATATTTTTTTGATTAATTTAATTTTTTAATTATTATTTAATTGTTTGATAGGTTTTAATTAAATAATGAAATAATTTATTTATTTATTTACATATTTATTATTTGTTTATTTACATATTATTTTTTTATTTATATGTTTATTTATTTACATATTTATTATTTTACTATTATCCTTCATTTTTGCAGATAATTTCTTTGTGTCAACTATATAGAACAAATGCACCTGGATATTTCGCGCCGAATAGGTTTAATTAAAAGAACCACGCATTTTTTTGCTGATTTTAAGACTTTACTTTTAATATTCAAAGCCTTTGTTGTCCCTAAGCTTATTTATTGCACGTGGATCTGGTTCGGCGGTAATATGCAGGTAGTTTCCAGTATCCAGCACAAGTTATTTAATTTTAGGGACTTTTTATTTAGAAATTGTAACTGTCAAAGTATGTTTTTTCATGATCATAATGTCTTTAATATTCAATTTTCTATTAGCAGATGCTTTCTCAATATCTTACTCAACGTTTTTCATGATAAAATAAGTGTGTACTCCTTTGTCGGCGATTTTAATTTTCTTAGTTTAAAAAACACTCGTTGTGGCTTCGTTATTAACTTTTTAATAAAATGGAGGAGTAAAATATCGACATTAAATCCTGTTATGAAAATTATTAACAATTATCTGAAGTATTTTAATAACATCGACATGGAGAAGTCCAAAGATAAACACTTTTCTTTATTCATGTGCAGTGTTTTTTTTTCCTTTCACTTTTTTTTTCTTGCTTATTATTTTCTTTTTTTTCCTTTCTCTTTTGTATAATTTATTAAAAGGTTATATTATGTTTATCATCAACCCGTTTTGGCCTCCAGCCTGTTGGGGGCAACAGGTGGCTTCAACCTCCGGTTTTATCTGGTCGGTTGGTCCGCTTATATTGCTACATTATTATTATTATTGTCATTGTTTGGGGAAACCAAACTCGGATCAAGTCCGGAAGCCAATCCCAGAGGCGGACCCAAAAGAGGGCCAAAGCGCAAGGGACTCAAATGCGAGTGAGGAAAGTTATCCACTCGTGGGAGTATTGATGTTAGAGTGTAGGAATTTCCTTACTATGTGACAAGTGTTTAGAATTGTGGCTTTCTGTAAGGTTTTGTATAAGTGTGGGTTTAAATTTAGTGTTGACAGGCTTTTGTGTAGCGAGTGTGGAATAACCCCAGTGGCGGAAAGAATGAGGGAACAATGTGTACTCTGTTAACTCCCCAAAGGCGTTTTATTTCGTGTGCAAGATCCGTCTATTTAGTGATTTTGTCAGTGTATGTCTTTTGTAAATTGTGTGTATTGGGGATGGAGATATCAATTATGTAAGTCACTTTGTTTTGCTTATCTACTAGTGTAATGTCTGGACTGTTATGAGGGATAGTTTTGTCAGTGATTATAGCTCTGTCAAAATATAGTTTATGTGTGGTGTTCTCTAAGACAGTGTCGGGGATATATTTATTGTAAGGAGTGTGAATGTCCCTTAGCTTGTGTATCTTAGCTAGATGTTGATGTATGATGTTGGCTACCTGGTTATGTCTGTGCAAATAATCTGTCTGCGTGAGTATTTTGCAACTGGATATGACGTGATGGATGGTTTCCTCTGCAATATGGCATTTCCTGCAAGACCCGTCAGTCGATTCTTTGATAATATGTTTTCTGTAGCTTTTAGTGTTAATAACCTGGTCTTGTATGGCAATCATGGTTCCTTCAGTTTCCCCAAAGAGACTCCCTTCACTCAACCAAAAGTTCGATGCTTTTTTGTCGACGTGTGGCTGGTTGAGGTCAGAAGGATGTCTACCGTGGAGTTGCATTCCGAGCCATGATAGAAGTTTAGTGCATGTTGTAGGAATCATATGGGTGTTCTGCATGCTGTTCAGATTCAGAGGTGTGTATTTTGTATCAGCCATGCAGACTGCTTTGTGTAATGGTGATGTGTGTTGTTTAGAGTGAAAGAATTCTCTGAGTGACTGAGTCTGCTTCTGGTGTAGATCTGTTATGTCAATCAGACCTCTGCCTCCCTCTGAACGAGGCAGGGTGAGTCTTTCAATAGCTGCGTGTGGATGGTTCTTTCTGTGCTTTGTAAGCAGTTTACGTTGTTTCCTTTCAAGTCCCTCAAGATCGGTGTGTGTCCACTGTATGACTCCAAAGGAGTAGGAGAGTATTGGCGTGGCATAAGCATTGATGGCCTTGATTAAATTTCTGGAATTTAAGTGCGTTTTAAGTATTGTCTCTAGCCTATGAAGATATTGTTTAGTGAGTGTATTCTTTATGTGTTTGTGCTCCAGAAGCTTGGCTTGCTTAAATCCTAGATATTTCTAAAATTCGTCATTTTCCATAGCAGCAATGTGATCTGGTTCATCTAATGTGAAGCCCCCTTCCCTGAGTACTCCCTTATTATTATTATTATTATTATTATTATTATTATTATTATTATTATTATTATTATTGTTGTTATTGTTGTTGTTGTTTGGGGACGCCAAACTCGGATCAGGTCCGGAAGCCAATCTCGGAGGCAAACCCAAGAGAGGGTCAAGCCCAAGGGACTCAAATGCAAGGGAGGGAAATTTATGCACTCGTGGGAGTATTGATGTTTGGGTGTAGGAATTTCCTTACTATGTGACAGGTGTTTAGGATTGTGGCTTTCTGTAAGGTTTTGTATAAGTGTGGGTTTAAATTTAATGTTAACAGGCCTTTGTGTAGCGATTGTGGAATAACCCCAGTCGCAGAAAGAACGATAGGAACAATGTGTACTCTGTTATTTCCCTAAAGGTGTTTTATTTCGTGTACAAGATCCGTATATTTAGTGATTTTGTGAGTGAATGTCTTTTGTAAATTCTGTATGTTGGGGATGGCGATATCAATTATGTAGGTCACTTTGTTTTGCTTATCTACTAGTGTAATGTCTGCTCTATTATGAGGGATAGTTTTGTCAGTGATTATAGCTCAAAATATAGTTTATGTGTGACAGCGTCTGCGATATATTTACAGTATGGAGTATGAATGTCACTTAGCTTGTGTATTTTAGTTAGATGTTGATGTATGATGTTCGCTACCTGGTTATGTATGTGTAAATAAGCTGTCTGCGTGAGTATTTTGCAACTGGATGTGACGTGTTGGATGGTTTCCTCTGCGATATAACTTTTCCTGCATGATCCATCAGTCGAATCTTTGATAATATTTTTTCTGTAGCTTTTAGTGTTAATAACCTGGTCTTGTATGGCATTCTTGGTTCCTTCAGTTTCTTCAAAGAGACTCCCTTCAGTCAACCAAAAGATCGACGCTTTTTTGTCGACGTGCGGTTGGTTGAGGTCAGAAGGATGTCTACTGTGGAGTTTCTTTCCGAGCCATGATTGAAGTTTAGTGCATGTAGTTTTGGGTGTTCTGCACACTGTTCAGATTCAAAGGTGTGTGTTTCGTATCAGCCATGCAGACTGCTTTGTGTAATGGTGATGTGTGTTATTTAGAGTAAAAGAATTCTCTTGAGTGACTGAGTCTGCTTCTGGTGTATATTAATAAGACTTCTACCTCCCTCTGAACGAGGCAGGATGAGTCTTTCAATAGCTGCGTGTGGATGGTGCTTTCTGTGCTTTGCAAGCAGTTAACGTTGTTTCCTTTCAAGTCCCTCAAGATGTGTCTATGTCCGCTGTATGATTCCAAAGGTTTGGTAGAGTATTGGCGTGGCATAAGTATTGATGGCCTTTATTAAATTTCTGGAATTTAAATGTGTTTTAAATATTGCCGCTAGCCTATGAAGATATTGTTTAATGAGTGTGTTCTTTATGTGTATGTGCTCCAGAAACTAGGCTTGCTTAAATCCTAGATATTTATCAAATCCTTCATTTTCCATAGCAGCAATGTGATCTGCTACTTCTAATGTGAAGCCCCCTTCCCTGAGTACTCCATATTCAAAATGATAGTTTTGCATTTGTCCAATCCAATTTGCATGTGTATGTGTTTTGAAAATTTTTTTGTAATGTCAAGTAATTGGTGCAATTATGTTTGTGTGGAGGGGTAGATGTTCATGACGTTCATGTAGAGTAAGTGTGAAAGTGTCTAGTGGCAGCTTTTATTGTGTTTAATCATGTAGCCGTAAATTTTGCTGTTCAGTCTGTTTTTAAGTGCATTTAGTGCAAGACAAAACCAGAGTGGGCTCATTGAGCCACCCTGGAATATGCCCTGTTTTATCTGTATTTTATCAGTCGTGATGGTTTCACTGTTGAATGCGAGGTGTACTGTAGTTTTCCAATGCAGCATTATTGTTTCCAAAAGTGTGATAAGTGTAGGTTTTATTTTATATAATCGTGGGATACTATCAAAGGCCTTTTTGTAATCAATGTAGGCTGCATGGAGGTGTCGATGTTTATTGTGTGTTTGCCGTAGGACCACACTGTCCATCAGGAGTTGCTCCTTACAACCCATGCGATTTGTACGACATCCCTTTTGTTGCTCAGTGAGAATGTTATTTTGTGTCTATGTTTGTATAAATTTTGTTTGCGATACGGGCAGTTATTGTTTTGTAAAGTGTAGGCAGGCATGTGATTTTGTGTTGGATCCGTAGTGTTATGTGACATTGGTACCATGTATGTTATTTCTTGTATGATAAAACGTGGCAATGTCTGTGGTGTTTCCAAAGTGTTGGAGACCTATTTTGCAAGGATCAGATGCAAACAGGTGAAGAGCTTATACCAGAAGTTGTGAATCCTGTCAACCTTTGGAGCCTGTATGTTTAATGTCTCTTGAGAGTTCATCTCCTGTTATGTCAGTAAAAATCCTGCTTGGTAGTGCGGATGCTAATGGCTCTTTCCTGATCCAGCTAGCTTCCCTATTATCTTCAACTGAGACAGACCAAAGAGACAACCAGCAGTGTTTCAGTGCTGTTTGCATTGGGAGACCAGTGTTTTGTGTGTGTGTATAATCTTTGTTTAACTGCTTTGTTTACGAATAACTTGTTCTGCTGTTTGGCTGAGTGCATGTTTTGTATCTCCTCAAGCATTGTGTTTTTGCAGCTAACTTTTGTTTTAATGTGTCCATATATTCTCTATTATGTTAATTGTGCTGCTCATTTCTGGTGTGTGTTTTAATTGTCTGAGGCATTTGTTCTGCTTTGATGAAATGTTGTTTTTAGTGTACTGTGTAAGTCTACCTATTATTATTTTTATTATTATTTGTTAATTATTCTCTAATTATTTATTTATTTATTTATTTATTTATTTATTTATTTATTTTTTATTTTCATTTTCTTATTTCTATTTTATTTTATAAGGAGTCAGAGCTATTTCGTTATTTTCACACAGTTGTTTTTGTTTAGGGCTTTTATAATTTTTGGCTGGTTATTTATGTTAATTTGGTGTTGTTTTATTTTAAGAGTTATCAATGATTTTAGTAATTTAAGTTTACTTTCCATGAGACTTATTGTAGTTTAATTTTTAAGTTCATTCTTCCTCATTTGGGTGGAATTCTTAATATCTACGTTTAAGGTTTATGACCCTCAATACCCCTTCACCCTCCCCCGCATGGTTCATTCTATTTATACCCCCTCTTAAGTTTCTCTCTTGCCCATGGTTCTGCCACTTGCTTGTTTTTCTTAAACTCTTTCCCTCCCCTCCCTCCTGCTTTTAATTTTGATAATTTTCCTTCTTTTCCTTGTTATAAGTCATAACAGCAGTAGTATAGCATTTTTAGTGTGGGTATAGTTTTAAGGCTTATAATTTTTTCATTTGATTAGCTGTAATTGGACTTTAAAACTATTGGGAAGTTGATTGATCTCTTTTGATTGATTTGAGCTGTAACCCACCCTTTGACTGGTCAGAGCTAAAATATAGACGGTTGGGAACTTTGTAAACTATCACATGCTGAAGTAGATTGCGCAGCTATCGAACTGTGAATATTCATGTATCATGCATATAAATAAATTAATTTTGAGGAGTTGCGGTATTCTATTAATTTCTACTTTTAGTAACTTTCCGCAGTTGTTATTAAGCTCTTGTTCACGATTAACGAATAAGGAATCAAATGCAATTTAACAGCCATCATGCCAACTTACCCTCTTACAAGGTGGAAATAGTTTACAGTCGTCCACTTTCTTGCATATTTTATTAGTTAAAAGTATTATTTAAGGTCATAAATGTATATAACAATGTCATATGAAAGCATTTACCACATGGTTTGTGTAATATAACACCAACATATAAGATGCCAAAAGCCAACATCTCTCAAAGTATGAAAGAGGGAAAATTGTTGCTCTTAAGGGATGCGAAAAAACTGGTTCTGAAATTGCAAAAGAAATTAGACGTTCCAAGTCAGCTGTTAACAAAATCTGAAACATCCAGATAAACATGGAATGGCACCCAGATCTGGCATACCAAGTGCACTTTCCGCTCGCCAGACATCAGGAATAGGAAGACTTGTTCATCTTCAGCAACTCTCTTCTTCGCAGATTGTTGCTGAACTAGACCTCCCGTGCACTAGTAGAACCGTACGAAATGTCTTGCATTCTACTCCAAATCTGCATTACTCAAAAAAAGAAGGAAGACCACCTGTGACATCAGCTTCTCATCAAACGTGTGTGGCGTTTGCTAAAAAATACCTTACGTACGGTGACAAGTGGAAGAATGTTTTGTTCTCAGACGAGAAGTTCATCATGGATGGACCAGATCGGATCAAGTACTATTGACATGATATTCGAGAAGTAAAGGAATTCTCCTCAAAGAGAGTTTGGAGGTGGCTCAATAATGACTTGGGGAGGGTTTGCAGCTAGCAGAACTACACCTATTGCATTCGCATCACACTGTATGAATTCCATTGCATATCAAGATATTCTGGCGGATAATCTGCTTCCATACGGTCCGCACATAACGGAGGGTGAATGGATTTTCCAGCAGGACAATGCTGTGATTCAGAGCTCTGCCTCACCCAAGGACTGGTTTGACACTAATCATGTGATTGCTGTAGACTGACCATCCCGGAGTTCAGGTCTCAACCAAGTAGAGAACGTATGGGGAATCTTACTGTGTTCTGTATAGAGGAATTTCCATCAGTACAGTAATAAAGAAGAATTGGTGATCAGCATCACTGCAGCATGGAAAAAACCTTGATCTAGGAGTGTTAGTGAAACTCAGTGAATCAATGACAAACAGAATAATAGAGGTCATTGAGATAAAGGATGCCTCTTTCGGTTATTAAACTCCAAACGTTTTTCCAACTTACAAGTGTTGTTAATTTAGATTTAATTGGGATAATGGTTGTTAATTTAGATTTGATTCTTTATTCGTTGATAAATGCTCCTTGAAACAGCTAATTGTATCATCTAATTCACGTCTATAAAAATACAACAATATCAGCATGGATTTGCTATGTTTATTTGCATTTTCATCCCGGCTCTATATTATTTTACAGCAACTGTCTTTGCATAAAAGAATTTTGCTAAGCCAATATTATGATAAAAAGACGCTGCAATTACTTCAAGAAAATATCCGAAATAATGTACTGGTTATATTGTAGAATATGGTACCAAATTGTCTCTAGTAAAGTTTCTTCTTGCTTACTTTCAATTAAGCTGTTGCATTCGCAATGAGTTAACCACTTTAGCAAAGACGTGGACTGAAATATTAGATACTCCTTGAACATTTAAAGTCTCCGTTAACTCTGGCAAATCTTTAAATTGAAACTCTAAATCACTCGTGGAAATTATATATCCTTTCATTAAAAGGATAAGTCTCACTAACCTTAAATTCTATATGTCACATCTACAGAAGGCGTTAAAAATCGAAAGCGATCTGTTGACATGAAGCAAGCGAGCAATTCGAGATTGAGTCAAGCAAACCAAACGAGTAAGTGCGATGTGGACCCTGCGCCATTGTGCGAGGATGGACCAGTCCTGAATCGCAAGAAGGGCGATACTGCGTGCTCATAGGAGTTACATAATTGTTTGTCTAATGAGCTAACAGAGACGTGGAATGGGCAAAGGTTATAGAGATCATAGTTTTTGACGACGAAAAAAGGAGAAAGTACAACCTGACTAATGATTGGTGGTGAGATAACGACTTTGTGACTCAGTGACATTATTTGGACATAGAATTTTTCACGCAGCATAAGAATATTGCTTGTGAATGACTTTGGTTAAGTGTGTATCCCTCACCCAGTGACCCCCGGGGGGGGGGGGGGGTTTCAGCCCACCCCCCGCGAACTTTTTGTGACTTTATTTCATCACCATGGAGAACATGGTGATGATGATTGCTGATGGCCCTTTTGCCGTCGGCATGTTAATGAAAGAGTTATACAAGAAAACCTGCATTTCTCCTGTATTTCTGTCTGGCGACCCCGCTTTTTCTGTCCCCCAGAGGCTTTCTCTGACTGAGTCGAGGATGCCCTGTTGCCAGTGAAACGTGGCAGACCGGATAGTGGTTGCAGATTTCATTAATATCAGACAAACCACCATCTACCTGAGTTATGCTGAACACAGATATCAGCCCGTCCTCATCCGAGATGCATTGCCATTGATGGCTGAAAAATATTTGAAAGAATACTTGTCCGACTATAGGCTGGTGTGAAGAGTTTCATATCCACAACACCCAGATTTTCCAAATCAGAAGACTGGTGACATCGTAGTCTACATGGATTTGCATAGGGACAATGCAGATAACCATATGATGCGTGGAGATTGCGTCTCCGCGTTTTACAAAGGACAAAGGCAGTGCTGCTGGTACTGCAAAAAGACAACTCATGTCATTGTAAATATATTTCACCAGTGCCCAGAGATATCGTTTGCATCGCCAGCAGCTCTACTATCACGGCCTAGAGAAATGTCATCCCAGCAACCACCAAAGATGGCATCTCTGGCTAAATCGTCAGTGCTGCGCAGAGCTATGCCGCCTTCTCCTCCACCTCGAAGACAGCGTGCACCATCATGTCTGCCACCTCTTCCTTTGGAACCAAGGGAGGAGTACCACTGCCTCCACCACTACTACCCTAGGAGTATAGGGGGGATATACCACTTACTCCTCTCACCCTGAAGATTTGAGATGGTGGTCCTTTTTCCCTGCAATCAAGTGATATCTCGACAGTTGAGGAGGTTAGCTCTCAGAAGTTGATGTAGACGTTTCTGGATGCTCCGAGTCGGTGTTTGCAATTCAGGATTTTCCAGCCCCTCCTCCGCCTGCATGTCCTCACAGCCTTTGAGAATTGTCTGTGCGCCTACATTAGCTTCAGTGTTATCATCTGCTGAGAAAATGAAGCCATCAGCATCATCACAGCGGGAGGTGCTTGCGATGACAAAATGTCCTCGCAAGCCTAAAGCCAGAAATCGCAGTTTGTGCTTCTTCTTCATCTGTTCGACACAGCTGCATAAGCCATCATCGCAGCACTTCCTCCTCATGTCGATCTCCGAGGCGGAAGTTGAGGGTGCTTCCACTTTCATCTGTGAAGCTCCAGTCTCCTTTGGATAAGTGTCACTAATCAGCAACGTGATGCTGCAATGAAGGTCATCTCACTAAACTTATTTGAGTCATCTACATTTATTGCATATATAAGTAGGAATTTCATGTGCTTCAAGAAGTTAAGCTTTTACCTTCACATGTATGATCTGCCCAGCCTTCACAGACAATTCTCCCGGAGACAATTTTTCATTTACTCTTCATCACCATTTGGGCAGGGGTTTGCGACTATAATCTTCAACCCCTCCATTCAGGTGTCGAATTATTTGTGCAACAGCAATTGCAGGGTAATATCTAGTTTTCAATTCAAATGCTTAACATTTATGCTCCGTGTGTTCATCGATTCCTGTAGTGGTTGCTGGTGATTTTAACTATCGTCCAGATGCTGATAACATCTTTTCGCCGGGACATGTGCATCGTCTAAGCCAGAAAAATGCATTATTTGATATAGGCCAGTGAAATTTCGTGGTGATAATAGCGAGTATACCTTTCATCAAGAAAACACTGTGTCATCACGACTTGATCTTTTTTGGTCGGCATTGCATTTGCTGGTGCAGCTGGAACAGTGAGGTTATTCCTTCTGCTTTTTTAGACCATACTGCCATCTTGTAGTCTTCGGATCCTCCATTTGTTTCTTTGGCAATTGCTGCAGGTCATCTCACCAATAAGAACTGGTTTTTAAACGTTTCTCTGCTCGACAATGAAGAGTGATGGGGTATGTTCATTCAGTTTCTGGAAAAAAATCACGAATTTGCCTCCTATGCTTGAATCGGGGTTGAACTTAAAAACTAAGATCAAAAAATTTTTCAGGAAAATTGGGTTGAATGCAGCCAGACGTCATCATCGTTTTCTCCTCATGCTGCAAGAAATATTGCGACTGCTCCGTTGTTCCACCACTAAGGAGGGATGTCAGGTGAATAGTGAAATAAACGCTATAATTATCCGGAAAGCTGCTGGTGCAGCACTCACGGCCAAACTTATCTAGGCAGCTGACATCAGGCACATGTCATCGGCAGCCTTTGCTGGGGAGAAGCATAGGGCTAACAATAAACATTGTCATCAGAAGTGAAATCTGATACCGACATAAGCTTTTCACTATCTCTTTTCATCATTTTTGCCATCCAATCATTCCATCAGATACCATGAAGCATTCAACTGAGAAATTAAGACCTTTTTCTGTGGAAACCGATTCGTTTATCCCGCGTCCAATCACGGAAGATGAGATTAAGAAGTTTATTTCTGCAGATGGCAATCATCAGTCCAGTCCGGGCTTAAATGCCATTCCATATTCATTCTTTAGTTCGTCGTGGAAACTGCTCGGATATTTACTGGTGGGAGTCTTAAAATCCAATATTCAAGATTCCTCTTCCATCACACCGGACTTTACTTTGGGGAAAATCACCTTACTTTGTAAATATCATCAACATCATCATCATCATCATCATCATGGCCAACCCTTTGCAATCCACTGCTGGATGTAGGTCTTCTCTAAACGCTTCCATTCTTCCCTGTTTGAAGCTTTGGATTTCCAGCCACCTTCCTTAACTCGTTGAGCGACCTTGCATGGGGTCGTCCTCTTAGGAGCTTAAAGTCTCCGAGGGTAACAATCCAGAATGACTGTGGTCCATCTCATGTCTTGTCTGCTAGCAATGTGACCAGCCCATTGCCATTTAGAACGTTTGATCCGTTCGATGACATCAATCACCTTCGTTGGGCTTCTTATCCAGCCGTTGCATTTTTGGTCTCTTCTTGTAATTACTATCATACATTTTTCCATGCTTCTCTGTGTTGTAGGTAGTCTTTGTGTTGTCCTCCTTGATAAAGTCCATGTTTCAGCTCCATTGGTAAGTTCTGGTAAAACACACTGGTTGAAAACTTTTCGTTTCAAGCTAAGTGGCACGTTGCTCCTCAAGATAATGTTATTCTTGCCAAAAGCACTCCATGCTGTTCTAATTCGTCTGTTAACTTCATTCAGAATGTTGCCATCTATAGAGATTTCTTGTCCCGGGTAAATGTGCCTCTGTACTTCTTCAATCACAATGCTGCCTGCCATGACCTTCTGTTTTGGAGCAAATGCATTGAACATAACGTTTGTCTTCTGTGTGTTGAGTTTCAGTCCTACACACAGGCTAGCCTCTGCTAGTTCTTGTAACATTTCCTCCAATTCAGAAGGATTGTTACTGGTGAGAACGATGTTATCAGCAAAACGAAGGTGGTTAAGGAATTTACCGTTTATTTTAAGTCCTTTTTTTGACCAGTTCAGTTCCTTGAAGACTTCCTCTAAAACTGCTGTGAAGAGTTTTGGTGAGATGGCATCTCCATGTCTTACTCCTTTTCCAAGGTTGATCCTTGCTTTTCCTTTATCCAAACGAATGGTAGCAGTCGCATTACTAAATATCTTCAGGAGAATATTAATATAGCTTCCAGCTATCCCCATTCTTTCCAGAGCTTTCTGTGATGGTCCAGTTTATAATCATGCTTATTCAAAGGAGAATAGAATTCTGAATATTAATTTAATTTTATTTCTGCTCATTACCACCATTGATTTGTTCATTTGAACATTATTGAACTAAAGACGAGTTACAGAAAAGAGTTTATCCCTCTTTTATTAAAGTTCTAGAATTGGATAAATAATTTTGTTGGAGATTTAGAAATTCTTTTTTTGTCTGAAGAAAAGTCTCCCTCTGTTTTCAAGTTTGTTTATTGCCTGAGCTTGGACTGCATATAGCATTCAACCCTTTTTTCTATTGGATTAACACTTCTATTTGAGGCATCTTTTGTAAATTACGACTGTTGACAGGAAGTGAGCCAGCTTGGAAAGTAGAACGAAACGTTGGGGTGAGATAAAAGACACCCAGGGAGAAAAGTTTACCCCCAATGACAATTAAGAACAGCAGAAGGCAGGCTAATGGCTTCTGCCATACAACACCCGCACATGTGAATCTGCAGGTGGCTGCGAGACAAATTGGCGCCTAATTTCAGTGACCAGAAAAAAGTTTTTAGCTTTATTTTTGACCTTTCCTCTGAACCCCGAATTCGGACCTCTGACGTCATAATCAAACGCTAATTGGTCATTTCCAAACCCATTCTTGGAAAGAGGGAACTTGTAATTTTCGGAGATTCAGCGTTCTCTGAGATCTTGCACCGTTCAGAACACCAGCGGCTTTTTTCCTAATTTTCACCCAATCATGTGCAGGGGTACCGAAGCGTAAATGGCGGGCTTGAATTGTAAGTAATCCGACTGGTAGCAACACTATAGCTATCTGTGCCTGTCTCATGGGCGTCCATCATGAAAGAAACATGAAAATTCGTTTAGTTCTAAATTTTATTTTCTTTTATTCCATTTCATGGTGCAGAACAACCGAGGCTTTTTAATGAAAGATATCATATAGTTGCGTCCCAACTTAAAAAATGATAGTTATACCATAAAATTCAGTTAGTATTGTCCTAAAAATGACGCGATCACGTTCGAAGATTCCCATTTGAGCCAAAAACATTGGCAGAAGATCACAGCGCCTAAATCCCAAACAAGCAAGACCATTTGATTCGCCGAAAGAGTATTTATGATCTATATTTTCCCTTTGGGTATGAAAAAGCATTTCCTTTTTATAAAATATCATTACCTACATTTGGTTAATTATACTATGGTTCAGATTAATGTTTACTGTAACTTAACCAAGTTAGTGAAGCTAGTAGTACAAACTCATTTTAGCCTTCATATTATTTTCATTCTATTTTTTATTATGAATAAATTTCATTGTTATTGTTAATCAAACAACTTGAGTCCCTCATTCTATTCTTACCCTTCTTGGCACGGACTTGTGTGGAAGAAGTATTATGTAAGATTCGGTATTGGGTTTAATATTAATTGGTAATTAGTTAATTAACAATTTTTCTGATAGTAATCTCGGATGGCGCAGTCGTTTTCTAATTATTTGATTATGATAATGAAGATAAATTAAACCACACCCTTACATTTCACAACAGCATGTGTGAACACCGAGTCGAAACTTTTCTCAAATTCGATGAAGGCAAAGTGGTACTTCATATTCGTTGTGGAGTTCAATAGGTTCTTTAATAACTTGAATGTGGTCGATCGTGCTATATCCATTTCATAGCCCGCTTGTTCTCTTGGTTGTGTTGAGTCTAGTGGTGAATCAAGTCTGTTTGTCAGGACTTTACTGAAGATCTTATAAACAACTGACAAAAGGCTGATAGGGTGATAGTTCTGGATATTTTCTCGGTCTCCTTTTTTGAAAAATAGAACCATCATTGCATTATTCCAATCATCTGGTACTTCTGACATCTCAAGGCATTTCGTGAAAAAACTTGCCAGTAACTTGTTGAATTCTTCTCCAGCTTCCTTAATCAGGTCAGTTGTAATTCCATCTTCGAATCAATGGATTTAATAGCCTTGTCAACTTCGCCTTCCATAACCGGTGGCACTTCATCTATTCCTTTCAGTTGGTCTGCTCTTATTATGTCATTATCATCTTCATATTTGTAAAGTTTATTGTAGTAGTCCCCCACACTTTTTCGATGATTTCACTTCCATTCTTCATGATTGTGCCATTTACTCTCTTGAGTCCAAATATTCCTCTTCTTCCAATGCAGAGTTTCCTCTTCGCAGTTTTCAAACTCTTGTTATCTTCAACCGCTTTTTTGACAAGATTGCAGTTGAACTTCCAATCATCTTCTGTGATGTGTTTCCGTACTGTCTTGCAAAGCTCAGCATATTCTATTAGTGATCTTGTATCTTCTAATTTTGTCTTCATTACTCTTCGTTTCTTCATTAATTTCCTCGTTTCCTCTGTGAGTTTCGTCTGTGGTTTGGAAACTTGTTCTCCAGCTACTACTTCTGCTGCTTCTTCTAAGTGTTTAGTTAGTGTCCTGTTGATATCTGTGATGTCATCTTCTTGGATGCCGCTCTCTAAGATCTCAAAGTGACTTTGCAGTTCTAGCTGAAATTCCGTTCTGCATTCTTGCAGGCATGTAATGTTGATGATCTTCTTTGTGTTCCTGAAAAGCTTTTGTCTTTCTGTTTTCGTGTTAGGAACAAGCTTGCATCTTACCAGTCAGTGGTTGTTTCCTGTGTTGAAGTCGCCTGCATCTTACTCTCTAGACACTACGTAAATACCCGGATCCAAAATTCGTGACCCATTGGAGAATGAAAACATTGCTCAATATGGACTATAAAATTTTCATTGGGGTATTCCAGAGATTATTGGTTAATATAAAGAGTACACAGAGAACCACAACCTAATTATATGCAATAATAAACAAAGAGTGAAACTAAAATCTCAACTATGAATAATAATAAAAATAACAAACTTAAAATAAAACATGAAATGATTTCTTAATTAATTACACTTAGAACTTAAGCCTTAAGCTTATCGCTGACGAGGTTTTCGATCTGGGTCAAACCTGCTCAATACCAAAGTGCAGGATGATAGACAACTATTCTGTGTGTAATGGAAGAAGCGCAAGTTCGACAACAAACTTTTGCCATGTTAAGTCTGGACTAGGAAAACACGTTTAACAAGGTGAACCATGATTATTTATTCCAAGTGTTTCACCAGGTTCATCTTTCGTTATTTGCTCAGATTATTTTTGCCCTGTATGCTCCACTTCATCAACCTTTGAACTTTTAAAAGGTGTCACGCAGGGATGTCTACTGTCACCTCTCCTGTACATCTATTTGGAGCCATTATTCCAGTTCTTAAACCGCCACTTGGAGGTTTAGGGATATGAGTTACCAGGTGCGTCCATTATTATCAGGTCCTTAGCTTATGCTGACAACATTGTGTTGTTTGTTTCCTTCAGACTCGTATAAACTGGGTATTTACAAAAAACCTTAGATCTCTTCAGCAATTTGACGGAAAGTACCATCAACCTAGCCAAATCTCAGGGAATTGTGATTGGCAAATGGACGGTAGGCAATTTTCAGTGGGTGTGGACGGTAGGCAATTTTCATTGGCAATAACATGGTGTGGTCATATCACAGTGCTTGGTTACATATTTTCCTTTCCACTGGACATGGACTCTATGCACTGGCAACAAGTGTATTACCAGTCTTAACAGAAATTTTTGTTTTTCTATGTCGATGCTTGTTAAGGAAGGATTTGTGAAAACTTTCATCTTATTACTATTAACAGCTAAGTGTCTATTCACCTTACCTTCCACGGAAAACATCTTGAAGATACAAAGTGTAATCGTCAACTGTGTGTGAAGGTTTACTGCCTATAGACATCCATTAAGAGTTGATTTTATTTTCACCCCCTTTGAGAAAGGGGGGTTGGGCCTACCTGAGATCCGTCGATATTTCATCGCTGGCTTCTTCTCTTGTTCCTTGAACTTTTAATCCAATGGGTGGATTGGTCAAGGGCACTATCATCACTTTGACTAGGATACATTTCTGCTCTGTCGTCGACGGTCACAGACGCTTGGAAGAAATGAATCCATCACTAAAGAACAAATAAAAGACAACAAGATAACAACAGGGACACAAGATAAACAACAACGAGATGATTATTAAGGAATAACAAAAAACTCAATGAAGATTCTGAACAGATGTCGAACGACGAATTCAAGCACCAATCAGAATATCACAAGGTAAAAGACACTGGCGTTAGGAGACTCCATCGCATAAGTGTAGCAAAAAGAACCAGGCAGGGAAGTAATCATGAAACTGAATCAGACACGACGTCGAACGTGACGAGGATTACTATTTTGCCTGTGGACAGCTCGAGTCGCTGAAGCACTATAGAGAGTTATAGCACAAGACAGTATATATTCATTCTAAAAAATGAAAGAAACTAGTGACTAAACGTAATCAAGAACAACAAAAAATTAAAGCAAATAAGAATCAAAAATTCTCGGTTTTTGTCATCGGTCCTATGATGCATTGAGTCCTTATTTCTTTTTCAGTAGATTTCCAATGAGATATGTAGTGGATTCGTGCAGAAAGCTCGGGCAGGTATTTTAATTGCCTTGAGTAATAGAGCGTAGACGTTGATGCGGAGGCGCGAACAACCAAGATACTATTTCCATCATCAATGACTCAATCAATACAAGTCCAAAATATTACGGTGGTAAGGATTACAAGGCGACAATAGAATTACTTGCTGTGAGCCAAGATATTATTCGAACTGCAGCAATGAAGCTTTCGCACTACAACACGGAGAGACAGGGTCAATGGCGACTACTAAATTGATGAGTAGAAGAAAAGTGTTCAGGCTGAGATCGAAGAGATTAACTAAAAACCAATTCGAAGCTAACACACATCGGAAAACTGAATGTGGAGCGTGGCAGGTTGCGTGAGGAGATAAACATCGAAGTAAAGCACAACAGTGAAGAGAATCTTGTTTATTTTATCTTTATCACTATTGGCACACAAAATGCTTAAAAATATAAATATTTTATCTTTTTCCAAAAATTCGAATGAATAAAAAAGTTTAATTTCAGGAATCCTCAATCAAAGACTAAATAACAAAGAAAAAGCAAAAATCATTGAGAATATAACAATTAAACAGTAAACGACGAAACAAAATCATTAATTTTTTATTTCTCTAATAATTTAAGTCAGGAGAAACCTTTCATTTAATTCAAGACAAATTTTTTTTAAATATACAGTTCTTTTTGTTACCTCCAGAAGGGCGTTACAAACTTTTTTAACAAACTCTATATATATCAGTTGTTTCTCACCTGAAATTGTGTTAAGCTGATTCGCTAGTACAAGATAATTTGCGTTTAACTTAAAAATGTTATTTGTAATAAATGCAACTTCCTTTAAATTTTCCACGATCCAGGCCTCCATGTTACTAAAAACAAGAATGTAAATGTCACTAACAATATGTTCTTTTAACTATATTTCCAAGATACCCGATGTAGCTTGCTGTCAACAATGATTAGATGCGCCTCCATCGAACCACAAGAAGAAACGTAGAAAATCACTTTGAAGCTATTTGTCCTCCAGTACTTAACTCTGATGAGAGCATCCAACATGAAAAAAAACACAAGTCTTACTAAAAATTGTAATGCAGACACACAATATCAAGTCACTTAAAGTCGCATCAAAATATATATGGTAATCAGAGTTCCCAGCTGGGCACTTAATTGTCTAACAACACTGATCTCCAATAGAAAAAAATTTTTCCAAACTGTACGGCAGCCACCACTAGCGACTCTGCAAAATGCCATTTATAGTCGTAGAAAGCACTGCTACAAAAATAAATCTCATCTGCACTGCTCATCTGTCCTGCAATAAACAGGGTGTCCAGAAATAAATGGTAAATATTCATACACGTGAGAGAACATGTATAAAGAAGCATTTTTATTCCTGTGAACATGATGTCGCAAGCCAACCCCTACAGAGATACAGGGGGATTAAAGTATGTTGCACTGCCTGATTGTTGGCATCCTGCGAGCGACTGTTTATAGAATAAAAATGCTTCTTTATACATGTTCTCTCCCGTGTATGAATATTTACCATTTATTTCTGGACACCCTGTATATGTCATAAATAAATCTCACTGGGAGAATTGTGGTGAAGCAATAAGCATGGATAAGAAATCTCTTATAATAAAGAAATTTATTGAATGATAAAGTTAATCTGAGAACAAAAATATTCACAATTGTAACTGATAATTGTTTATATTCAATCTTGAATTTCTAAATAAAGCTCTTAATAAATAATTGGTTTACGAGTAAAAGTTGTAAAACGAAAGCGCATTGAATTAAACATTGAGTTATTGTTTTTCTTTCTAGCAGGTACAATAATTTGAATGGAATTGTATCACTTTAAAGGCTTGAATATCCTTAGTCGAATCCGGTAAAAATGTTCTACGTCCTTTGATGATGAAATGCAGTCCACACAAATTAATTCTAAGTTACTAGGAGATCGTCACATGAAAATATATCAAAAACTAGCAAAGATACCCGGCGTTGCCCGGGATAATTACACTTGGATGTAAACAGAACAAT
>JAHWFO010018102.1:467349-514392 GCA_023313115.1 Rhysida immarginata | reverse complement strand
AGTAGACAGTGACCTTCCTCATGCTTTGAAGGTCATGTATGCGAAATTTCATCAAGATCGGAATAAAACTGTAGATTTGTATAAAAAACGTACAGACCCACCCACAGACAGACCCACAAACATCCTTCTTTATATATATAGATAGATTGCGTTGTGTTTATAAAATATCAAGAAGACCTTAAACAAAGTTTATGATAAAAATAGACTAAATAAGGTTGTATGGAATTGAGGTGTCCTTGGAGGCAAGAAAACATAGGCAGAAAATTTCAATATGAATTTTTAATGACTTAAACAAGAAGTAATTTATAAAAAAATGTTTATAAATGATTATCCTCATAAGTTTAATAAAAGCAAAATAGCATTACTGCAAACCCTTTTTTAAAAAAAAAAGATTTTTATAATTGTATGTGAATTACACATGAGATATGAATTCATACCTAACTGAATGTAGCAACATCAAATTGCTAAGAAATATTGTGCAAAATGCATCTGAAAAACTCATAAAAAGTGTTGAAAATAATTGTGTGGCCATCGCAATTAGAAGGAAGCAAAGACATCATATTGAGCCAGGCTAGACTCAAAATCCAAATAACTGCGCATAATGCAATGTCAAATAGAAAAAGAGTTGTAAAATTCACATATAAAAGCTAAAATTATATTTGACAGCAAATTAATAAGAAATTGAAGAAACTTCTCGTTTTCAAAAAAAAAAATTGTAAAGGAAAAATTAAATATAAGAAAATTAAAAAAGGAAATTTGTCTACTCTACTCAGCCATATGCTTAGATTCAAAAAGAACAAAAATTAACAAAAAAATAAAAATAAAACCCCCTTAAAAATTGTTGAAAGATAATTTGGAATTACATTATAGTTCAAGAAGGAAGATAAGAAGAAAAAAATACATGAGTAAACTTTCAAAATTTAGAAAGGGTAATTTTTAATCCCCAGGGGCTTAACTAGCTCACTACAGACAGCAAATATTACAAGTTACATAGTGAATGACTGGTATGATGAAGACTACTTCCTGAGAAAAGATTGTCTGGGATGACCAAACAAATCTGGATCACAATTTTTAACAAAAATGTCCATCTCGATAGAAGTGGACGAGGAAGATGAAATGAGAAAGGCTTACATATCCGGAAACATAGTAGAAAGTGAAGTCAGAAATTATCTTTGTGGAAAACAACAAACAAACATCAGACTGAAGGGTGAATGCTGTAGTGGTTTAGGAAGATGGAAAGGCCTCATGTTACATCATGGCAGAGCAGCAAAGTAGTGAAGTAGTGAAAAAAATTCAATGTTGACGAACTTATACTCTTGGTGCAACAGTCAAGACGCACATGGCTAGCACACGGCAACAATAGAAAGGCACTCTTCAGAGCATAATTATGTAAATAGGAGAAAAACCTTTAAAAACTTGACAACAATCAATGTATTAAATCAAAATAAGACGTTGGTGAAATCTAGCAGCAAAGCCTTATCAAAAAAATTAAATCAACTTATTCTAGACAGATTAATAGAATGTCAAAAAGCAGAAGATCCTTAAATAAATATTGAAAGTGCAATGTGTACACATATATTATTTTTTTATTACTTATATCCCTTTGAATTCTGCCCAAAGCAAAGAAAAATGAATAGATAGGAAGAATTTAAATGACATACAGCCAGAAAATTAATATGAAAGAATAATTATCATATGTAATAGCATGACCAAAATATCCTGTTCTCTACTATCCAAAATAGTACAAAAAAAGAGTACTACTGAAATAAGAAAATTATTAAAAAACATATTTCCCGGGCAAAATATTTTTAAAAATTGAAATGATAGTGAATAGTCAAAAATTGTAGCACAAACACAATTTAAAGGCTGAAAGTCAGATAAAATATTATAAGTAAAAATGTTCTTGTTCACATAACTGTTACACATTTTGAACTATTGTTTGTTGATAATATTTAAATTATTAATGACAGTTACCTAACACCTGGTTTTACCCATGGTGCTGGTAATGTTCCCAGTGGTGTTTCTGTAAGGGGGTTCTGGTTCTAGATTTAAAATGCAGTTCTATTATTCTGTCTCACAAGTGAACATCCCTTGATTCCCTTATATACCCACCAAAACGGTACGTGGTTGACATACTGGCTCCTGAAGTTGATTACCTAATTACTAATTAAATATTGTTTCTTGGACAACCAAACTTTTTCCATACCCTTTCACACATTCTTCTAAATAAAACTACTTCTGTTTTAAGGTGTATTGTTTGTTTTTTAATTTACTGTTAATTGGTGCATTGTTTCAGTTAAACGATTAACAATTGATATTGCAAACTATTTTATCCACATCGCAAAAGGTTTTTATTTATATACAGGTGATGGATCAAGCATTTACCACCGCTAGAAACCCAGTTGGGTTTGGAGGTGTGCGAAGTTTAGCTTTACTAACAAATCATTCTGAAAAAGTGACTGGTGAATGGTTAAGTGGTGTTTCTGCTAACACCCTACATGAACCTGTTTGGCATCGATATCTACGTAACCGCAGGAGAGTTTTTGCACCGTTTGACTAATTTTAAGTTGATCTGGTGGATCTATCGAGTCTAAAAAATTAGAATGACGGATATAAATTTCTCCTTACCTACATCGATGTTTTCTCTGGTTTTGCATGGGTTGTTCCACTAAAAACAAAGACAGATCAAGCACTTCAGAAAGCCTTTCAATAAATTTTCACTAAGTATCAGGTTCCACTAAAAGTGAACAGCGATAAAGGGAAGGAGTTTTTAAATAAACAAGATCAAGACTATTTTAAAGAACTCAACATTCATTTCTTTGCAACTGAATCAGATGTGAAGGCTGCAACAGCTGTACGATTTAACCGTACCTTAAAAACCGGAATGTTTAAGTATTTTATTTGTGCCAACACACGTAGGTACTGTTTCGTGCATTTTTCTCTTCACGCACTATACTTCCAATGAATTTTTTTTCTCCTGTTCCTTACGCCTAAAACGTTTTTTTGCGTGAATCCGCCCTTGATGGACAGTAAATAACATATTATGTCAGTCTCGCAGTTTATTCTTTCCCATTCGGGCATTGTTGGTCGGGCCTCCCATTTCTTAGGCTACATCTTCTGTGATCGACGTCTTGTTATAGCCAAGATTTTTTTTCTGAGCTATGATAGTATCATGGTGAATCCGCTCATTGGTTTATTCTTAATTTTCCGATGCTAATCGGAGGTTACAGTGTCCCCATCCTACACAATTTATTAAAAGGTACACATGACTTGCTCAGGTCACGTTGGTTTTTTTTCTTTTAGAATTTTCCTTGTGTCATTATGGAGCATTGTCCTTCACTTTCACGTATTCACTTATCATTAGGAAATATCTATGTTTCCGATTAATTTATACCTGGCCAGGTAGTTACAGAGTAGACGCGATTTTTTTTATAGTAGAAAGTTCTATCTGCTAGTATGTTTAGGGCAGCTTTACATAGACCAAGTTTTTTGCTAGGATTTTCTAGAATAAATTCCTTCTTTGAGTTTGGAAATTTCTTTTTATATTATGAAAAATCATAGGTCCAATTTTTATTGGAATTTCTTGGCCCAGAATCAAATTCTGGATTAGCTAGAATTTTCTCCGTTCACTCCCTGCTACGGGTTCCGGAAGATTACGAGTCGTTAATTGATATGAATTGTTATCAATTAATTTGGGATTTTTCCCTTGAGAACTACTCTTGAGAAATTATTCGTAGATGCACAATGCGCGGAGTCCGTGAAGCTTATGTGAAATGGCGGGGTTACTCGGACAGCACGAACAGCTGGATTCGAGAGGCAGATCTTTTAAATGTTTAACAAGGTATGATCTGTGTCAGTTGTGTTTGTGTTTCATCAACATGTATGAAGACACGGATTTCTACGTTACATTGCCCTCGAATACGACGACAGCTGACAAAAATCAACCCAACACAACACCTCATTTTATCACATGACTACCGCGTACACTAAGTTTCCAAAGGCGGTGGGAGGTTAGATTAAAAGAAACGCATTTTCCTGCCCTTTTCTAGAACATTACAGCAGTAAACAATACATTTAAATTTGGTTTTAAGACTGATCAAATCGAGGAACAAATTGAAATCAACATTATACCACCTGATAGAAACCCGACGCTCTCATCTTTCATACTTGAAGTCGAACTGGTTTTACAACAATTATTCGGCACAAGACATTGCTATGAGTTTACCCCTGAATGTCGGAATTCGTTTTAATACACCGAAATTCTGCAAGGTTTTTAATGTTTCGCCACATTCATTTTTTGAGGAACGTTTGTCTCTATCTCCAGTTTACAATGCATCGTTTAAGTGTGTGCCATCTTTTACTGTCACGTTAAGGTTCGATTTATTCCAGATAGGTTTCTGAACAAGAAATTGAAATTACCTATTTCTATACCCGTAAATGATACAGTCGACGGTTTCATCAGCTGTGTTATTTACGATCCATTTGAAACTCCGGAACAACGCATCTTAAAAATTCCTGAAAGCTATTACGGTAACAGAAGAGATGTTGTTGAAGAAATCGTTTGTATCAGAAATTGATTCCTCAGAAAGAACGGGCGTTTTACAACATCATTCTCACGCCAAACAAATGTTTTCATTTCATATGCTCGGATGGTCGGTACATTAGTTTTAATGAAGATCTGTGCTACACATTAGGTTTACAGACAGATCGCTTCCATATTTAGGGGGACCGTGTTTAGGTAATGATATCGGATCAGCATTTTCCAATCTGTTTCGTTTTGCTACACCGTTACTCAAATCTATGGGTTAAATTCTTGGTTACCATGCATTAAGAGGTGGTATTTCTGTTTTTAATGATGAGATACAAGGTCAAAATCTCAAACAGTCATTGTCATCACGAATGAAGGAGGCTGGTGGTAGTGCCGTCCAGGAAATGGGTGCCAGATTTCAAAGGGGTAGAGGCAGCATTAAAAAGCGAATTTCTTCAAAACCTGCTCATTTGTCCGTAAAAAGACCTACAAGCAACAGCTTGGAGTCGTTTCGGGTATCCCATCACAGATGAAAAGGCCGTTCACAACGCTCAACAAAGACGAAAAAAGCCCAAAGGAAGAGGCAGAAGAAGCAGACATTCAAAAGGAAGTCAACAAAGAGGAACACAGTTTCTGTTGTAAACATACATCCTTTACCATCGTTTTTTGCCTAATACCTACCAAACCGTGGCCTCAATAATACACCAGATGAGCACCAAATTCCACAACAGCGATCTTGACATTTTTCTCTATTCCTCGCATCAGTCAAGACGGACCTATTGAATTCTTTGTACCTGGATTAGTGGATTTTTACGTAGACCTCGACCTACGTACACTGAGTTTAGAAGTCGTTATCAATGAAGGTGACGGGCCACTACCATCCGATGATAAAACTGGTCCTTTTCTTGCACTCGGTATTCTCTCAAGTAGACTGTTACCTGGGGGATACATTAGTCAGACACAGCAATAACTTAGACCCATACTGAGCTTATTTTGAAACTGTTTTGAACTATGGTCGTACCTCTAAACAAACACAACTTACAACATCAGGTTATTTTCAACATACAAGTGGAAAAATGGATAATGTCGATGATACACAGTGGATGAAAAAAGCTCGCTCAAAACGGTGTTTATTACTTGGAGGGTTCTCTCCATTTAGACATACTCCGACAGTATCGGTTGCTGCTAAACTCTCTGGATTTTCGACTGAGATTTTACAGAAGAAAATGATACTTTGCACTGATGTCTGACGAGGTTAACGCTAATTATCAGATCACAATTCGAAAAGCAACATTGAACGTCGAGCGAGTTAAAGTTACCACGACATTGAACGTTATTAGGGCAGGCAAAGATTCTACAAACCACTAACGAGTTTTATCCTATTGGCCGAGTCGAAATGATATCGTCGAGCATTGCAGCCGGCACTAGAAATCACGTCATTCAGAACTTAATTACGGGACAGATTCTGACCCCCTTGATTTTCGCGTTTACAACGAGTGAAGCACAGAATGGCTCTTATACTTGAAACCCGTACAACTTTCAACATTTCAATATATCTTTCTTCTCACTGTCATTAGATATGCAATCAATTCCGCTTCACCCTCTGAAACCAAATTTTTAGTCGGGGTCTTACTTGAAAGAGTTTGTTCACCCCATGAGAGCACTTGGCGTTTGAAAAGAAGACAGAGATGTTGATGTCACTCAGTTTGATTACGCTGCTGGTTAAACATTCTTTGCCTTCGACCTTTCAGGGGACAGGAATTATTATACAGGGTGTAACAACTCCGAAGTGTCAGCCGTCTCCTTCCTCGATAGATAAGAGATTTCACAGATATGTTTTTTTCCCTATATTACGACAAAACCGAAATGACGTCTAAGACGAATTGTCTCTCCTGCCAAGCTCGTTAATAAGAAAACAATGTGTCGCTTAATAATGCTAGCAAAGGCTAGAAAATTAATTAAGTTCATTCTACACATAACTTGTGTTGCTGTTGACAACAGCACAAGGCAGGGAAGAATTTTTTTTATTAGAGACGGAGTGGGACACGATCATAACATAAGAAAATGATCGCGTTTGCCTTTCTATAAGAGTTGGTGAAAGCGTGGCTGTGTAACACCCCACGGATTTTCAGAACGCGCGCGCGAATTTTGTGGTGTGTTTTATTTTTTTTTTAAATGAGCTTTCACGAGATCATGACGATGATCTACAACGATTGCCGTTTTAATTTGCAATCTGAAACCCCGAGATTCCAAGCTGTCCCAGTTGCGAAGATCGTTATTATACTAGTTGCGGAATTAAATACTATAAAGTATTCAAAGTGAACTGAAACGAAAGGGTTATGTAAAGATTGTCTTAAATATATTGCAAATGTACTCTTGAAGAGCGAGAAAAATATTGTTGTAAATAAACAAAAGAAAAGTTCACGGATTATTACGACATACAATGGTCTCGCGATGTGTTGACATCGTGAGTAATAGGAGATTTTTTTTTTTGCTGATTGTTGCTCGGAGACGAAAGTGAAGAGGTAGAATTTAGGAGTGGAAAAGAAAAATGGAATGAGATGAATGGCGCCGAGTATAAAAGGCCTGTTCAGTTCGTCCAAGTCGCCTTTTGGGATATTAATGACCTCTTAATAAAGGGATTAACGAGATTTAGTGATCCCATCAGAAGGTGAAAGTTTCTAAACTTTCCTAAGACATATCCATAGTACGATAATGAAGTCAATCCACCAAACGTAAAGAAAACTTAGTGAAAGTGAACTCAAGGACCAAAAGTAAATATGATGGTAGTCCTCAAGAGATGCAACTAAAGTCCGAGCAAGAAGATGACTATAGAACATAGACTAAAATCCGGTAAGGTGGTAGTCATTTTGGCCATAAGCTTTGTAATGAAAATATTCTGCCGAATGTCTTTTGACTTTGGTTAGGTAGATGGAGAACAGTCCGCAACTACAAGAAAATTGGAAGGGCTGAAATCCAAAACAAGCTACCTAAGCAATATTGGGTGCAAAGACGTTATTAAAAATACCGTAAAGGCTTTGATCTACAAGAATTATGAAGTCGGATCGAAGCTTCTCAGAAGAAAAGGACAAAACAAAACAAAGAAGTAGGTAATTGTTCGGCGGGTCCAACCTATACTAACATTATTAATCTTAACCTGAAAATTAAATAAAACTCCCTTCCCTCTGACTTACCTGTGTTCCCCCCATCGACTTACCTTGCGGCACATAGCAAAGTAATGAAGCGAGCCAAAGTTCATGACAAAGGACTTACCTAACAAGAAATTAAGCCTCCCGAGGAAGGTATAGGAAAGTAGCGGAAGTTCATCTATTTTTTTAATTCCTTCATCTGCACTTTTTAACCCCCCATTTTTTAAAACAAAAATTGATTTTCTCGAACGTCGTATTTAGAAAATATAAAAGAACCCTATCTTCTTTCCTTTCTCATCATTTTCGATCGAATGATATATCACACCCTATATGTTGCCATAAATTTCTAAAGACCAAGTGATTGCCACCCCCACAACTCCGACCCTATTGAAACAATTTTGCCGAAACTTTACAGTAATGTTGATCTTGCTTGGAGGAATCTGCATACCGAATTTCACTCCTTTATATGCATAAATACGCGTAGACCTTTTGGTCCCCTCTAATTTCCGCCCCCGAAACTCCGACCCCAGTGGGCTAATCAAAACCAAATTAAGTAATGAAGGTGCCCATGCCAATAGTAAGCTACATTCTGAATTTCAACCTTCTATCTCAAAGAATGCGGAAATTATGAAGGGGACGGACGGACGGACGGACGGACACTGTGAAAACAATAAGTAGCTCCATTCTTCCGCTACTTAATAATCACCTGGATAGTCGTCTATAGCAATAGGAGATGCTCTGAAGAGACCTGTACACCGCGACAAAGAATAAAATTATATCTTACCTGGAGAATAAAAAAAAGGAGACGTAACTCTGCTGAAAATTGAGAAGTTTTTGTGATTGTAAAAGAAAGTTGCATGCGGGATTGATTTCTGAACGAACTATTATATGACTTAACCTAAAGATTTGAATATAAGACATTGTTTGTTTTCTTCGAAACATATATTTGTATTGAGATATATATTCTAATATAATTTTTTTTTCTAACGAAACAGTACGAAAACAGCATGTTTGACTTCCTCTAAAAATTGTATAAAAGAACCCTAGGGCAACAAGAAGACAAAGTAGTATGTAATATGTAATAAGTAGTATGTAAAAGTATTTAGAGTATAAGGTCAACGGCCATCTTTGTAGAATCTAACTGTGTCAGAAGACGATAATCAAAGTTAAAACGAAAAGTTTAAAAGAGGATTACCTATCTAAAAGAAACCCCAAAATAGATGAGCTGATTTAAGAATTCTGTATCGAATGGAGAATAAAGTACAGTTTTGTTTCTCGAAAGGTGGTATTCGGAGTTTTATCAAATAAAAATGTCTTAGCTCAAGGGTTAATTAGATTATTGTTTAAACTGACTTACATTAGAACTAGTCTATTTCTATTTAATGCAGCGAGGGTGTAAAGAGAGAGTAAATCTGCCCTTTATTGTACTGTGCGTTGCCTAGAATAGGAGCATTACAGCTGCCTAATTTGATTTCTACAAAGATAAAACAAAAATTATTGATCAGTCTGTTTTCAGTAATGAAATGAACTCCACGAGCGAACGCGGAATCTAGAGAATGCTGGTGATATTCCGACTGCGAGAGAAAGAACACCGATGTTTAGAACACACATTCTGCTCCCTATGAGTTGGATACCCTTCCATAGGATAAAGCTGATGACCGAGACAAAAATCCTTGCGATTCGGTACTATGCTATGATAGTGGGCCATGACTTTGTTGTAAACGTTTTGCTAATTTTATAACCTTTTACTTACAGAGATCAGACTGTTTTTATGGATAAAAAACTAAACTATGCGATGAGACGAGAAAAGAGGCTCGGTAATCAACGCGTCTAGAGAAAAAAAATCTGAGGCATGAAATTTCGAATCTGCGAATATGGGACACCCTGAGGAACAGCCAAGATGTGCCGGCGAACATCATACCCTTCTGTTGAACCCCTCCCTTCTTGGTATTATTAGCTTGTTTCTATTTCTCTTCTCTCCTCCCCCTCTCTTTTCTCTTACGCACTAAAAAAAAAGGAAAAGAAAATAATGAAAAAGGCTACTTTGTGATTCCTCTTATGTAATCCTTGTTAACTAAATGGGTTGATGCATCCTTCAAATGGGAGAAAACTATAACCTAGTAAACCAGGTGTAACCCCGTCCGTGATATCCTGAACAAATCGAATTCGAACGGAAGTACAGAAACGATATAATTCTTCGCTCAACACAATGAGTGTGTTGAAAGAGAACCAATTGTGATGATTGAACTATAATTATATTTTATATTTTTGCACTGTTTGTTTTCTATAAACGTTAATTTTGTTGAAACGTTATTTCTATTAGATTTTGAATTTATTTTTCTTTTCTGAATGCCCGAGGCGATAAAGCAATCTTCGATACCGAAAGATTTAATATCGATCGTGAAGAATGGACTATTGACGACTGTTTCAAAGAAGGGAAGAAATGAAAACGAAGACTTCGCTTCGATTCTCGAGGAAAGCATTGGAGCCTGATCTTGAAGAGAAAACTATAGAAAAGAATGAAAGTTGAAAAAAGTAAGGAAATTTAATAAGAAATATATTATGCCAATAAGGTTTGAATAAAATGCGTGCTTACCTGGGAAAGAATTGAAGGGAAGAAAAGCTTCATTGATGTATAGACTGTTTTAATTACGTACAACAATAAGAGCTAGGCTTCTCAATAAAAAACCTCTACTTTTGAGAACTCTTAAAGATAACGCAGATAAATTGGAGTAAACTAAAATTTCATGTATGCTTATCTGTTCCTTACTTTTGAAATAAAGCCTCTGCTATTTTTTGCATCAGAAATAAGGCTGTGCGGGGGTTGATTCATGCACACACTGATCCCTTGAACTTTGATTGAACTTGGCGCAAACTGCTACTGAAACCCACAGCTGAAGATCTCTAGCGGAAGAATGTTGAGAAACAACCCCGTGATACAAGATAAGTAACTTTGTCATTTGAAATGAGAACTCTTCTTATGATTGTTGTTGGCCTTTGCTGATAGCTACCCCGTTGTTGTTTTCTCGTCTACAGGTTCTTATGTTAGGAGGTCTCTGTGCGGGAAGCATCACGTAGTCGACTATAATTTAAAAACCCGTTACAGAGGCAAACTGCTCCTTTCGCTTTTTTTCTGATGCAAAAAATTCGTCCATGGAGGCTCCCAGTACTATAGGAGGCCCATCTGCAAGCGCGGGCAGAGGTGGAGCAGCAAAATTACGAATAGAGGAAGAAGAAGAGCCTGATCAAACCCATCTCATGATAGCGGCCCTCTATCTGCAGAGATGCCCGATCTCACTTCTCAATCAAGGTGCTCTTAGAGAGATCGCTGGTAGACTGCGAATTCTGTATAGACTGGACTTGGACCTTAAATGCAGTATAAAGACTAAGCTGAACGACATTCGAGCTGGGACAATCAATCATCCGGATACTGCTAGCTGGGAGACCGCTAATTTAGAAGATTTTCTTGAATTAGACATATGGAGGTGGATTCAGAACACCGATCCCAGACAACATTGAAGCAACCGAACGTGATTGGTGTAAGTACGATCTCAGAAAAAACGTTCCTCCCTTTCACCTAGGATACGGCATAAGAGATTTCCTTGTGTGGTTAGAATAAGAAGTGCTCATCCACGCAGGATATCCAGAAATGATGAAACAAATCTTTCCATTACACGTTAAAATCCTGGACATTGGATCTAATATACGACACTCATAGTTGGAAAGAAGTGCATGTCTGCATCATAGAATGTTACGGGGCGCACCGTATGAAAGTTATTATGACAACAGATTGTACCGCAGGATGGAGGCAACATCACGGCCAAGAACAGGTGTTGCATACGCGAATGGAGGCAACTATTGTTGTGATTGAACAACAATCCTGCGCTGCCATCTATGTGGACTTGTGGGTCTCCAATCATCTGCCCTGTGAAGGAATTCAAGGCCTTGATGTTCTACAGAAGCTTCATCTAGTCACTTCGTCCCAAGACCCGAAAAAGAAGTCAAACCCTCTCGATGTACGTAAGGACATACAGAACTCAGTGTCACATAGTAGAGCGCGTTTGGAACTTATTAAGGACAAATACCCCCGTTATCAACATCATATTGACACAGGTAAACATCCTCCCATCAAGGTTCTACCCTACCCCCAGTCTCCCGCTAACTCGCATCACTATGTGACATTGTTCGGAAAATGGAGAATCAGGGGGTAGTTCTATGAGTGGAGATTCCCTGGTCGCTACCATACTTCTTAGTAAAGAAGAAAGACTCCACCAAGTATCGTTTTGTTCTAGATGCTCGAGGACTGGTATACTATCCTCTACCAATAGAACAAATCCTCTGCAAATTATCACACGTCCGGCTATTTTCCGTATTAGACCTGAAGGTTGCCTATTGGCAGGTGGAACTAGATACCTCGTCCCAGGAAAAAACAGCTTTCATCGTCCCAGGTCTGGGCGTGTATGCTTTCAATGTCATACCTTTTGGCATACGTAATGGCGCCCAAGATTTTCAATCGCTAATGGACTAGGTATTTTGGCTACGGAGATCGAGCCCAGGAGTTTCCACTACATGGACGACATCATACTCCAGACCTGGAAACACATCGCTAGGTCCTGGGACAAGTCTTTGAGCATCTGATAAAATACAACCTTAAAATAAGTTTTGAGAAATCGAGGTTTCTTCAAACTGAGGCGGAGTTCTTAGGTTACAAGGTTAATGTGACTGGAATGCATCCTTCATAAAAAAAATCTTAAACCTATGTTAAACTACCCTCGACCGAGAAATCCAAAAGAAGTCCGTCGCTTCATCGGGATGATTCAGTTCTATCGTAATTTCATCCCTGCTTTTAGTGAACTAAATCATCCCTTGCGGCAACTCACAATAAAGATCAACTATGGGATGCAGAGTATGAGAGTGCGTTGCAACGGATTAAAAAGATCGTCACGGAACTACCTATATTAAGTCAACCTCACTTTGATCTGCCCTTTCAAATTCACACAGATGGGAGTAAGACCCCATTTGTGTAGAACATCGCCGCACCCACACACGCAGTTGGGAAGAATACGAAGGAGTCCTAGGGAAAAAGATTAAAGGTCAGTGGAGGATCTTCGTTCCTTGTAATACCCGGATAAAATTACTTGATTATTGGCATGCATCCGGCCCGCTGATTCATCCAGGGGCACACAAACCTTTACACTTCTACACAAACGATATCATTGGGAGACCCTGGTAGAAGATGTAAAGAGATTCGTAAGAGAATGCCAAATTTGCCAGCGGTGTAAGCCACGGAACAAGAATGTGGCCATGCACCTCATAAGAAGGAACTTACCTAGACCCTTAGTGTTATGGTCATTAGACGGGGTAGGCCCCTCCCCATCACTGAACAAGGAAACCGCTACATCTTGGTGTTGGTAGAAGTGTTCAGCGGTTGGGTGGACATCCGGTCCATGCGTCGTCTGATTGGGAAAGAGATCCTGCTCCAGGACAAATTCTATTGAGCGATATATTAGGACTTTACGTGAAAAACTTCGAATTAGCCTGTGGAAGAAATCTGTCGATACGTGGGAACAACAACTCCCGAAAATTCACCATGCGAGAGACAGTCAACCACAAAACGAGATTCACGCCATCCGAGATAATGTCCGGGATGGAAAATTTATCAGAAGCATATGTAGCCTATGACCCCGTGCGGCATGAAAACGCCGTGTGGCGAGCGTACTGTCGGCGTTGGGCTATACATCAAAAGAAAAGAACCCACAGAGAAACAGATGCTTATAATGAAGGTGACTGGATTTGGGTGAGAAATGGGATCAAATCTTCTCAGTCAAAAATATAGCCCATTGTAAGTTACGACCATTTTACAGCAGACCATTCTTCATTGAAGATAAACTGGACTGAAACACTTACTGCGACCGAGATGTTGGAGAGAAAAGGAACGACCGTACGTGGCGAGGGTTTGTGAGTGACCTGTAAAAATACAAAGGCGAAACAAAAGTGCCTTGAGAATGATTCTTTTACCCAAGAATGGGACTTGTTTAGAACAGCGGCCAAGGGATTACTGTCTCCCTCCCCTAGCAGTGATTTTACAATAAAAAGGAAAACTTAGCTCTCTCCTTAGCGCCCATATTGAATAGAAAGTGCCCGCAATGTTCAAAGAACGTCTCATGCAACTTTATTCGAACTTATTCCAAGGTTCTTGGTTGAGAGGGGGAGGACTGTAACACTCCTAAGTGTCAGCAGTCTCCTTACTCGTTTACACTTTCTCTCCCACTGCCATCAGAAACAATTTATAGATAAGAGATTTCAGAGATATGTTTTTTTTCCTATAATATGAAAAAACCGAAATGACATCTAAGATGAATTGTCCCTCCTCACAAGCTCGTTAAAAAGAAAACAATGCATCGTTTTAACAATGCCAGCAAAGGCTAGAAAATTAATTAAATTTTATAGCGACGTTCGTTCTACACATAAAGTATGTTGCTGTTGACGACAGCAGAAGGCAGGGAAGAGTTTTTTTATTAGAGACGGATTGGCACACGAACATAACATAAGAAAATAATCGCGTTTGCCTTTCTAGAAGAGATGGTGAAAGCGTGGCTGCCTACTTTGAATTCTACAAAGATAAAACAAAAATTATTGATCAGCCTGACTTCAGTAATGAAATGATAAAAGATAAAAGATAAAACTGCACGAGAATTGCGGAATCTAGAGAATGCCAGTGATATGCCACTGCGAGAGAAAGAACACCGATGTTTAGAACACACATTCTGGTCCCTATCAGTTGGATAGCCTTCCATAGGATAAAGCTGATGACCGAGACAAAAATCCTTGCGATTCAGTACTTTGCTATGATAGTGGGCCATGACTTTGTTGTAAACGTTTTGCTAATTTTATATCTTTTATTTACAGAGATCAGACTGTTTATATGGATAAAAAACTAAACTATGTGATGAGACGATAAAAGAGTCTCAGAAATCAACGCATCCAGAGAAACAGAAACTGAAGCAAGAAATTTCGAATCTGCGAATACGGGACACCCTGAAGAACAGGAAAGAAATTTCGAACATTTTGGTGCAGTAAGTCCCCAGTAACTTAATACCCTTCTGTTGAACCCCTCCCTTCTTTGTATTATTAGCTTGATTCTATTTCTCTTCTCTCCGCTCCCTCCCTTTTCTCTTACGCAAAAAGGAAAAAAAGGAAAAGAGAATAACTGCAAAAGGCTACTTTTGGGATTCCTCTTATGCACTCCTTGTTAATTAAATGGGTTGATGCGTCACTCAAAAAAGAGAAAACTATAACCTGGTTTGATAAGAAGTAAACCAGCTGTAACCCCGTCCATAATATTCTGAATAAATCGATTTCGAACGGAAGTACAGAAACGATATAATTTTTCGTGCACCACAATGAGTGTGTTGAAAGAGAACCGATTGTGATGATTGAACTATAATTATACTTTATATTTTTGCACTACTTGTTTTCTTTCAACGTTATTTCTATTAGATTTTGAATTTATTTTTCTTTTCTGAATGCCCGAGGCGATAAAGCAACCTACGATGCCGAAAGATTTGATATCGATCGTGAAGAACGGACCTTTGACGACTGTTTCGAAGAAGGGAAGAAATGATAACAAAGACTCCCCGTCGATTCTCGAGGAAAGCATTGGATCCTGATCTTGAAGAGTAAACTAAAGAAAAGAATGTATGTTGAAGAAAGTAAGGAAATATGTTAATAAGAAATATGTTATGCCAATAAGGCTTGTTAAAATGCGTGCGTACCTCGGAAAGAATAGAAAGGAAGAAAAGCTTCATTGACGTAGAGACGGTTTTAATTACGTACAACAATACGAGCTAGACTTCTAAATAAAAAACGCTCTACTTTTGAGAACTCTTATAGATAACGCAGATAAATTGGAGTAAACGAAAATTTCATGTGGGCTTATCTGTTCCTTTCTTCTGAAATAAAGCCGCGGCTATTTTTTGCATCAGATTTTAGGCTGTGCGAGTGTTGATTCATGCACACACTGATCCTTTGGGCTTTGAATGAACTTGGCGCAAAATGCTAATGAAACCCACGGCTGAAGATCTCCAGCGGAAAAATGTTGAGAAACAAACCCATGATACAAGATAAGTAACTTTGTCATTTGAAATGAGAACTCTTCTTATGATTGTTGTTGACCTTTGCTTATAGCTACCCCATTGTTCTTTTCTCGGCTACAGGTTCTTATGTTAGAAGGTGTCTGTGCGGGAAGCATCACGCAGTCGACTATAATTCAATAGATACAATCTTATACGCAATGGTACACTAAGTGTTGAAGGTCAGTTCTCTGAAGCTTTAGCTGGCTCTGTGAACCTGATTGCCAGTATCAATATCTCCTACAAATCAATAAAGACAGAAACGTAAGTTTTGGAATCACAAATTAGATTCAATGGACACACAGCGGCTGTGGAGTACACTTGTGTGTGATCCCTTTACTCGTCCTCTGGTACGTGGTGTTTTCCCCGCTGATTTGATTGCATTTCTCGATCTTGTTTACCCTTCGTTACTAATTGCAAACACAGACGATGCTAGTAAACCAGGCACACACTGGGTGGCCTTCTTCATAAGCAGCTGGATTCGCAAATCAACGAGATTTTAAAAAACCCAAATTTGAATATACATCAGAAAATGGACCTTTATTTAAACACCCTTCAAAAATATCTAAGAGGAAAGAGACCCGAACGTAGTACGAAACCAACGAATTTTTCAACCCAAACAGACCCTCAAACGCGTCTGATGTCGACGTTAATACGTCCATTGCCATTACCTCGATCCCTTCCCGAGACACTCCCTTATACATCACCACCTCAACTCGTCTATTCACCTGTATTTCATTCGTCAGCCGACTTAAAGAAAAACTCTACTGGAATGACAATGGTGGCATGGGTAGCAAAACCCCTGAGAACAAATTTGAGACCAACTTTACCAGTTCAGCAAATCTCGAAACGAGATCAGCTCCGCGAGATACTACGTGTGAGAACTAATGTTATTCGACGGACAAAAGAAGGGGCAGTGTCAGTCGTTGGAAAATCAATTTGTGGTTCAAACATTAATCGTTTAATAAAAGACGTGTTATCTCCTATACCAGAACTGAAGAACCCACCTTTTGGCAGAGAACACTTTGCAGCAGTATTACAACATCTCAACGTCCCTGAAGAATTAATTGTTAATCCAGCATATCGAACCATGGGAGCAACAAACATCCTTGCGAAACTATGACGTACTTCGAATCGTCATGACATCGACTGTCTGGGTTACACTCAATAACAAATTAATGTGAAAAAATCCAACTTGTAATTCTGTCTTAAAATTTATTTTATAAACTGTAAAAATTGAATAAAAACACAATTAAATAACGTGAACAATCTGTTGTGGTGTGAATTATTAGACGTATAAAAGTAAAAACACAGACAAACACAAATTCAAACGGAAAAAAAAATTATTTTGAACAAATGAATAAAGAAATTAATTCAAACAAAAAATGTAGTGATTAATCAGAATAATTTAAAGATCTACAACATTGGATCCATTGGTACTTTTAACATGTCTTAAATGAGGCATTGTTACTAAACTCATCTTGAATGAATTCACATTTCACGAGAAGGTCGTTTAAGATCAGTTCATTTGTATAAGTGTTGTTCACAATGTCCTCCATAGAATGACCTCTTGCTGCTAATTTCAGGTAATGCAAACAGTGATGACCACATGTGTCAGAAGACTGATGTTGCACAATTTTCGTGTTGTAGATCCATTTTTCAGAGTGTGTAGTCATGAATGGGTGAAATTGTACTTGGGGAAACATTCCAAAAGAATCGAAGATATATGCTTGTTTGACAGAGGGTACAAAGAAGGCCATTCAGTGTGTGCCTGGTTTACTAGCATCGTCTGTGTTTGCAATTAGTAACGAAGGGTAAACAGGTTCGAGAAATGCAATCAAATCAACAGGGAAAACATCACGTAACAGAGGATGAATGAAGGGATCACACTCGAGAGCAGTCCATAGCTGCTGTGTGTACATTGAACCTAATTTGTGAAATCATAGCTTACTTTTCTGCCTTTATTAATTTCTAAGAGATTTTGAAACTGGCAATAGGTAATCAGGTTCACAGAGCAAGCTAAAACTACAGAGAACTGAACTTCAACACTTAGTGTACGGTTGCATATAAGATTGTATCTATCTGTATAATAATTCATGTCCCCTGAAAGGTCGAAGGCAAAGAATGTGTAACCAGCGGCGTACCCAAACTGAGTGACATCAACATCTCTGTCTTCTTTCCAAAACCCAAGTGCTTTCATGGAGTGATCAAACTCTTTCAAGTAAGACCCCGACTCAAAATTTGGTTTCAGAGTGTGAAGCGGAATTGATGGCGTATCTAATGACAGTGAGAAGATAGATTTATTGAAATGTTGAAAGTTGAACGGGTTTCAAGTAAAAGAGCCATTCTGTGCTTCACTCGTTGTAAACGCGAAAATCAAGCGGGTCGGAATCTGTCTTGTAATTAGGTTCTGTATGACGTGATTTCTAATGCTGGCTGCAATTTCGACGATCTCATTTCGACTCGGCCGATAGGATAAAACGCATTAGTGGTTTGTAAAGTCTTTGCATGCGCTAATAACGTTGCCGTGTTAACTTTAACTCTGTCGACGTTCAATGTTGCTTTTCGAATTGTGATCAGATAATTAGCATTAACCTCGTCAGACATCAGCGAAATTTTAGCAGCAACCAACTCTGTTGGATTATGTCCAAATGGAGAGAACCCTCCAAGTAGTAAACACTGTTTTGAGCGAGCTTTTTGCATAGCATAAGTCCATTGTTTGTATGATCGACATTATCTATTTTTCCACTTGTGTCTTTACAATAACCTGATGTTGTAAGTTGTGTTTGTTTAGAGGTACGACTATAGTTCAAAAGAGTTTCAAAATAAGCTCTTTATGGGTATAAGTTATTGCTGTGTAAGAAAATAACGAGTGTAAGAAAAGGACCTGTTTTATCATCGGATGGTAGTAGTCCGTTAACTTTATTGATAATGACTTGTAAACTCAGTGTAGTTTCGTCGAGGTCTACGTAAAACTCCACTAATCCAGGTACAAAGAATTCGATAGGTCCGTTTTGACTGATGCTGACCTCTCATGTGAGGAATAAAAAAAAATGTCATGATCGCTGTTGAGCCATTCGGTGCTCATCTGGAGTATCATTGAGGCCATGATTTGGTAGGTATTAGGCAACAACCGTTGCTAAAGAGAATTTGCGTTCATTTTTGTTGACTTCATTTTCGTTGTCTGCCTCTTCTACCTCTTCCTTTGAGCTTTTTTCTTCTTTGTTGAGCGTTGTAAACGGCCTTTTCATCTGAGATGGGATGCCAGAAGCGACTCCAAGCTGTTGCTTCTTAGTCTTTTTACAGACGAATGACCAGGTGTTAAAGAAATTCGTTTTTTAGCGCTGCCTCTACCCCTCTGAAATCTGGCAACCATTTCCTGGAGGGCACTACCACCAGCCTCCTTCATTCGTGATAACAATGACTGTTTGAGATTTTGACCTTGTATCAAATCTTTATAAACAGAAATACCATCTCTTAAGGCATGGCGACCAAGAATTTTACCCATAGATTTGAGTAACGGTGTAGCAAATTGAAACAGATTGGAAAATGCCGATCCGATACCATTACCTCTCTGAAACACGGTCCCCCTAAACAAGGGAAAGTCACTACCCTTCTGATTTAAATAAAAACGTGAAATGGCTTCTTGGTTTGGATTGTAGGGAACATGCATCTTGAACTAAATTATGTGTATTGTTGATGCGCGATCAAAAGAAATCGACTTCACTCTACGGAAGTTTCTTGCGAGAATGTAAATTCACAACTGTTTTTCTAGATATAAACGAGAGCAGACATGGTGGTCTGAATGAACAGCAATTTCAATCATGTCAATGACGTTTATACTTAAGGGAAAGTAGTCAGGTGAATGAAAATTTGATAAATCACTTCTCATCTTGCCTGCGATACCAGAATGATTCTATAAGAGAGGTGCAAATGTGTTGCCCACAACTTGAGGTTGAATAATGTCTGTATACAGATAATAACCATGAATGCTTCTTGTAAGGTCGATTGGTGTCGACCCTTCACCGATATCGAGTTCTGTATCAGAGAGATCTGTTTGTAAAACTAATGTGTAGCACAGACCTTCATTTAAACTAATGTACCGACCAACCAAGCATATGAAATGAAAACATTTGTTTGGTGTGAGATTGATGCGGTAAAATGCCCGTTCTTTCTCAGGAATCAATTTAACTATTGCCTCAAAAATATCTCTTCTGTTATCGTAATAGCCTTCAGGAATTTTTAAGATGCGTTGTTCCGGAGTTTCAGCTGATGAAACCGTCGACTGTATCATTTAAGTGTATAGACATAGGTATTTTCAATTTCTTTTTCAGAAATCTATCTGGAATAAATCCAACATTGGCGTCTGCAGGAAATTCATTGAAGTGATCTGAGCTACCAGTAAACCGAACAAAATCATTAACCAGTTTTGTTTCGAAATCGATGGCTCTAAAACTGTCTTTTAAAAAATTGAAGGCATCAAACCTGTTACGCAATTTGTAATCTTGAACTCAACAACTTTTTGGTATAGAGAAGACGACTTGGGATACCTTAACGTGACAGTAAAAGACGACACCCACATAAATGATGCATTGTAATCTGGAGATAGAGAGAAACGTTCCTCAAAAAATGTATTTGGCGAAACATTAAAAACCTTGCAGAATTCCGGTGTATTAAAACGAATCCCGACATTCACGGGTAAACTCATAGCAATGTCGTGTGCCAAAGAATTGTTGTAAAACCATTTCGAGTTCAAGTAAGAAAGATGAGAGCATCGGGTTTCTATCAGGTGGTATAATGTTGAATTCAATTTGTTCATCGATTTGATCAGTCTAAAAACCAATTTTAAAAGTATTGTTTACAGTTGGAATGTTCCTGAAAAAAGCAGGAAAATCCGACCTCCTAACGCCCTTGGAAACATAGCGTACGCGGTAGTCGTGTGATAAAATGAGCTGTTGTGTTGGGTTGATTTTTTTCAGCTGTCGTCGTATTCGAGGACATACATCTTGACGAAACACAAACACAACTGACACAGATCATACCTTGTTTAACATTTAAAAGATCTGCCTCTTGAACCAGCTATTCATGCTGTCTGGGTAACCCTGCCATTTCACAAAAATTTCACGTACACCTCGCCTTGTGCGTCTACGAATAACTTTACCGATGTTGAAGACTTCAGGCATTTTAAACTTTTGTATCTCCTGTTTATAGGATACACCTGCAAACTCAGCCCCTTTGTAATCTTTTATTTTGTACACAACGGATTTCGAAAAATGATCTTTGATACTTCAAAAACTTCCTCAGTCCAATTCGGTATATAACCCTTTTCAAAAATGTTATTCACTATTAAAATACGCACATGATCACCAATTTGTAGTCTCGGTGTTGTTTGTGGCGCAGCTGTGTAACATCGACGCATTTTAATCACAGTGCTGGTGCATTCCAATCATTAACTTCAGATGGTGCAATACCCAGCGATCTGTGAACACGATTGTTGTAGCTTAGCACGAGATCAGGTAAGACATCAATGTACTGTTACGTGCCAAAAAAACCTTAGAGGTTGTTTTGTCACGCATAGCCAAATACGAACGGCTGCTTTAGCAAAAGACGTTCGCCTCCCTAAATTCTTATAAAAACTCCCAAGTAGATGATTCCAGTACTCCCCTACCCTGCGTAGACTCTAAATATATATCTCGGACGGGTTTTAAAGCCAAAAATAATTAGCCTTACCGAAAATCTTAGAAAGACGGAATAAATAAGAACTTGAAGGATCGTGGTACGATACTTCAAGTTACCAAAAGTATAAAATTTCATAAAAAATAATTATAAGCCTCTCAAAGGAATTATTTATGAAAACTGAAATATTAAATGGCTAAGATGGAAAAAAAAAGGTACCACAAACTCCAAACAAATTAACTCTTTTATTACATAAAGAAATAAAAATTGGTGAACAAGATAAAGATTGGAGATAAGCTTCCGCCGAGAAGAGACGACAAACTTGCTGAAAAACCGCTTCGAGAAGAAGGGAAAAGTCCTGAGGGTTAGGTAAGAAAGTTCCAAATAGTCAGTCCGTCGGGGTGAAAAGTAGAAGAATAAACCGAAGGAACTACTTTGATTGAAGCTATCAAATAAACCCATAGGAAGTGGAATGAAGAATTAACTGCGACGAAATGAGCTTATATTTTAATGCAAGTTCACCAAAAAATAACTGTTTGGAAATAAAAAGAAAAAAATAATAACAAAAGGAAGTTCAAAAAATAAAACTTAAAGCTACAAAAAAAAATGCTAATTCTCCAAAAATGGAAAAAATAGGCACACAAAAAAATATAAAAGAAAAACTAAAGAAAATTAAAAGAAATGGATAAAATTCTGATCAGGGAAAATACACACACAGAACAAATGAGAGAAAAAAAATAATAAAGGAGTTACAGGTCACGGAATTATGACACAATTACAATGAAACTTCTCACACAAGGGGAAAGGCAGGTGGAGGCTAAGGGCGAACGCACATAAGCAACAACACCACAGGTTGACGAAAGTTACGACAAACACGACCCTGAAAATAAAAAATAAAAAAAAAATAAAGAAAGTAAAAAAAAAAATTAAAGCATACTGACAAGAGTCCGGAGGTTAAATTATTGAATAAAAAAAATTAAGTTTCAAGAAGATTCTTTGCTAGCTGTAATGGGTTTGAAGTCAGGAGAAAAAGAACTACGGAAGTTAAGAAACGGCTTGTGGTGGAGCAACAATGATGGTGAAGGCTTATCACCCCGACGGCGTCGAACAATTATTTATGCTGTGCTACAATAATCACATCGTAAAAAAAGGCTTGTTTGTAGAATCTTGAAGAAACGAGCAGGTGGCAGAAGGAAAACGAGCGATGGAGAAAGTCGAATCCAAGGCGACAAAAATGTTTATACCACGGCGAAACAAAATACGAGAGTAATAGTTGAATGGGAAGAGCAACGATTGAGTTGCTAGAAATTCTTTGAGCTCTCAATGAGCATGATGACTAACGAAAAGGTTTCCCGCAGAATAAACTTGAATTATAGTTGCAAAAAAGAACAGTCTTACTTGGGCGAGTAATCTTCCATCAATTAGCCTTCTGACGAGCGAAATAAAACTAACGGCATAATTCTGATAAAAAAAGAACGCACCGATGAATTTCTAGATGACCAGGCTAAGTCTATGACGACCATCGTGTCGTGTACCATTGCAGCTAGTAGGCGAGAATCCAGCCGGAGGGAGATACTTTATGTCTCATCTTCAACCAACAATATCTTAGGAAAATCGTAGCCAAATGAGCCTATATAAGCGGTCGTAACAGACCTTTGAAAATCCTTCCTGATAAGTGAATTGCATTTTTTGGCTAAGTCCAAGATAGAAAATGAGGCGTCAGACGATTACATCCTGAGATTATCCTTTCTCATATCATGAGACTTGAGGAGACCATCTGAACCGGTTAGGTGTCAGCTGCCTTAATGATTTTTCTGCCCCAAACATTTCCTTTTTTAAAAAATTATTTAATTAACTTTAAGCCACGCGATCGCGGAATTCGCGCTGATGCGTGCGGAACGTGACGCTCCAAAAGATTAAGCCTCAAACGACAAAAGGTAATTTGACATCAACAATCAAAAGCAAATAAATTACTTAACAGCCCAACAATCAAGTGACATCAAAACGAAAGAATTATAAATAATCTGGAAAGAAAAAAACTTTAATTAAATTAATTTTAAATAAAATTTCGTATACTCCCTTTCCTAATTTCCTTTGAGAATCAACGCAATTAAAAAAAAAACGGGTAATTGACAGTGGAAAACGATAATTCGAAAGCACAGAGACCACGTGATTAAATTGTGGGGCAAACCGCGATTAAAAAAAAATATGTGAAATTTTCTCCGCCCAGAACTAATGTAATGCAACCAGAACACGTCACGTGAACCCTTTAAATTGTCTTAATGGAGGGGGAACACAGTAACCTCCCTATAACCGATCAGAAACCCACAAAATCTGTTAATCACAGCGATCTAAAAAACAGGTGCTAACAAACAAAAACGAGGACCACACGAGTCAAAAAAAAACCCGGAGGTCAATACCGATATTTGACCGAGAAAAATAAGGGGTGTATAACATAAATGTTAAGCCTTCCGTGTCAGAATGGGAGTAAATGCTTATGAAAAGGCCCCTGGAAAGTCTCAATTTAATACTAATGAAGACAAACAACCAAGAGGGAACAATCGAGCTACAAAAAAAAATGTTCCAATGAAATATGGAACCATGGAGCGAAAAGAGTACACGACAACCTCCCCTTCGAACAAAAAAAATCTTTAGATTTTTCCTTTCTTATAATTAATTGTCTTAAATGTGTCAAAAGTCACAGCCAGAACTTTTGGTCGCAGCAAAAAAGTTAACTTCAAGATACTTTATAGTCATTTGAATAAGCTTTGACATTCTCATAAGAAATACGCCACTCACACTGATCTTCGGGTTTATCTACTCGTTCCAAACGCAATGTATTCATATCATAATGTCCTAAAACACGGAAAGGACCAAGGTAAACGGGACTCAATGATTTCAGGGGACGTTCGCTCACTGAGAGCACTTGGGTTTTTACCAACACCAGGGCATTTATGTCGAAACGTCGTCTTTTTTGTTTAGTATGTCGCCGTTTACACCTCTTTTTTCTATTTAGGTAAGCTTGGTATATATTTCTATTAAGTAATTTCTGTCGATCATCTGGCGTGATGACACTCCAAAAATCGGACCCCTTCATTAACTGCTCTGGAGTAAATTTGGTAACGTCATGGGGTAGAATCCTTAAAGTAAACCAACATATATCTAATACTTGGTCCCACTCCTGTCCGGGGTTATCCATAAGAGCAAGCTGGAGCTTATCTTTCAAGGTACGTATAAATCTCTCCGCAGGGTTAGTGCGTGGCGTGTAAGGAATGCTGTAAAGAGTTATAAGCCCCTCATGTTTATAGAAGTTTTTTATATTTTTCTGATAAAATACGTCGCATTGTCTTGCAAGACGTTTTGCGGTTTCCTGTTTTCCTTGATATTTTTTTGTAATAAATTTATCACGGCTTCTTGCGAAAGCTTTTTAGCGGGGAGAGCATCTATCCATTCGCAGAAAGCATCTACTAGAATGATCAAACAATTCTTCCCATTCTGAGTGTGTGGAAAAGGCCCGGCTGCGTCTAGAGCCCAAAGTTCATTAGGTCGTGACAATTGTCTATGACCCACCGGATTATCAGGATTATAATTGACTGCTTTTGCCTTCTGGCACGCGATACAATTCCTCACAAAATGGGAAATATGGCTTTACATCTTGGGCCACCAATATTTTTTACGGCACACAAATAGCATTTTTCGCACTCCAGAGTGTATAAGAGGACCCTCCGCGTGCCAATATCTTAATAATTTATCTCGACAAGCTTCCGGCACAACTATTCGTTTGGTCCCTTTGACAAAATGAAGTACCCCATGTTCTGTTGGCCAATTTTTGTTATTTCTTTTTGTGCGTTTTAGATTTCTACACGTGCTCTTGCTCTATCTGCCAAGATACTTCCAGGGGAGGAATTTCATCTGAATCTATTTTCAAGCAACGAGATAGGGCGTCGGGTATATGGTTTAATTTACCTTTCCTATGCTTTACCGTGAACGTGAAGCTCTGTAATTTTAACGCCCAACGCGTGACCCGGCTATTTTGGTCATAGAATTTGTGTAACCAGGTCAGCGCTTGGGCGTCGCAGTAGACGTCGAATTCCGTACCCTCCAAATAGGGTCTGAAATTTTGGATTGTGGAAAGTACGGCCAAGCACTCCCACTCTAACACGGTATATTTAGCTTCACAATTGGTTAGCGACCGACTGTAATATCCTATGGCGTGTGGTACCCCCCCCCCATCCTCTGGACCAGTAAGCCAGTCTGGACCGCTGTACTGCTAGCATCCGTGTGAATCTCGAAAGGTAAGGTAACGTTCGGTTGACGTAGTATAGGTGGATTGGTCAACCGTCTTTTTATTTCTTCGAAAGCTTCCTGACAGTCGTTATCCCAGACCCACGGATGATTTTTATGCGTCCGCTGGCGTAGTGGATGGTTGATACGACTCAGCGCAGGAATAAACTCCTTATAGAATTGTACCATGCCCGCGAATCGCTTGACTTGTCGTGGATTCTTGGGCACTGGGAAGGACACCATAGGCTGAATGTTTTTCGCTGTGGCCTGTATCCTGTTTTTCGCTGTGGGCTGTAATCGTTAAACTTATATCCCAGAAATTCCGCCTCTGCGATTGCAAATCGGGATTTTAGAAAATTAACCTTTAGGTTAAACGAAGCCAGCCTATGTAGCACTGTGGTTAAGATACGCAGGTGAGATTCCAGATCTGTAGCTTGATCGTTTGATTGAGTCGCATAATCTCACCATTGGCTACTGTAATGTTCCGACCTATGTCTTCCGTGGTAACCTCGCAATCCAATTCTTTCGCCCACTCGCTATTGATCAACGACACGTTGGACCCTGAGTCTACGACAAACTGATATCTACCATTACCAACACCTAACTCTATTTGCCAAACGGCGTGGTGTGGCAAAGCGAGGGTTTGTTTGAATTTGAGTTCTTTATCAATTGGGCGCGGGTATCTCATGAGTTTTTGTATTGATTCTGACTCCCTCTTGGAGATTGGATCAATTGCATCACTCTCATATTCCAAACTATGAGAGGTAACTGACCCACATTGACTTTTTCTTTCGTCAACAGCTGGACTGATTGGATGTGGCTCTATGGTCTCTAGAAGTAGTTTCTGCCCGACAAGAGTTTTTTTGTCTATTTGAGGACGGACCTCAGACCTTTCAGAGTAACCGATGTATGAAAAGGGGGGAACCTTCCGATTAAAGGTTCCTTCTATACGGTTTGCTTGACTTATTATTTCACGCACGGTAGTAGGGGGGTTTAAAACCCAATAGGGGTGAAATATAAACGCTGCGTTTACCCTCGCGAGCTCCACTAATTGTGTCTCGTTCATGGGTGAACCTATCATTTGGTTCGCTTCATAGGACCAATAGGAAACGAACTGCTCGTCTTCTCTTTGGGTAGTATTGTATAATGCAGCTTCTGATTGAGAGCGCCAGTAAGGGTTTCCTAGCATGGACGTAAGAGTAGTCTTTAAGTGTTCCCATGTGGTACACTGATCGGTTATTTGTATCATCCATGGCAGTAAATGCTCCGCAACAAGAGAAGGCCATAGCTTTAACAAGACGTTTTCAGAAATTTTTAACATCTTAGCTCTTTTCTGTACCTCACAACAGAAATCATTGATATCGCAATCTAGATCGAAAGATGGTACTACCTCCCCGCAAAGAGACAACATTTGTTGTCCAAGATACTCCTTATTTCTCGTGAATCGTTCAAACAGAACCGGAACCATGTCGTCGGCAGATGACCTAAATTTAAAACAAAACCTAGACAGGTGAGGAGTAGTAGGAGTTAATCTCTGGTTAACGATACTCTAAGAAAGGGAGAAAAAAAAGAAAAACGACCATTCAACAAAGCAAAAATTTATTAACTAGAGGAGATTAATTTGTTTGGAAAAAAACTTAACTGTTACATGCCAAAAAAACCTTAGAGGTTGTTTTGTCACGCATAGCCAAATACGAACGGCTGCTTTAGCAAAAGACGTTCGCCTCCCTAAATTCTTATAAAAATTCCCAAATAGATGATTCCAGTACTCCCCTACCCTGCGTAGACTCTAAATATATATCTCGGACGGGTTTTAAAGCCAAAAATAATTAGCCTTACCGAAAATCTTAGAAAGACGGAATAAATAAGAACTTGAAGGATCGTGGTACGATACTTCAAGTTACCAAAAAGTATAAAATTGTATAAAAAATAATTTTAAGCCTCTCAAAGGAATTATTTAAGAAAACTGAAATATTAAATGGCTAAGATGGAAAAAAAAAGGTACCACAAACTCCAAACAAATTAACTCTTTTATTACATAAAGAAATAAAAATTGGTGAACAAGATAAAGATTGGAGATAAGCTTCCGCCGAGAAGAGACGACAAACTTGCTGAAAAACCGCTTCGAGAAGAAGGGAAAAGTCCTGAGGGTTAGGTAAGAAAGTTCCAAATAGTCAGTCCGTCGGGGTGAAAAGTAGAAGAATAAACCGAAGAAACTACTTTGATTGAAGCTATCAAATACACCCGTAGGAAGTGGAATGAAGAATTAACTGCGATGAAATGAGCTTATATTTTAATGCAAGTTCACCAAAAAATAACTGTTTGGAAAAAAAAAGAAAAAAATAATAACAAAAGGAAGTTCAAAAAATAAAACTTAAAGCTACAAAAAAAAGCTAATTCTCCAAAAAAGGAAAAAATAGGCACACAAAAAAATATAAAAAACAAAACTAAAGAAAATTAAAAGAAATGGATAAAATTGCGATCAGGGCAAATACACACACAGAACAAAGGAGAGAAAAAAATAATAAAGGAGTTACAGGTCACGGAATTATGACACAATTACAACGAAACTTCTCACACAAGGGGAAAGGCAGGTGGAGGCTAAGGGCGAACGCACATAAGCAACAACACCACAGGTAGACGAAAGTTACGACAAACACGACCCTGAAAATAAAAAAAAAACAAATAAAGAAAGTAAAAAAAAAATTGAAGCATACTGACAAGAGTCCGGAGGTTAAATTATTGAATAAAAAAAATTAAGTTTCAAGAAGATTCTTCGCCAGCTGTAATGGGTTTGAAGTCAGGAGAAAAAGAACTACGGAAGTTAAGAAACGGCTTGCGGTGGAGCAACAATGATGGTGAAGGCTTATCACCCCGACGGCGTCGAACAATTATTCATGCTACGCTACAATAATCACATCGTAAAAAAAGGCTTGTTTGTAGAATCCTGAAGAAACAATCAGGCGGCAGAAGGAAAACGAGCGATGGAGAAAGTCGAATCCAAGGCGACAAAAATGTTTATACCACGGCGAAACAAAATACGAGAGTAATAGTTAAATGGGAAGAGCAACAAATGAGTTGCTAGAAATTCGTTGAGCTCTCAATGAGCATGACGACTAAAGAAAAGATTTCCGGTAGAATAAACTTGAATTATAGTTGCAAAAAAGAACAGTCTTACTTGGGCGAGTAATCTTCCATCAATTAGCTTTCTGACGAGCGAAATAAAACTAACGGCCTAAATCTGATAAAAAAAGAACGTAACGATGAATTCCTAGATGACCAGGCTAAGTCTATGATGACCATCGTGTCATGTACCATTGCAGCTAGTAGGCAAGAATCCAGCCGGAGAGAGATACTTTATGTCTCATCTTCAACCAACAATATCTTAGGAAAATCGTAGCCAAATGGGCCTATCCAAGCGGTCGTAACAGACCTTTGAAAATCCTTCCTGATAAGTGAATTGCATTTTTTGGCTAAGTCCAAGATAGAAAATGAGGCGTCAGACGATTACATCCTGAGATTATCCTTTCTCATATCATGAGACTTGAGGAGACCATCCGAACCGGTTAGGTGTCAGCTGCTTTTATGATTTTTCTGCCCCAAACATTTCCTTTTTTAAAAAATTATTTAATTAACTTTAAGCCACGCGATCGCGGAACTAATGTAACGCAACCAGAACGAGTCACGTGAACCCTTTAAATTGTCTTAATGGAGGGGGAACACAGTAACCTCCCTAAAACCGATCGGAAGCCCACAAAATCTGTTAATCACAGCGATCTAAAAAAAAGGTGCTAACAAAAAAAAACGAAGACCACACGAGTCAAAAAAAACCCCGGAGGTCAATACCGATATTTGACCGAGAAAAATAAGGGGTGTATAACATTTGTTAAGCCTTCCGTGTCAGAATGGGAGTAAATGCTTTAGAAAAGACCCCCGGAAATTCTCCATTAATTCTCGTACTAATGAAGACAAACAACCGAGAGGGAACAATCGAGCTACAAAAAAATGTTCCAATAAAATATGGAACCATGGAGCGAAAAGGGTACGCGACAATACCTGCATGTGTTGGCATATGTAAAATACTTAAACATTCCGGTTTTTAGAGTACAGTTAAATCGTACAGCTGTTGCAACCTTCACATCTGATTCAGTTGCAAAGAAATTAATGTTGAATTCTTTAAAATAGCCTTGAACTTGTTTATTTAAAAACTCCTTTCCTTTATTGGTGTTCCCTTTTGTGGCACCTGATCCTTTCTAAAAAGTTTTTGAAAGGCTTTCTGAAGCGCTTGGCCTGTTTTCGTTTTTAGTGGAACAACCCATGCAAAACGAGAGAAAACATCGATGCAGGTAAGGAGAAATTTATATCCGTCATTCTGTTTTGAGAGACTCGATAGATCGACCAGATCAACTTATAATTAATCAAACGGTGCAAAAACTCTCACGTGGATAATGATGCCGAACATGTTTATATAGGGTGTAAGCAGGAACACCACTTAACCATTCACCAGTCACTTTTTCAGAATGGTTTCTTTGTAAAGCTAAACCTCGCACACATGCAAATCCAGCCGGGTTTCTAGCAGTCGTAAATGCTTCATCCATCACCTGTACTTAAACAAAAACCTTTTGTGATGTGCATAGATTATTATAAAAAAATTTTAAAATGTCAATTGTAAATTATTTAATTGAAACAATGCACCAATTATTAGTAAATTAAAAAACAAATAACACACCTTAAAACAGAAGTAGTTTTATTTAGAAGCAAGTGTGAAAGGGTATAGAAAAGGTTTGGTTGTCCAAGAAACAATAGTAATTAGGTAATCAACTTGAGGGACCAGTATGTCAACCACGTACCGTTTTGGTAAGCATATAAATGAATCAAGGGTGCTCACTTGTGCAGAAGTGCATTTTAAATCGAGAACCAGGACACCATTACCACAATGGGCAACAGCACCAGCACCAAGGGTAAAATAAGATATTACGTATCTAACATTAATCAATTAATGGTAATTAAAGGTAATTAACAAACAATTGTTTAAATCGTGTAACATTTACGTCAACAGTCATATGAACAAGACAATTTTCGGTGTGGCCAGGTGCAAATGTTATGTGACACCCCCTCCACATTCCAATGGCACTGTATACAGGCCCCTTCTGCTTATATATTTCCAAAGTTTTGCCTTTTTTTCATTTGAAAAAGTCAAACATTATTTTTAACTAGCAGAGGACCCGGCGTTGCCAGGGATAATAATACTTTTAGGTAAACAGAGCAATCTCAAAAAATTAAATTATAATTCCAAATTGGTTAAATAATAACTCAATCACTTAAACACAGAGTAAAGGGACTATCCGTTCTAGGAAAAATACGAAAAATAGGAATTCTAGGTTCTATTTTGAGACAGCGCAGAGCTAAAGGTGTGCTTCCTCTGTCGTCTTTCCACTCTTTCTGAATTAAAAACTCTCTATTCTTAAAAACGCCTGAATAACAGGAATTCTTTGCATTGAAACTTTTCTACAGGGTGTAAATGGGTTTATTAATAAAAAATGTTCACCACATATCCTTAAATTTGTGAAACCTCTTCCATTTACACCCTGTATATTGCACAAACTTTGCCTTTCATTGTTGGTCATGAGGTTTTTCACATTAATATGCCTTACCATAACCATTAATCTGCCTTGCCGTAACCATGAATATCGATTTTTTATCAATACCTATTAGTTTTTCGAAATCTGAGGTAGACATTGATCTTCCTCATGCTCTGAAGGTCAAGTATGCAAAATTTCATCAGCCTCGGAATAAAACTATAGATTTGTATCAGAAACAAACAAACCCACCCACAAACATCCTTCTTTATATACAGGGTGATTATAAATAATGTTACGAATTAAAAAATTTGAAAATTATTCGTCAGAATGACCTGATATTTTAGCATAACAATCATGAGGCAATGGAATTTTGTTTGGCAAAGGAAAAAAAAAGTTCCAAAATCTGCCGATAGATGGCGCTGGCAGGGTTCACAATGTCTGGAGATATGCAAATTACTAATATGTTACATGCGCACCGCAGACATAGCTGCCATAAAAATGCAGAGCACCAGCTGAAATCTATTGTTTCCTTTTGGATAAGAACATTCCTGTGTTTCACGAATCCATTTTTGGTTTCCCCCCTGACATTTAAAGCACTGTATACATTATCATGGACAAATACCACCTTGTTCTTTTTTTAAATAAAAAATATCTGAATAGAATTTGTTTGTTTCTTATTAATACAGGGTGGTAATAAATTATGACAATAGAAATGGACGCGTCCAAGCACCAGTTTATTAAAGCACCACGAAACACTATTTTATTCATTGCAATCACTGCATGTTATTGGGCAATTCGTCCGTGTTTCAATTTATTATGAGTTAATTGATGTGTGTTTTGAAATGTCAAGCAATAGCAGTGCAATTTTGTAGCTGTTTCATCAATGATATGTCAATGTGAAATTGCTCATTTGCTTAATGTTGGCATAGACGTCTTCTCGAAAGCGGTCATGCGGTTCAAAGAGTTTAGGCCATCCAGGAAAAGGAAAAAAGCGTACCAACAACACTACCAGTACCCACAAAATCATCAAGAAGCGAATTCAGCGAAATCCGAGGGTCTCAATGAGACAAATCGCTCGTGAGACCGGAATCTTCCGCGAATCGGTGCGGAAAATGGCAACAAAGGACTCAATCTCAAGCCCTACAAGCTCCAAAAAGTCCAGGTCCTCACAAAGGAAAAACAAGCGTGTACAGCTCCACAGATTCCGCCAATTCAAGCGTCGGCTAGCAGGTGAGAAGTGGAAGCGCATTCGCTTCCCAGACTAGAAGTTCTTCACTATGGAGAAGGCACATTATCACCAGTGTGTGATCAGCAGAGGCACCTGGCATCTCTGCAGTCATAGAACGCAGTGCATGATGGTCTAGATTGGAATTTGCGCCAGTGGCAAGCCACTCCTCGTTTTCGTGGACCAAGGAGTCAAAATCTACTAACAAATTCACCGTCATGACATTTTCGAGGCTGTGGTACTTCTTTGGGCTCGACAGCATTTCGGCAATGCGGAATCGACCTTTCAGCTGACGGAGCAAAAATGACGCAACAGTGGTGCAAGAGCCATTTTCCGGATTTCATCACGTCTCAGCAGTGGCCACCCAACTCGCTGGATCTCAATCCGCTGGATTACAGCATATGGTCCATCTTGGAAGCCAGGGCGTGTGCTACGACAGCTTGGAGTCGCGGAAGAAGTCCCTGCACTAAGAATGGACTAGTAATACAGGGTGGTAATAAATTATGACAATAGAAATGGACGCGTCCAAGCACCAGTTTATTAAAGCACCACGAAACACTATTTTATTCATTGCAATCACTGCATGTTATTGGGCAATTCGTCCGTGTTTCAAATTATAATGAGTTAATTGATGTTGTTTTGAAATGTCAAGCAATAGCAGTGGAATTTTGGAGCTGTTTCATCAAGGAAGCATCAATGTGAAATTGTTCATCTGCTCAATGTTGGCAGAGACGTCTTCTCCAAAGCAATTGTGATATTACGGGGAAAGGGCGCATTTATATATTTTTTTATTCTTCCCTTAATTACCCCTTAATTGTCTACAACGTCCTCCGAGTACGCTATCCCTTACGATAATGATACCCACTTACCTGAACCTTGTTCAATATATAACTGTTACCTGGCCTTCCTTCCCTTGTGATCGTATAGTGACTTATTATAGTTGAAACCCCTTAACCTTCTAATATCCTGAAATTACCCGCTGCAATCCACAAGATGTGACAAAAATACCCCAAAAAGGATCAAATAAATACTAATAAATAAGTATTAGCTTTGCTAATCAAATGAACGGAATGCTAAAGGTTACGCAAAACAACAGAAAAATTGTTTATTCTAACACTAAATTCAGTGGTCAAATTCGTTAAGTAATAACGCCTTAAGCCGTAATTTAATAGGTTGGACACTACAATCTATAATTTTTTATCGATGCAAATCTAAGTTGGCTATTCTATACTTGTTGGTCAGAAATTCTTTAAATAGAACAATTCTTAGTGACATGAATTTGAATTCAAACAACTAAAATTTAGCATGTAACATTACAATTGACATATAGTATTAAATATAACTGTAATTGGCATAATTAATACATGAGAAGCAGTAATCTTATTATTACACTATTATTTAATCCAGATCTTCTAGTTTTAAAATCAATAATTAAATAACCCTCCCCTTACAAAATAACCTATGTTGTGAACACGTGGTTTCCCCCCTTTTATCTTATATACCTTAAGTTCCCCAAAATAACACTAATAAATCGATCAGTTGCAATTTTAACTTCTAACGATATCTTAGAAAAATAATAAATCAAATCGGGAAAGAATTTAACACATGATTGGTCAAGAGTTTTTGTTAGTAATTACAGTTCACAGTTCTCTTGGATATGCTGGGGATGCCGTGTTTCCCAATGAAATTGCGAAAGTACTTATCTGTCTGTTGTTCACGCCGATCTTACGATGTATGCTTCCTGCTGATTCCGGGAGGGGCCCAGACCTGATGTAGCCGCTGTTTTCCGGGATATGCGTTCCCACCTTGCCGTAGATGCCTTTTTAGTGACCACCTTGCCGCTGACATGCGTTCCCAGCTTAGGACTAAGCCGAACTTCTAACCGCCACAGGTTGCTGTACCGCCCTAACCCACTGAAAACGCAGACCTTGCTATCGCTTGGTTTTCGGCTCACTTACATCTGCTTGTGATAGGCATTCCTATGCCCGCCGTCGGAGACGCATTCGGTTTTCACCGTTATGGCTATGGCCTGGATATTTGCCGCTCCGTGATCATAACAAAAACTTTAAAACTCTCAGGAGATAAATATTGTTGAACTCACTCTTTTGCTGGCTGGAGGCCTTTTTCTTTTATATATCCAAAAACTCATTCCTCTCACTTAATCACCATTGCACTGCATTCTGGGGTGTCACTGCTTTTCACTGACCAATCATGTGTTTCGAATCTCCTGCTCCCCTTCTTATCAGTAATGACTCCCCCCTTCTTATCAGAAAGGATTAACTTACGGAATTTTCTGGAATTTATTTCTTTAAATAATTAACGAAATTCCCACGTGTTAACAAATAGGCCTATACATACTTTCAATTAAACATAACATGGATTCAATATAATTAAATACAAATTTCTAAATACTGAAAAAACAATTTTCGGGATATCTTGCCTTAACTGCCGCATTCCTTCCTTTCTTTCAATGTACTACATTACTCCCCCCCTCCCCGTTTCTCTCTTACTTAAATCGAAATTTTAGAAGGTTTTATTAATACAAGAGAAATGGCTTGCGAAAGCCATTTCTTAGTGCATGTAGATTTATAAAATAAATTTTCATGTCACACAATCAAGCGATAAAGTGGTTTAAAGAGCTTAGCCGTGAAGGAAAAAGAAGAAAGCGTACCACCAACACGTCCAGGACCCACAAAATCATCAAGAAGCGAGTCTAGCAAAATCCACAGGTCTCAATGAGGCAAATCGCTCGTGAGATCGGAATCTTCCGCGAATCGGTGCGGAAAATGGCAACAAAGGAACTTAATCTCAAGCCCTACAAGCTCCAAAAAAGTCCAGCTTTACAGATTCCGCCAATTCAAGCGTCGGCCGGCAGGTGAGAAAAGGGAGCGCATTCTCTTCGCAGGCTAGAAGTTCTTCACTGTGGAGCAGGCACATTATCACCAAAACGACAGTGTGGTCAGCAGAGGCACCCAGCTTCTCTGCAGTCATAGAACGTCGCCAAAATCCGTAGTGTGTGATGGTCTGGAGTGGAATTTGCGCCAGTGGCAAGACTCTCCTCGTTTTCATGGACCAAGGAGTCAAAACCTACCAACAAATTCACCGTCGTGACATTTTCGAGGCTGTGGTATTTCTTTGGGCTCGACAGCATTTCGGCAATGCGGAATCGACCTTTCAACAAGACTCTGCACCAGCTCACAGAGCAAAAAAGACGCAGGAGTGGTGCCAGAACCACTATCCGGATTTCATGACCTCTCACCAGTGGCCACCCAACTCGCTGGATCTCAATCCGATGGATTACAGAGTATGGTCGATCTTGGAAGCCAGGTCCTGTGCAAAACGCCACAATAGTTTGGAGTCGCTGAAGAAGTCCCTGCGCTAAGAATGGGACCAATTGAGGCCCCACGACTTGCAGCCCATTGCTGAAAATTTCAAGACACGTTTGGGGCTTTGTATCGCCGCCAAAGGTGCCCATTCGAAACCTTTCGTTTTTTGGATTAAAAAATTTGTACACAATGTGTTGCCATAATTTATTATCACCCTGAATAATAAAAATTGAATAACTCATGTTCCTGATATTTTTAACACATTTGAATTGTAGTGAAGCAAGCTAGCCAGCCCTACCTGACCTAGAGTGATTCTCACTCGCCCATTTTTTCCAAATCTTTCAAGGAGAAGGGTGTGATTAAAAATTGTTTTTAGACTAATGTGGTGCTGCTCTTCAGGGTAGCAATCCTAAAATTTTCTCTATCTTTAACAGTTTTCGAGTAAGCAAATGGATGACCTTAAATTTGGGGGCCAAAGTCAAGTTTGTGTGTGGCAGTGAATTCCCCACCCCCCTTATTACCAATAAACCACACACATCAGATCTCACCTTCTTGGCAGCTTTGAGATATCTGCCATGATACCAGACTTTTTGGAACCCTGTAAATTACATGCTATATCTCAGCATGGAAAATTTTCCATGGATCATGATGATTCCACAAAACCGCTTAAGATTCAACTAATTTCGACTATGATTAATTTTACGTAATATTCATTCATGACACGTCAATCCAAGCTTTTTGATATTGCAAGGCCCGAGTTTATATTAATTTAAATTCCTAATTAGAGATTTTTCGACTGCGCTATTAATTTTGATAAATAATTATGAATATTAAACTCTGCCTACTTTTATTATTTCTCCGCATTAAGTTCATGGCAGACAATATTTTAGGAAGCATAAAGGACTCATTCAAACAATAAGAAAACAATTTAATGTAATTAAGGATTGAGTAATGAAAGAATACATAAAATCAGATACTTGAATACGAACAAAGAACCAATAAACAATGGCAAATAAGGTGATAACCTAATAAAAATCTGTGACTTCCGTCTATCTATCAATTCAATATATCAAAGAGAATACGCATTTTTTGGCCAAAGTTAATAAATCACACCTGCTTTTGTATCAGTTCGTCGTGCATCAGCTTTGTGTACTTTCCTTCCATCTGGGAATGGATGTTTCATTACTTTGTAGCAATTTCTTACTTCTGAATATCGCGAAAGAAAGGGGTTTACAAAACTTGAAATTTAAGGGGAATCATTGTTAATGCATCATCTGAGCGAAATTTCTAACGCATTAAAAAGACCTCTGAATGAACTTAAGGAAAATCTTTGTGACGTGAATAAAAGTATAGAAAAAGAAAAGTAAAATAATTTGGAATGTCTCAGCCCGAAAATCTGGAAGACAGCTGGGTAAGTTGCAGTGGGTTGTGCATGAAATTCCGGATTGCTAAGATCCAGGGCCCACTTTCGCTGCCTGTAGAACTGGGACAGAGTTACTAATTTAAAAAGCAGCTAGCCTATCTTAATGCACATCTCAACTTTGGGGATAGATTGAATTTCTCCTCTCGGGTTTCCATAAATAAAGGAGTCTGGAAGCGTCCAAGATTCTCGTGTCGACCTTATGACAACATATGGTGAATTCTGAGGGGGTCTCTCAAAGGGATTAATTTGCGTTCATTTGGGACTTTTCCCCTTTATATTATCTGCATGACTCTCTCTATCTTAGCATCTCTGGGTCCCCTTGGGTCACTGGCTTAATAGCTTGACGCAATTAGATTCTCCTCCCACACATTCCAAAGGATAGTTCTTCATTTTCCCTCTCTTTATTCAAACCTAGCGGTTCGTTTGTATAGTTTTGGACTGATTTCCTAAAAGGTGTCATAAATTCCTAAAGAATGCTAATGGACTTGGCAGTGTTACTTTCCCACTCGATGACTGCCTATAGACCTTAGGGAGATCCATAGTCATGTAAGAAAATCGGACATGTAAGAATGTAAGCAAATAAGACCCCAGAAATGCACATTTTCGACCCAGTCGATTGAAAATAAAAGGGAGGTGCACAACTAGATGTTACAACAGTCCTACGTATAAAACTTCAACATTCTATGGCTAATCATTTTTAAATTATGCTAGATACACACAAACATACTCTAACTCACCTACGTGACGTTAAAATTTATACGTTTGAAAAAAATGTTTTCATTGTTTTAAGGGTTTCAATCCTTAAATCAACATGAAAAATTTTCTACGATAATTACTTTATTGATTGATATAACTTTATTTGAAGTGAATTGTTGAACATTTTGATTATTTTTTTCAAAAATTTCCTTACTGTTTCAGAAGAAAGAAGGAAAAAACGATTTATTTGTTGATTCTGAAAATTCAAGGGGCATACTAAAAGTAATGAGGAACATTAAAAAAAGGTTAATAATTGCAATACACAGCATAAATCACTTCAAACTATAAACTTTTGTCTATTTCTCCACATGATCTCCATGCCTATGGACAGATTTTTCCCAACGTTTTGGACGTTTGAAACTCACTTGACAGTAAAAGTCCATTCCATCTCCCTGAAGGTATTGTCCCACCGCTCTCTTTACGTTCTCTTCTGTCGCATAGCGCTGACCTCTCATCTGCCCCTTCACAAAACCAAAAAGATGAGAGACCAGTGCTATGCGACAGACACGGAGGTAAAGAGAGCAGAGCGTCAGTGTCTTTGGCGAGCTGGAGCAGACTTCTCCCATCAAGGGATTTCAAACTTCTACAACAGTGGGAAAAATGTGTCCAAAGGAATGGAGATCATGTTGAGAAATAGAAAAAAGTTTATAGTTTGAAGTGATGTATTTTGTGTATCGAAATTAATAACTTTTTATGTTGATCATTACTTTCAGTATACCCCTTATAGAATTAGGTGATAATTATTTTATAATATTTCCTTTTAGCCATATATCAGTTACAGAAACAATGAAATGAGTCATAGACATTGTTGGGTGTTGCCACCTTGTATGACACTTCACCGTCTGTGCCTTTTTCCACGCGCAATGTTGGAATGTTGAAGCTTTAGAAACAATTTTTTAGAAATAGTTGTGCGCCAGTTTTTGAAAATTCCTCTTCTCTTTTTGCTTTGCTCATCCAGCCTTGGTCAACCTGGAACATTGTCTTAAATTGGAAGTATGCGAAAGGTTTAATCTAATTGCAATTTTGGCAAGCGGCCACGTTCGTCACGCCAATGATAGAAAAGAAATGGCGACCCCTGCACAAAGAAAGGGCTAAACCTCTACTTCAGTTTGATTATCCTTTCCGTCTCTGAAATGGAAGCACTGCTTCTAGTCTCATCGACTTTCACCAATGAATTGACAGAGAATCATTATATTGGCCTGATGTTCCGGAAACCAGATGGGTGATTTATTTCTATTTTATCTATTTTGTTTAATTTTTGTTAAGACATCATGCAGCTCCATGATGCACAAGTATATTGGCTTATATTATCTCTTTCCTTAGAAAATTCGACGTCCTAATCAAATGGATAAGAAAACGATCTCCGCTATCTGCCATTTCCTCAGAGGATTCACTAACGAATTACCCTTACATTAAATGAGTCTGAAACACGTGAGATACTAGAATTCAATTCGATGTAGTCTTCTGTCATCATGAGCCGGAATTGGCACAACTTTTTGGTTCTTTGTTCGTCATCTTGTTCAGAATCAATTAGCTCTTTAACGTGTTTCCCTACTAACAATTGTTTTGCCCCATTTTTTGTTGTGTTTTATTTCTTGTGTCCCTGTTGATTGTTTCTCGTTGATTGCTGCGTATAGGCAGATGGCCATCGGCCCTGTGACAGCGCATGTATCCGAGAAGTTTAGAAAATCAACTTCATTGTTACTGAATCGAAGGCTGGGCATAATTGACTAGGTCCGCATAAACGTTGTTCGAGAAACACCAGCTGTACCTGCTTGAGAATCGTCAAGGTACTAGCAGTTTGAAATATTAAACATGTGCTTAAATAATGAAATCAAGATTTTACATCAGTTAAGTATTTGTCTGTCAAAACAGGCCTGGTGCTTAAAACAATTGTAAACGTTGCTGAATCTGAAGAATCATTAATATTTCTTTGAATTTTTAATTGTAAAAGCTAAATTTACAGAGCTTTAATATAATTTTCTCTATTTATTAAAATAACCCTCATTGATTGAAGACTACGTGATATAAACTCTATTTCATACCAACAAGGAAAACCTATTTATTATAAAAATGTTTTAAGATTTTTGTGAAGAACCAACTGGTAAAATGATAATTATAATTAACCCAAATATGATTCACTTTGATATAAAAGGAAATTCTCATATTTATAATGCTTTCTTTTGTTATGTCATTGATGGGATTACCTTATACAGAGTCAAGCCACATTATTATGACCACCAGCTAATATCCCAAATAACCGCCTTTAGCAGCACAGACAGCAGCTAGATGGCGTGGGAGTGAGTCAACAAGATTGTGGTAAGTTTCTACTGGTAGCTGTTCCATGCAGACTGTAAAGCCTTCGATAGCTGCTGAAGGGTACGCAGTGGTTGTTCCATAGCATACACATGACGATCGAGGTGACCCCAAAGGTTTTCGATGGGGAAGAGGTCTGGGAAATTATGGAGCCGGAACCCTCGGTCGTGTTCCTCCAAACACCCCAGAACAATTGCAGCCGTATGACACATCGCATTGTTTTGCTGGAATGGCACATGGGAAGACAGTCGACATGTATGGGTGTATTTAATCAGAAAATATGGATAAATAACCGAATTGGTTGGGAGTACCTTCCACAGGTATCAGTGGGCTCAGACAATGCCAGGTGAACACACCCCACACAATGATACGGCCGCCACCAGCCTGGATTCATCCAACACTGGTTGCAGCATGCTTGTTCGCGGACGATTCTTGCCTCAGCCTTCACTTCTGTGGAATAGAAATCGTGACTCATCAGAGAAGGTAATGTTTTTCCAGTCAGAAGTGGTCTAGCTTCTGTATTTTTGGACAAATTCAAGCCATTTTTGGAAATGAACTTTCGTCAGCATGGGTTCTGTGACCATCCACCTGCTGCGGAGGCCCATATGTAGCAGGGTCCTCTGTACTGTGGTTTAGGAGACATGTCTGGTAGTACCCTCGTTGGTTTGAGTAGTAAGGTGGTCCAGTGTAGCATTTCAGTTGCCCTTCACACACCTTTGTAGCCGATGTTCACCTCTTTCATCATACCGTTTATTCTGAACAGTCCCATATTGTCAGTGATGGTACACTTTAACTACAGCAGCACTAAAACAGTTCACAAACTGCGCGGTTTCCAAAATACTGCCGCCCTTAGCCCGAAAGCTGATTATCATACCATTTTCCAGATCTGATAAATCACGGATAATTGCAGCAATTTGCAGCAATGAGTGGTATATAAAAGAAATAAAAAACTCTTTCACCACAACAAAAATTAAAGAAAAATACAACCTGAACCTGGAAGCGCTTTTCGACAGCAAGGCTATCATCATTCAGCAGGGAGCAAGGAGTACACTAGGGGGAACCGAGTGAACTGAGTGGTATGTTTTTTTTTCTTTCAATGAGTGGTATGTTTTTAACATAGAGGAAATCTATCTTATACAGTCACCTAACCAATTCCCAAAATGTAACATAGTTCCTCGGCTGGGCAACCCCGAAGACAAACGTAGGAGTGGTCATAATAATGTGACTCAACCCTGTAAATACTAGGGAAGTGCATTACAGTAACATGTCGCGCGGTAAGTTAAATGGAATCAGGGATGTTCAAAATGTATATTTGCTTTGAAGGAGGTAAAAGGAAGTAAAGAGGTCAAGCGTTTTATCAGGAAGGTTTAATTTTATAAAACCTTTATTCCCAATTTGAAGAAGTTAACTACCCGTTGAGATGCTTGACACATAAAGAAACTCATTTGGAGTTGGCAGACATTTATAAAATTAAAAAAAAAGTCTGATCAGCCCTCCAATTTTGGTCCAATTCGACTTCAACTTACCTTTTAAAATCGACAGAGATGCAAGCAAAGGAGCACTGGGAGGAATACTCACTCAAGTTCGTTCAAGCGCAACATAAAATTTTAACCGACTGCAGTTGGTCATCGTCAGAAACTGAAGCACAATATTCCGTCACAAATGGGAATACTTATCGGTGATCTGCGCCATCGTGGTCTTCTGTCCCTACATCGACTGGATCCATTTCACCGTTTACTGCGACACTGAGATGTTGAGGTGGATAACTAATTTAAAGACCAACATTGAAAGGTTGTGACGTGAATAAAATTATAAAAAAAGAAAACTAAAACAATTTGGAATGTCCAAGCCCGAAATTATGGAGAACAGCTGGATAGATTGCAATGGCTTTTGCTAAGTTTCAAGGCCCACCTACGCTGCCTGCAGAACTGGGACAGAGATACTAATTAAAAAAGCCACTAGCCTATCATTGAAGCACATCTCATTTTTAGGGATAGACTGAATGTCTCCTTTCGGGTTGGCATAGTTAAAGGAGGCTGGAAGCGCCCAAGAATCCCGTGACGATCTTGTGACATCGTATGGTGAATCTGATTTGGGACTCTTTCCCCTCTTAATAGCTTGAAGGAATTAGGTTCTTATCCCACACATTCCAGAGGACAGTTCTTCATTTTCCCTCGCTTTATTCAAACCTAGCGGTTGGTTGGTATAGTTTTGGGCTGATTTTCTAAGAAATGGCATAAATTCCTAAAGAATGCTAATCGACTTGGCAATGTTACCTTCCCACTCGATGACTGTCTACATTTATTCCCAAATTGAATAAATTGAACTACCCATTGAGATGCTTAGCACATAAAGAAACTCATTTGGATTGGATAGACATTAGAAGAATTTAAAAAAATTCTTATCGGCCCCTCAATTTTGGTCCAATTCGACTTCAACCTACCTTTTAAAGTCCACAGTGATGGAGCACTAGTAAAAGTACTCACTCAAGTCGTCCAAGAGCAACATATAAGTTTAACCTACTGCAGTAGATCATCGTCAGAAACCGAAGCACAATATTCTGTCATCGAATGGGAGTGATCTGCGCCATCGAGGTCTTCTGTCCCTACATCGACTGGCTCCACTACACCATCTACTGCGATACTGAGACGTTGAGATGGACAACTAATTTAAAGACCAACATGGAAGAGTTACAAGCTGGGCATCCGTTTTCAGCCGTCTGAACAGAACACTGGATGCTTTGTCAAGTTCTGTGTTAGTCTTGGGAGGAAATGACAATTAAGCCTGGGAAGAAGAACAGAAGACAGACCCTTGGTGTCGGTCTCTTCACGCAGAAAATAGGAAACGTCCATCAGGGTAATGGAAAATATAAAATGGTGTCATTTTGAAGAATGAATAGTAATGCAACAGAGAATAGTAATGCCTAAACATTGTATCCGAGGATTAATACAGTAGTAGAGGTATAATGCACATATATTGTTCATCATGTCGATAGGAAAACGTTCGCGTTGCTGACTCAGAGATGGTTCTGGCCAGGGATGCATTTTGACATTCGTTATCAGGTTGCTAAATGCCGAAAATGACACATGCATAAGCCAAAGAACCAGAGGAGCCATATCCAGAAACTAAGACGAGTTATTTCATAGCTATTGTAAATGTGATCGTTAGAAGCCATAGGGCCATTACATCCAAGTAAGAATATGAATCAGTATATTTTGATTCTGGTCGACACATTTTCCAGTGTGATTAAAGCCATCCTTCTGAGAAGATTAAATCAAGAAAACATCTTCTCATTCAATAATCGTTTCATTGAAAAATTAGTGATACCCCATATTACACGACAATGCATCTTACTTCCGTGGGGAAAAATGTAAAAGTTTTTTCTTGATAATGAAATAGAGGTGGTGCACCACATACCGTACTGTTCACACAAAAATCCCACTGAGAGGGTTATTCGTACCATAAAGGAAAAACTAAGAATATGCCTGATAGAAGAAAAGGGGCCTCAAGATCGGGAAAAATGGATATCAAAAAGTCTCTTCACTATTAGAGCTACAGTACATGAACCAGACAAATTTTTTTCTGCCCAGATCATGATCGGAAACGATTTTTTCGAAGATTCTGATAACCCGCCCATATGGATTCGTGTGGCTCAAGTGAATTGATAGGCGTTTTAATATAGGCATAGGAATAAGACGAGAAAGGGAAACAAGAAAAGGGAAAAAGATTATGAAACCAGAATTAGTGTGTTGGTGTGTAACCGATTAATTACTACGGAAAATAATTTGTCCAATAATTTGGGACCCTTGTATCTAGGCCCTTTCAAGGTGAAAGTTCAGGCCGACCCAAACAATTATTGGCTGTATCGGATATACGACCCAACAGACTTGCATATATGGACAGCTCATATTAAATACACCAAAAGATAAAAGATGGTAAAAGCGGTAATGTGAATTGCAATACTTAAAGAAAAGTCCGAATTATGCTAAGAATAGAATTGAGCCAAAAATTTATTAATGGACATTTGGTTTGCAAAATTTTATTTGAGTTTCTTATGTTTTGTTAGCTGCTATGTGGGTTACGACCAGGCAAAATTGTTTCCCTCTTTATTAAAACGGACTACGGACAACACTGATCTGATAATGACATTTATTTGCTATGACAATTTTTCGCCCCTACAATTTTGGAGGATACATGTTACTCGAAAGAAAAAAAAAGGTGAACAGAAGAAAATTTTTTTTTTATTTCTAAGGTACGCTTGCCTTTAATTTATAGGAGACTGGGGTCGGTTCGGAAGTGGGTTGGTTCGCGCAAACCGATTTTTTCAGTCAAAACTTCTCACACACTGCCTAAAAAACTTTTCCCTAATGTGCAACACTATTCAGATTATGAAAATCTATTTGCCAGAACGATCACAACAAGGTAAGTAACTAAGAAATAAAATATGTTTTCGGGAGTGTGAATAAAATTTTGAAGTAGGATTTTTTTCGTGAATTTGTAGAGAGGTTATACGAGAAATGTTAAGAGTTAGACATTTATTCCTCAGGGACAGTACTATACTTAAACGTGTTGCAGTATCATTTCGGCCATGTGCGTCGTTAGGCCTTAACAAGGATTTATTTGATTCCTGGCATGGTGAGGTTGATTCGGACACAACACAGAGCGTTGGTTTAGACACGTTTGATTAGAATTTACAAAAGAAAAAGAGGGCAAGAAATAGATACAGAAAATGCAAGCCACAGTAGAAATGTAACATCTGATAGCCCTGCTTCTGTGCAAACTTATTGCCTAACGTTAATGATTTTCACCGAAAGTCACCCAAATGGCTGGATTTACAGTTTCGGCTGCTAGTCAGATGTTTGTGAATTTTTATAATTAGATAATGTTAGGCAAGTTGTGATAACATTTTCGTGCTCTTTGGATAATAAAGTTACCTTGTATTTCATTAAAATGGCGAAAAGCAATTTATCTGACACAGCCCCGTGACAGTATGAAGCGTGCCCATATCTACGGGTTGCTTCGGACATTGTAGTGGTTTTTTAAAATATATAAACATATAGATTAACGTGTGACTATGAAAAATCACATGTACAGGTAAATGACGAAAGGTTTTGAGTACAAAATGCGATAGACGCTTTCACTATTTGGTTCATGATTAACCCACACGGCGAAAAACTTTGATTTTTGACCGAACCAACCCCACTCACCTAATTATCTACAAGCTCGTGAACGTGAGCTCGTTCCACACTACTCCGTGAATAACAATTCATGCAAAGTTTGTTGCTAAGGAAAAATGGAGGATTAGGTAGAATTTCCCCAGTATTGGAAAGGTCAACTAGGTTTTCAGCGATTGAGAGGCCACCTGGAACATTGTTGGACCATTAGCAATGACACCACTTCGTTTATTTCACTTCATACTTTTTGTTTAAAAAATTTCACAAAGTTTATTCTACTCACAAGTGTATAACCAAACGATTAAAAGCTTTCAAGCTGTTTTTTGTTTTAAGTGAGAACTAGAACCCCTTTTATTTTTATATAACCTCCAAGAGTTTTTACAATCTTCATGTCTTCACTGATCCTTACCGGACGGAAGTTCCAAGCAGTTGAGTTCGATTATGGGCATTTTAGAGAATTCTGAGAAAACGACCCGTCTCTCCTTTCAGTTACCTCCTGCCACGACAGAGCGATAGCAGGCAATGGATCCAGTTAGTGGCGAATTCCAGCTTTTTGGGGTGGTAATGGTTATCAACCTTGACTAGAAATCCCTCCTTGCGCCTTCATTTCTTTCTGTCTTTATCTCTCGGTACGTGCATGTTTCCCTCAGCTAGTTTCATCAAGTTTCTGCTTTTGCTTCAAACCCATTAAAATTTAAGTTATTGCTTGCACGCATACATTTTCCAGCGCTTAAAGTACCCTTTTCGTGATTACAATATTGCCTTTATTTCGTATAATAAATGGAAAGAGAAATTCTCCGATCTGGATTCAAACCAGGAATTCGAGTTTCATATTCTCGATGCCTTTAATCATAGGGGAGCATATTCTTAGCCAAAAGGCAGTCTTTATATCAGTTTTAATGGTATCCTGAACAATCGTACACATCACAGAGAACTGAACACCTGGAGCACACAAAATGATAAGAAAAGACTGAGCCCAATTGTGGAGAAAATTTTTTTATCCCCTTACAAAATCATTACACATAGATTTTGGGTGCTACAGACTCCCAACTGCGCATGACAGCTCATCCCATGAAGGTCTTTTGATCTGAATTTGCATTGCACATACAAGTTCAAACGCTAGCAGCATCATGGAGCTCTTTTTAATGAGGAAAGCTAAGGGAACCCCCTTAGCATCGGAGACTGGGGAGGTTTGAAACACAAATTTTCTCATATTCATAAAGTTCTCTCAAGGGACTTTTGCATTTCCTTTAAGTTCCTAATGTGTGATATATTGACGACCAACTTATTCGGGTCCATCGGAATCTTTCATTACCACAAATGTATTTCGGTCTAAACTTTCCATTATGACATATTGTCCATAGTAAAGAGGTTGTAATTTCGAGCATAATTGAGCCTTCGAGAGGGTACAATATTATTATGTACAAGTACAAGGTGATTATAATTAAAGTCCCTTTGTAAAAATGCTATAA
>JAHWFO010018102.1:418760-457349 GCA_023313115.1 Rhysida immarginata | reverse complement strand
GCGACCGCTAGACTGCACAAAGTGATGAATGGCCAAATTTTGCTTCATCACATCGAGAAAAGAGTGGAAATTGCAACAACACTAAGTATACATCTGAGGTAAGATTACCTGAGTAAGAAATTATTTAGACTAGCAGTGGCATCCTTGGAGAGGTCCAGCCATTGTGAGCCTTTAAAAAGATTTTTTTCGAATTTTCATCAGGAATTTTTACTGTATTAATTCTAAGCAGTTTCATGTGTTTATTTTTAAGATATTGCAAAATTTAATTTAATTTTTTGAGATTGTTCTGTTTACATCCAAGTGGAATTATCCCGGGCAACGCCGGGTACCTTTGCTAGTATTTGATAAAGGCCATCTTCCGAATTGGACTGAGGAGGTTTTGAGGTATCAAAAATCATTTATAGAAAACCTGTTGTGCATAAAATTAAAGATTACTATGGCAGCGAGATCTCAGGTGTATTCTATGATCAGGAGTTACAAAAGGTGAAAAAGCCTGAAGTTTTTTACATTGAACAGATTATTCGCTGGCGCTCGAGGCGCGGTGTTCGCAAATATTTTGTGAAATGGCAAAGTTACCCTGACAGCATAAACAGCTGGGTTCGAGAGGTAGATCTTTTTAACGCATGACTAGATGCGTTTGACAACAGTTGGGTTCGTGAACAACCACCACGTATGAAGACACTGATTTTTATGTTATGTTACGTTACCATCAAACTCACCTGTTGGTAAGCAAATTCATACCAATACAACAGCTCATTTTATTACACGACTGCCAAAGACGCTACGTTTCCAAGGATGATGGGAGTTTGGTGTAACGGAAACATATTTCCCAGCACTCTTCAAGAAAATTACGGCTGTAAACAACAATTTTAAAATAGGTTTTAAGGATGATCTCATAGATGAACAAGTCAATTTCCGACACTCCAGTCTTTCTTAATCGAAGTTGAATTGATGTTACAAGCCTATTTGAAAACTTGCCATTTAAGTGGGTATTACAAGCCGGTGTTACAAGCCGGATTACAACTTGCCATTTAAGTGGGTATCCAATTTTTTTGGACAAGAAATTGAAAACACCTTTTACTATGCCCTTAAATGTCACAGATGATGGGTTTATCGGTTGTGTTATTTTTGATCCACCCAACATTCCAGAACAGTGCATCTTAAAATTTCCCGAAAGATATTATGATAGTCGTAGTGACGTTGTTGATGCGCTCGTTATTTTCATTCCGTTGAAAGAACAGGCTTTCTACAAAATCAATCTCACGCCTAACAAATGTTTTCAACATTTTAAAGATCGGTATATTAGTTTTAGCGAGGGTATATGTTACACATTGATTTTGCAAGCTGAACTTTCCGACTTAGAACTCGATATTGGTGACGGTTCAACCCCAATAAATCTTACAAGAGACATAAATGGTTATTATCTGTATACCGACATCATACAATGGCAAGTTGTGGGTAACACATTCGCACCGCTCCTACGAAATACTCCAGTTTCACATGCCAGACGAGAAGTTATTTATCAGGCTTTTCATTCATCCGACTACTTTCACTTAAGTAAAAACGTCATAGACACGATTGAAATCACGGTTCATTCAGACCATGGGGATTTGCTCTCATTTTTAACGGGCAAAACTGTAGTGAAATTACATTTTCGTAAGACAACTGTAGTGCGAGGTTGATTTCTTTTCTCTCCTCCTCAATTACTTCAAGATGCTTATCCCCTATAATCCGAACCAAAAAGTAATTTTGCGTTACAATTTAACCAGAGAGAGAATGGCCTACCACTCTTTAGAGGCTCGGTTTTCCAGAGGGCAATGGGATTGGTTCAGTATTTTCAAATCTGTTTCGCTTTGCAACATCCTTACACAAAGCCATGGGTATGATTCTGGGTCGCCATGCCCTAAAGGGCGGTGTTTCCGTTTTTAATGATGTGATACATGGCCAAAATCTCAAACAGTCGTTGTCATCACGAATGAAGGAGGTTGGAGGCACGGCCCCAAAGGAAAATGGTGCTAGAGTTCAGAGCGGCAGAGGGCGTGTTAAAAGAAGATATTGAACATTTCCTAGTCATTCACATGTAAAAAGAACCAGAGGCAAAGCTTGGAGTCCTTTCTGATGAGTGAATAGAATCGAAGATGGCGAGTGCAGCGTTCAATAAAGTTAAAAAACAAGCAGAAGAAACAGAAGAGGTGGTGGAAGTAATAGAACAGGTCAAGAAAAAGACCTACAAAATTACGTTCTAATCCAATTTTAAACATACGACCTTTATCACCAGTTTTCGCCTAATACATACGTAATTATGGCATCAATGATACGCCAGCTGAGCACCGAATGTCTCAACAACGATGTCGATATTTTTTCTATTCCTCACACGAGCGGTCAACAGGAAAAACGACACGTCACAGGATACCAGCCAACAGCCATCATCAGCTAAGACGGACCTATTGAATGCTACATACCTGGTTTGGCAGATTTTTACACGGATCTCGATCAAACTAAATTAAGCTTAGAAGTCGTTATCAACAAAGGAGATGGACAGCTACCAGCTGGTAATAAAACAGGTCCTGTGAACCTTTTCTTACATTCGCTATTCTCACAAGACGACTGCTATCTGGGTGATACGTTAGTTATAGTAATAACTTATATCCATACAGAGCTTATTTTGAAACTCTTTTGAACTATGGCCAGACTTCTAAACAAAGTCAACTCACAACGGCTGGGCATTGACTTTATTCTCTTTACGTAAGCAATCCTACGTTGCCCAGATATGTATTACCAAAAATACATAAACCTGGTAACAAAATGAGACCAATAGTATCGAATATAAACGCCCCTACATATCGATTGTCCAAGTATCTAGCAAACTATTTAAAAACATTAAGATTGTCCAATTTCGATAGCTCGATTAAGAATTGCATAGACTTAGTCAATAAGATTAAAAACTTATACTTAAATGAAGGTGAAATTTTGGTATCCTTCGATATCATTTCACTTTTCCCTAGTATACCTATACCGAAAACGATGGATTATTTAGCCGATGTTTTAGTCAAAAATAAGGTCCCGCCTAATCTAGCGGATGAAGTCCTAACCCTGACCAAATTATGTGTCAATAATAATATTTTCAAATATAAGGGCAATATATATATATATATATATAAAGATTAGAGGTACGCCTATGGGTTCATGCCTCAGCCCTATTTTATCTGAGATTTTCCTAAAATACTTTCAGGTTTTCATCCAATTTTTATTTCCACAAAACATGGTATCGGTACGTGGATGATATCTTTACTATCTTTGACACCAATAAATGCAGTGTTGAAGACTTCGTCCAACACGTCAATAAGTTTTTTCCAACAGTACAATTTACGTACGAATTAGTAAATAATTTTAAAATTCCCTTTTTAGATATTTTAATTTGTAGAGATCAGAATTCATTATCTTTCGAAGTTTACAGAAAGCCGACCAATAAGTTAAATTATATTACTAACGATTCTAGTCACCCATATGAATCAAAAGGTATCAGCTTTTGTTTCCATGATTGATAGAGCGTTAAATTTACCTTTAAGCAATTTGATTTTCGAAAGAGAGATCACATTAATTAAAAACATAGCAGCATCGAAAATTTACTCAGAAAGAGGAAAATCAAGAAGTTTATAGATGATACTACCACCTTCAGCAGAAACAAAGAAATTGGAAAAACGATCTCGTTTCCATACAATAAGTTTTACATTAAAGGTTTAAATTCGGTTATTAAAGCTTTTAAATTATCGCAATCTTTTAGCAATCCAGATCAGATCAAGAATTTTCTACAAAACCCAAAGGACGGAATCCCACCACTACAGAAGTCAGGAATTTACAAAGCAACCTGTTCAAATTTGCCCGATGTTTTATTTGGGGCAAACTTTTCGATTTAAGGAACATCTTAGACACAGAAAATACGGAAGAAGGGGTCAATGGTCAATAGCAAAACATTCAATAGAAACCGGCCATGATTTTTCTTTACAAAATGTTAAATTGATAAAATCGTTAAATAAAAAATACCTGTTGGACGCTTTTGAATGCTTAGCCATTCACAGTGTAGATAAAGAATGGCTATTAAACGCGGACATGGGGCCAATAGAGGAATCGTCTCTAATCAAATGGGCTTCCAAACTACCCAATCGTTTGTTTTGGTTGACCAATTTTTTGATTGGTTTTTCGTTCATTATATATACCCAGCGTTTTTCATTCTAAAGTCAAGCCTCTCATGGAACCAGCATATGTCCTATGCTCTGAATAAAGCGAAGAGGGCTAAGTACAGTATCATAGCTCTCATGGGTCGCAACAGCGCCCTCAGCATTGACAACAAGCTACTTCTGTGCAAATCGATTATCCGGACCATACTCCTCTATGGTATGCCTGCGTGGGCGACAATCTGTAAAACCACATGAAGTGAACTACAGTCATTCCAGAATGTTACCCTGAGGACCATTGCCCAGCTGGACAGAAGGACGGTGAAAATCCAATCCATTCATTTGGATTTAAACATGGCCCATTTTGGAAAGTTTATACAGGATCTCCGTTTGATTATGATACAGAAGATGAAGACTCACGACAATAAGCTTGTGAAAGGGATACTGAAGAACTCAATGAATATGAACTGGCATACGAAGTATCGTAAACCGAGGCACGTTCTTGACATCAATTTTGAAGATATTAGCAACGTTTCTTTCCCAGACTACTGGAAGATGTGATAATCTTCTTTCTCCTTGTATTTTTTATTTCGTTTGTTTTTTGTTTGTGAGAATCGTCAATCTTATTTTCTTTTTTGTATAATATGGAAGACCGCTTGGGTTGGTTAGGCTTCTTGACTACCTCCGTGTATTTCATTTGGAGTTTATTCTGGTTGGATGAGCTTTGTGAAAGCGCTGCTTTCGTCCCATCCTAACAAATGTACACTTCACTGTTCGATTGTTGATTGTCGATTCTAAAGTCGTCACCACGTTGCAACAAGTGCGCAGGCGATCATCAATCAAGGGACTGTACGAATATAAAAGATAAAGACCCGCCTAAATGTATTCGCTGTGAACGCCAGCACACAAGCAGCTATACAAAATGCCCCAAATACCCACAAGTCAATAGGAATAGAAATCCTAAGGTAGTTGAAGGTAGATCTTTCGCTTCCGTTGCCTCTGCTTCAGTTGGTAAGGGAGCTGTTGACCACAAAGAACTGGCTAAAATTTTAAAGATTTCTGGGTAACTTAATGAATTTGCTGAAAGAAAGTGGCAACGATTTTCCACAGATTACTCCAGTTGAGAGCAGGAAATAATCATGGTTAGACTAAAGCACTAAAGCACTAAACCAAGGAAAACTACGATGCACTCTCTGGAATGCAAGGGGGATCCCTCGCAAGTGTCATGAGTTCTATGATTTCCTCACAAGTTTGAATATCGACGTAGCCTTTTTGTGCGAGACTCACCTCAATCAAAGCAGATCTTTCACCCTTCCAGGTTATCATATATACAGAAAAGATAGGACCCCTAAAAAAAGCTACTGATATAGGCTCTGGAGGGGCAGCTATTGTTATCAGAAAAGGCATTGATCATACTAAAATCGTCACTCCAGATTTAGTGAAAATGGAAGCAGTATCCATTATCCTTAAAGATGTTGACGTTGGTGAGGTCAAGTTTACTTCCGTATATAACCCTCCAGGGCACAAACTCGATCCTCGCGACCTCGATGAGCTTTTGTCCGGACCCATTCCAGTTGTTATGGCAGGTGATTTAAATGCGAAGCACCCTCACTGGAATTCTAGATGCACAAACCAGAGCGGCTCAGTACTCTATAGATACATGTTAGACCAGATTGACATTTCCATCTTCGGTCCCCTTAAAGATACATACTACTGTGATCGCTCACCTGTCAATGATGTGCTTGACATAGCTGTCCTCAAGGGGTTTTTCAAACCATACAACATATACACAGTGAATGCCTTATCATCTGACCACCTCCCTTTTGCTTTAAATTTCGAGGATATAAATATCGATCTGAGGGTAAATCTTCGTTACAAGCAGGACTGGAAATTGTTTAGGGAACTTCTAAAAGACAGTAGTATTCCATATCAGGATCCAGACAGCAGCAATGACATCGACGAAAATGTCAAAAATGTCACTCGCACCATTCTCATGGCTTCCAATGCTAGTGCTTCTCCAGTTGATTACAAGCGGCCAGGCCATCTTGAGCTTCCTCCCCGCATCAGGCAGACTATTCAGGAAAAAAATACTTACAGAAGACTGTTGCAACGTACCAGGCTCCCGCATTTCAAGACGAAATACAACAGGTTATCGCGGAAGGTCAGCGAGCAGATCCAGGACTTACGGAATCAAAGGTGGAATGACAAGATCAAGAGTCTGTCCGTCCAAGACAATTCTCTTTGGAATACTGTCAGGGCCCTTAAAAGCAACAGGACCATTAAACTACCTCCTCTGCTTACAGAAAGCGGCGATTTTGTTAGCAATGACCAGGACATGGCTCAACTCATCGCTGACTCATTGATAAGTCAATTCAATACGCCCAAGAAGGACTGTCTGGTTAATATTACTGGAGAAGTCAAAAAGTATGTGCCAAGTTTGGCTTCTCTCAACGCGCTCTTACTCACCCTAATATCATTGGCACCTCTGAGATTTTGAACACCATTAAGCACCTGAAAAACAAAAAAGCAGCCGGCATCGACACCATCACCAACAGTGCTCTGAAGAACTTGCCTCTTAATGTGGTTTGCATTATCACCAGGATCATGAATGACTGCTGGCTAAATGGTCACTTCCCTAGGGCCTGGAAGGACTCAATCATCCTCACTATTCCCAAGCCGGGACTTGATCCTGCTCTTCCCATCAGCTACAGGCCCATTAGCTTACTGCCAGTGCTCTCCAAGGTCATTGAGCGAACTATTCTCAAGAGGTTCAACGACTTCTGCGAAGCAAACAACCTTATTCGTGAAGAGCAATTCGGCTTCCGCACAGCTCACACCTGTCAGCTCCAGGTATGGAGGCTTGTTGCTGATTTGAACGGTCCTATCAATCTTTCTATGTTTGGTGGTATCATCTTTCTTGACGTTCAAAAGGCCTTTGATCAAGTCTGGCATGATGGACTCATTTATAAAATGATTACTTGTGGCTTCCCTGATGACCTGATTGCCTTGGTTCGCTCCTTTCTGAGAAACAGGACCTTCCGTGCTAAGGTTGGTGACTCCTTGTTTGACCCTTCTGATGTTAATGCTGGTGTTCCCCAAGGCTCTGTCTTGGGGTCTGCCTTGTTCAATTTCTTTATCCACAACTTTTCTAAGTTTACAAAGTGCAATCTTTACTTGTTTGCTGACGACGGATCCATCATGACCTGGGCACTTAATCCAGTCCACGTCATCAGCTGTCTGCAAAAAGCTTTACACAAGTGTGAGAGCTGGTTCTCTAAGTAGCGCTTACAGCTAAATGTTAACAAGTGTAAAGCCATGTTCATCACACGCAAACGCAAAAACCCTCCAAGGCCCCTCATCCTACATGGTAGGAAGCTTGAGTGGGTTAAAAATTATAAGTACCTCGGAGTTGTGATTGATTCCAAGCTCAAATGGAACGACCATGTCCAATATTCCCTTAACAAGGCTAAGAAAGCGAAGTTTAGTCTCACCGCGCTACTGGGGCGAAACAGCGATCTGAGAGTGGACAACAAACTCTTGTTATACAAGGTAGTGATTCGTGCCATTTTATTTCACGGTATGCCTGCTTGGGCTTCCATTTGCAAATCGAGATGGAAAGATCTTCAGACCTTCCAAAATGTTACCCTCCGGCCCATTGCTCAACTAGACAGAAGAGTTGCCAACAATCTTTCTATCTATGAAGATCTGGGGATGACCCACATTGGTTCCTATGTTCAAACACTTCTCAGGAACATGCTGCCTAAGATGGAACATCATAAAAATACCCTGGTTGCTGGTATCCTGGACCACTCACTCACTATCAGGGGTTCCCTCAGGTTTTGAAGACCCCGTCATATCTTGGATGTCAATTTCGAGAACATTAACAAGGCCGAGTTCTCCTACTACTGGATCTGCTAGATCCTAGTTTTTCGGACTCGGTATTCGTCAATCCACAATCCGATTCTCGTCCCTACCATGAAGGGACTCTTTTCTGGATGACTTAAAGAGGTTCATCAGGCTTCTTTCCTACTTCAGTGTACCTCGTTTGGTTTACTTTTTGGGCGAGCGTTTAAAGTGAGTTAAAGGCTCCTGGACCACTCGTACTACTTTTTCACTACACTGATCGATTGTCGATTGCCATTCTAAGGTCGCACAATCATAGATGGTATCCTACTCTTAGGTGGTATAGATTGGAGACGGCACGTTAATTGAAGGCTCATTCTCTTAAGATCAGCGGTTTTTTTATATCCTATGCTTTAAGGCTGTTTTTTCTACAGATCTTATTCTGGAAAAGCCCTTTTCAGGGCTTGCAGTCTGACTATTCTTTACTTATTATTTTAAATTTTATAATAATGCCAGGCTCAGGCAAAGCGTTAAGTGGCATTGCAAACCAAAAAAAAAGTGATGGTAAATACACGTATGGCGAGATATATAAAGATGCCTGTAAAGATTACAGATTCGAAGCTTTTGATGCTATAATTAAGGATAAGCTAGAGGTTTTGCGCCAAGAAATGTGCACTAGATATGATAATTTACAAGAAAAAGTCGAGTCACTAAAAGGGAACATAACTGTAATCCACGATAAAATTGCTAATATGAATGCTGAAATATCTGCAGCACGTAAAGAAGCCAACAAGAACGTTAATAAGTTGGAGCAGTTCCTCAAAGATCAATTCTCTGCTCTGTCAATGAAAGGTAATCAGCCTACAGGTGAAACTTCTAACTATCTAAAAGACTCTTGTGAAATAGAGTGTGTGAATCCTCAGCCTATGGAAATTATCCCCTTCGGGTTAGGGAGTAATAATAACGATGGCAAAGACCCGATTAGTACAAATCGCAAACGGCTATACAATGATGCGGATAAATGGATACCTGCAAATTCCAAAAAGGCTAAAAAAAGCGTTGAAAATTGACAACATCAAGGATGTTGTTGATATAAATGATACAATCGCTGTTGCTTTTCGAGAAAGCAAGTCCAAACAGCTAAAAAATGTTGAAAAGCCAAATACCAAGAGTAGCTCTTATATTCCGCCAATCCTAATACGTACTCACGGTCAGCCAATCAAGCAAATGGACAGCACACATCCAGTTATACAAAATGCCCAAAATATCCGCAAGTCAAACGAGTCCCAACTAAAGTTACTCCGGAGACATCCTATGCCTCAATAGTCTCGAAAACGGATAAAAGATTTAACATAAATGACATTCAAGACATGTGCAACAACTAGGCAGTATATGCCATTTGTATAATGAATTAGGCAAAAAATATACACAAATGAGTGGAATTCTTACGAGCAAAAACTGAGATTATGGCTGATCGACGCTATACTGTTATTAACAGAGGTAAGCTTCGTTGCGTCATATGGAACGCCTGGGGAATTCCCCGGAGGCGTATTGAGTTTTATAACTATTTAATTTAATGGGATATAGACGTGGCATTTGTTTGTGAGACATATATAAAGCCGAGCCAAGACTTTAGAATCCCGGGCTACTGTGTCTATCGCAAAGATAGAATTTTTACTCCCAATGTCAAAAGCTCATCTGGAGGTGCAGCAATTATCGTTAAAAAAGTCATTCGGAGTCCCACCGTTTGTTATAAAAGGATGCCGAGAGATCATGGCCCCCTGTCTAATACACATATTTATAGTGTGCTTCCAGAACTGTGTATTTCGTAAAAGTTGGAAATCTTCTATAGTAGTCACAATATATAAAAACAAAGGAATCAGAGATGACCCAAGCAACTATAGATCTATCTCCCTTCTATCCACATTTGGAGAAACTAATTTATTCTACAGTGTTTCCGTTTTTCAGAAACGCATTGCATCCAGCACAGCACGGATTCCTTCCAAATCGTTCTACCACCACGAATTTAACAGTTTTACTGGGGAAGATTCAAAAGTCCTTTAGCTGTGGCAGTCAATTAGATGCGATCTATTTTGATTTAGAGAAGGCTTTTGATAGGGTTAACCATTCCTTCCTCCTGCTAAAGCTATCTTACTATGGATCATGGGACTTCTGGTGCTCCCTGCTTGGAGACTATCTCTCGGACAAATATGGGACCCTAAAAATAAATCGTAAAATCTCACACACAAAATTTAGAGTGGAAATTGGAGTTCCTCCGGGATCTATACTGGGCCTTTTTCTCTTCTTAATATTTTAAAAGATTTTTTCTACTATGTTGATTGAGAGAAACTCGGATTTGCAGATGATGTAAAGATATTCTCTATGGTTGCCTCACATGAAGAAGCCTCCACTCTGCAACTATGTTTAAATCAAGCGGCTTGATGGTATACAATCAATAATTTATCTTTAAATATATCCAAATGTAATAAAATTACCTTTACCAGAAGACATCGACCTATTCAATTCCAATACACCATCTTTGGAGCTATAATTGATAGTGTCTCAGTGATCAGAGACCTTGGGGTTCTTTTGGATGTCCGCCTGTCCTTTAGTAACCATGCTCATTATTTAACTGCCCTAGCTAATCGATGGCTAGGTTTAATCACCCGCATTTCGGAAAGCTTTCGTGACCCCACTACCTGTATCAGACTTTTTTATGTGTTTGTTCTCACACGGTTGGACTATGCTTCAGTTGTATGGAACTGTCTTGGTACCACGAACGTAAAACAACTGGAAGGTATACAAAAAAGTTTATACACATTTTACAGCGGCGCTTTAATCCAAACTGTGGTTTTTACGAATATCGTTTTTGTGCCTTCTTACATAATCACTTGCTGGTTCACTGGCGACGTCTGTTAAATGACCTAGTTTTACTGAAAAAATATTGTTGTCAGATTTAACTTTAGTTGATTCTGTTACATGTATGCGATTCAATGTTCCTACATATTATTTTCGTGATTACAAGATTTTTAGCTGTAATGATATTCGGTCCAAAGACCCATTAATTAGATTACAAACTTTATATGTTAATATATTTAATGATTTTGATCTTCTTTTCTCTTCAACTGAAAACTTTTGTAAAACTCTACAAACTTATTGTTTTCAACATTTTTACGATTGAACAATTATCGCAAAAAGGGAATCTTTAGGTGTTGAGCCGCTACTTCTCCGCATTGAGAGATCTCAGTTGCGCTGGTATGGCCACGTGATACGGATGCCGCAAACTAGTCTTCCTAGTGATTGTTATTTTCCAAGCCGGTGGGTAAGAGACCAAGGGGTCGGCCTAGAACCAGGTGGTTAGACTACATGGAGAATCTGGGTTCGAGTCGCTTGGATATTTTCAGGGAGGACATGCGCCTGATGGCGGAAGATCGCGATCGCTGGAGATCCTCCATAGGGCTGCTGCCTTCGCGACTCTAACGGATAAGCGGGTTTGAAAAGTAATTAAGTAAGTAAGAACAATTTATTATTCTTTAGTTTTTATCGCTTATATTGTCTTAGGCATTTTGCTGTTCAATGTACATTGTAAATTAAATTAAATTAAATTAAATTAAATTAAATTAAATTAAATTAATGATACTCAATATTGGTTAAGTGCACGTGCTCTATGGATACCAAATGGTACCATTGGAAATTTTCAATGCAAAGACATGGCATGTAATATATCAAAAAACCCGTAAAGACTTGCCATGTATGAGTATAATGAATAATTAATGATACCCGATATTGGTTTAGTGGCACGTGCTCTATGGTACCATATTCTACCATTGGAAACTTTCAATGCACACACATGGTATGTAATACATGTATTTCAAACCACTCGTAATGACGTGCCATGCATGAATATAACGAGTAATTAATGATACACAATATTGGTTCAGTCACATGTATGGTACCGTATGGTATCATTGGAAACTTTCAATGCAAAGACATGGCATATAGTAAATCAAACAACTTGTAACGACAAGTCATGCATGAATATAACGATTAATTGAAGGCTTGCCCGGAAGAACGTGACGTGTTACATATGAATGTATGTAACAAGTCACGTTCTTCCGGGCAAGCCTTCAATTAACGATACTCGATATTGGTTTAGTAGCACGTGCTCTATATTACCATATGGAACCATTGAAAGTTTTCAATGCAAAGTCATGGTATATAATATATCAAACAATTCGTAACGACGTATCATGCATGAATATAACGAGTAATTAATGACACTTGATATTGCTTTAGAAGTAAGTATTCTATGGTACCATTTGAAACTGCAATGCAAAGACATGGCATGTAATATATCAAACAATCGTAAAAACGTGTCATGTATCAATAATTTGAGTAATTGAGAAATTTATCCGTAATCAGTATTAATCCGATGCATATTGCTAATAGGCATGTGCTGAAACGCACATGATGTTTCACATTTTACATATATGCAAAGAAATAACATTTGTGTCAAAGTGCACTCTATTGGTGACTATTCGAACTAAAATTTTATATTTAATAAATATAAAGCGTATCATTTGAGTTATCCGTAATACAAATTTTATCTCATTTGGACCAATAAAGTGCATTCTACAACCCTCTGAGGTGGGAAACTTATTTCTTGCTAAGCCTGTATATACAGTATTACTTAGATTCGATTACAATCGCCATAGAAGTTTCCACTTCGGCCGTGCGGTCTTAAGCACACAACAGTTTTTTTTCATGTTAACTTATTTTCTGTGTATTCACACACAGAAATTGCAACATTTCATCAATAAAGAGTCCGAGCAACGCCGGGTAAAACAGCCAGATTGCGATATATTCAACACAAAATACGGTGGCCGATATTTTTACCAAACCACTTTCAAGACCAGTCATGAAAAGCATATAATATGCCTTGATCTTTATAATAAATTCTACATCGACTTTCTAAATTAGTGGAGTGTATTGATGTTGGATTTTTATAGGTGTATCTCATGTGATGCTATGCATGAAAGGTTTATTATATTTTTTTAAATTGTTACCTTTGTTGTCTTCCTTTGTACGTTCTTTTTTGCTATGTGATATATTAAAAAAATATTGAACTACTGCTGATTGTCTTTTGCCTACATCATCGAATATCGTGTTAAAGCTTTATTTAGCATTTGAAGTGTTGCTGCAGGCTTTTTAGTTTTTAGCGTTCAACCACGGAAAAACGCTTCAAAATTTAGAAGCTAAATTATAGTGAATTTTTAAATATTGTTTTCATTTTATATTATAAATACAGAAGACAGTCTTCCAATTCAGAATAGTTTCAAAAACTGCTTTTAATTTTCCACAAACCTGTTTTTTGATATAATTATTATTTTTAATTAACATACGTTTTAATTATAACAAATTATTGTCGTTATTTATTAATAATTTTATACTTTATCATTAAAATAAAAGAATTGAAACAGTAAATATAATAGATAATGAACAATAAACACAATTAATACCAAAAGTAGCATCGCTAACTTGAATTTCTTTAGTAATATAAAATCAGCAAAGAAACCCTATAAGAAACAATAACATGAACGAAACACTCTTCCACTAATATGTTAGCGAAATTTCTATGTCTCTAACTATCTCCAGCAAAATTTTATTCTAATTCAATCATAAATTTTATTCTAATTCAATCATAACAATTTATTATCTCTAAAAAGAACAATAGAAAAACAAACACTCTTAATGATACTGAAGACATTTTTACGATAGATATTTTAATATGATAAAATATAAGAAATCATGCAAGCCATCAGTTTATGTTTCACGAACATCTATTTGAAACTCAATGACAGAATTTTAACTCAAACAGATGGTCGTTCATCTATGTGTAGTCCATTTTTACCTATCATCGTAAATATATACCATTTTCACCTATCATCGCAAATATATACTATTCGAATATCTTTATTAAATAGCTCACAAAATTAACATGACCTCAAACATTGTTTATATACAAGGGGCTATGCAAAATTTCCGAGATATTGAATAGTTTGCCTAATTCAAAAACAGTACAATGTTCTAACCCTAAATGCCTCTTGGTGCACCTATAATCGTATGCACATTTCTTTTTGAGTTAATGTTTTTTGTCTTGCATCCTGCTCTTGTGCTTCTGCGAATTACCCAGTCATTTGACCTGGAGCACGTTCCTCGATATTTGTCCTAAAACGAAATCGTCGTTCGTCTTCCTTAATCGTTGGCTGTGTTGGCGATGAAGCAACGATTATGTCAAGAAATAATATAATGCATCTTCCTTCGATTGTTACAAACGAAGTTTCAATTGAATAATGCAAGATCGAATAATCATGCCATGATCGAATAATCATGGTGATCATTGTACCGGGTGGGCAAGAAATAACGTGAGGTGTTCAGAGCTCGCTAGCGGGAATTCTATTAGGCCAAATGCAGTATATTTTGGTGTATATACTTAGCGGAAAATACAGTTTCGATTTCTGCAAAAAAAATATTATGAAAAGTTGGCATAGGGGGTGCTTATTTCAGAAAACAATGAATACCTAATTGTCAAATGAACAAATACCGTACAAACCAACTTTAGTAACAACAATAAACAATGTTTTATTATTAATTACATATGTGTTTCAATGTGACCACCAATGTGCTGTTCCAATAGCTGCATGCGGTACACGACATTTTCTACGGCAGCTCGCAGCATATCTGCATTAATTAGTCTGATATGTAACGTTATTTGATACTTTAAGGTTGAGAGGTCAGGAACATGTGCTTGATACACAAGGCTTTTCAAATATCCCCATAACCAAAAAACACAAGGGTTGAGATCAGGCGACCTGGGTGGCCATACCATGGGAAATGCAAGATCTGAATGCAGAATTATTCTGTTGTCTGAAAAACGTTCTCGCAAGATCTGCTGCACCTGACGTCCGATGTGCGGTGGCGCACCATCCTGCATAAAAATGGTAGAATCCAAACAACTCTTTTCCTGCAATCGTGGTATCACAAAATTCTCAAGCATATCGGCATAATTGACGGAACAAGTCACCGGTCCACGGGGACGGATTTCTTCAAAAAATTACGGGCCGATGATGAAAGAAGCAGTAAAGCCGCACCATACTGTTAGTTTCGGTGAATGCATAGGAGTTGGCAGACACACTTGTGGATTTGATGCAGCCCAAATACGGCAATTGTGGGTATTCATATCACCATTCAAATAAAAATGTGCCTCATCACTCCATAAAATTTGCCATGACCATGCATCATCCACTTCCATACGTGCTAAAAATCTCAACGAAAAGTCAGTTCGGGTACGTTCATCTCCAGGAAGCAATTGTTAAACAGGTGTGAGTTTATAGGGATAAAATGTCAATATCTTAAGAAATATTTTCCTCACCGTCGAATACGGGATATCTGTTTGGCGTGCTAGTGCGTGTGCACTGCTGGTACCCTGCACAGTAGTCATCTCCTGTTCCACAACAGCAGTTGCAACTTCTTCAACGTGTTGCTGCCTGATTCGTTTGCGTCCCCGGCCTGGTTGCACTCCTAGAGTTCCGGTAGATTCAAATCGTTCAATCATTTTCCGTAAGTTAGTTATGTTCATCGGTCCTCTTCGTAACGTTTTCAATCGCCGGAATTCATGAAGGGCAGCACTTGCATTGTCGCTCACTTGCATTGCCGGCTTGTTGGCCGAGAGCGCTGAGGCGCAGGTCTTATTGCTCTCGCAACCAGCAAGTCGCAGGTTCGAATCTCGCTAGGGGCATGGATGTTTGTGATTGTGTTTTATTATAAAAAGAAAACCCCCTGTTGGGCTTCGGCCTGTTGGGGGACAACCGCCGGTTTGTTAGATTCAAATTTAAAACAACTTGACTAATAACGCCTGGTCAGGCAGAGTAAGCGTCATCGTCAGGCCATTCGCTCGTGAATGATGGGAAATCCTCAGCCTTGCCTTTTTTTGTCATGATTGCTCAACACGGAACGCGCTTATGCAAATGTATTCATTGTTTTCTTGAAAAAAGCGTCCCCTATGGCGACTTTTGGTACTTTTTTTTTTTTTTTTTTTTGCAGAAATCGAAACTGCATGTCCCACTAAGTATATACACCAAAATGTACTGCATTTGGCCTAATAGAATTCCCGCTAGCGAGCTCTGAACACCTCACGTTATTTCTTGCCCACCCGGTATATTTTCGTGTGCTTCCGATATTGAAAATCAAACTGTCTTAGTTTTAAGGAGCTTAACTTACAGCTTTTTGCAAATGCTATAATGAAGAATTAAAAATGCTTTTTGTAGAATTAAATGAATTTTTTTGATTTATTTTGCCAAATAAAAAATATAGCTCCTATCATTAAAATTCAGCTTGTTAGTTAGCTTTTTACTATTTCTTAAATGGCTAAGTCAAAATAAAAATTAAAAAAAAACGTTTTAAATTTTAAGCAATTTTATTTTGTGTGAAAACTAATTTTCACATAAGTACAAACTCATTTATTCCTGTTAAAACTTAAATTGCTAAATAGATTTTATAAGTATTGCTTTATTTGCATTTATCATCCAAAATATCCACAAAATTCCTAATGTGTATTTTATAATTCCCATTATCAGAATCTTAAGATGATAAAATTGAACTATGCGAAAAATGAATTACACAAATGCTAATGAATCTTACATATACAAATTTATAAAAGACTACTAATCGATCAGAAGAAGTACGAACAGTAAAAATGTAGGCTAATCACTACAGAAATTTCGAATATCAGCTATAGATAATTATAACACTGTTGTGTAAACTTTGCCTGCATTTCAGTTAATTGTTTTCTGGCTCTTTGCAAACTTAATCTGTTCTTATTTAGCTTCATTCGTAGTCGCTTTTTCGGGGTGGCAGCTAGTTCTCTTGCTGTTTGTTTTTTTCTGCTTTTTTGGTGGTGGTGTGTTGAGAAATGGTGATTTTTTTTTTACATTTGCTGTCTTCTCTTTGGGGTCATCTTCGGATGTTTCATAGTGCACGTCTGATGTACAAAGAGCAGAAGGGCATTGATGATCTGTTCTTGGCATTGTAAAGTGATTTTGAAGGTTCATGGTGCTGTAAAGTGGATGTTGCATCATGAGTTGATGTTTTCCATGTTCTTGAAAAAATGGTGAGAACTGCTGATTTAATAGACGGCAATACACTGCCCTCCGTTTTCAGAAGCCTCCCAACTAAACTCTTTCCAACGGAGGAGGGGCACGGTCTGCCAGAATACCTTGTTTGCCGAACCATAGTCTGCCTGCAATATCTCCCCGAACTTCTCCCAGGCCTTGGCTTTAGCTGTTGATACTGTCTTCGGTGCTGCTTTTCGCGCCTCAGTGTACCGCACTCGACTGGAAGGTGACTTATTTGTAAGCCATAGTAAATAGGCTTCTTTCTCTGCCTTGGCAGCTTCTTGGTCTTCATCGTTCCACCATGCAGTCCTTTTTTCAACGTCCTGGAGCACGTTCCTCGACATTTGTCCTAAAACGAAACGATCGTTCGTCTTCCTTAATCGTTAGCTGTGTTGGCGATGAAGCAACGATTATGTCAAGGAATAATATAAGGTAAGTCGGGGTAAGGTGGATAAGTTCAAGCCAAATTGACAATTAAAAAAAATTGTAAGTGCAAAAAATTAAATTTTATTTTAAAATATATGATTGACCAAGAGCAACATGCTTAAGAATTATCAAAATGAAATATAAATATTAAGTTTGATAGAGCATGAAGATTATCAATGACATCATCAATCCACCTTACCCCTGGACACCGGGGGAAGGTGGATAAATGTCTATTAATAATGCACCAAATTGAAATAAAATCAAAACATTTTAATTCAAGATATAATAAAAATAAACTAATTTTTTAATTAAAAAATTTTCCACATAAAAAGCCGAGTTTTCCTTCGGTTTCAACGCAATTTACATGGAACAAAGTTCCACAGTGTCCGCACTTAATCCAGTTTCGAAATTTGGAACTTGCAGATGCATAAAAGTTTTTTCCACAAAATCCACAATTAGCGCCTTCATTTGTTTTCTGATTTTTGGTGCTAGGCGTATCATTTGGGCATTTCTGCTGACTTGGGTCTTTTTTGTGCTTGCTGGAATGGAGAGTTTCCAAATACACGGGTGATGTTCCAACAGCAGCAGCTTATTTTGGTCTTTCAGTCCTACGTTTGGAGTTAGATTTCACAGGTAAAGGTATGGCCAAGCTTATATTGCAGGATGAAGTTTCCTTTTGTGGAATTTCATTGATAGTGGGTGCTGCTTCAATCAAATTTTGGTCTAATGAGTCACTGCTCTGTTGATCTCTGGATAATTTTTCATCACCAATGGCATTTTTATCGAGGGGGTATATCCCTGTTGCTCTAAAGCCTGAGGCAGCATTTTAATGCTTGCTGCTCTTTCCCAGGCTTTGGAAAAATTATCCGCCTTACCCCGCATCTATCAATCCAGCTTCCCCCAAAACCTAGGTTTAACAAATCATGCTGTAAAATAGGTTGCTAATGGCCGATCAGTGAGACTATGCCTTCATTCAATAGCCTTTACTTAACGCCTTCACCAACCAAAAACCTACATTTTTACCATCGTTATTCAAATATGTAGATCAGAATGACTTTTATCGTGTCTTAGATGGTAGGGATTTTATCCACCAAGCTGGATGCTACTGATTGCAGAAAATTTTTTTTCTTCCCGTTGATCGCGACCACGCTGCTTTCGAATCGATAGAAATGGAAATAACTAAACAACGAAAACTGTTGTCTAGTGGAAATGAGCGAAAACCAATTTTAAATTTTTTTTTTTGCGGTAACAGCTTAACGTTATCCACCTTCCCGGTTATCCACTTTCCCCCGGCTTACCTTAATGCATCTTCCTTGGATTGTCACAAACGAAGTTTCAATTGAGTAATGCAAGATCGAATAATCATGCCATGGTCGAATAATCATGGTGATCATTGTATATTTTCATGTGCTTCCGATATTGAAAATCAAGCTGTCTTAGTTTTAAGGAGCTTAACTTACAGCTTTTTGCAAATGCTATAATGAAGAATTAAAAATGCTTTTTGTAGAATTAAATGAAATTTTTTGATTTATTTTGCCAAATAAAAAATGTAGCTTTTATCATTAAAATTCAGCTTGTTAATTAGGTTTTTACTAATTCCAAAATGGATTATTCAAAATTAAAATTAAAAAATGCAGTTTGCAGCTTCTGAAACAAAATATGTTTTGCAAAATAAAAAGACCCGCTTGTGGAATTTTCAAATCTAAGATTGAAAGGGGGAACTGTGTATAGAAAGAATATGAAACTGGGAGGAATACTTCTTACCCCATTTTGTAAATTTACATTTTATGATCCAGGTGTTCACCCTTAATTTTATTCCGAACATTTTATCCAAAGTTTCAACTCTCAATTTTTTTCAAAGGCAAATACCCAATTTTTTGGTCACATTTGTTTTCTTCTACTATTTAATCTGGCATTTTATCATAATTTTTATGTCCCACTATTATTACCACTTTTTATTTCTGATTTTTACGTGTCACTTTCTATCTCCTTTTTAATTCCTAGTTTATATCTCCCACATTTAAGGAAATTGGCATTTAAAGCGGTATACAAAATGGGATAAAAAGGGATTAAAGTAGAAGCTGAAAGTGGATCTTAAAACGTCAAAGATAGGTAACATCAAGAAGTATGATGTCATTGCTAAATTATCTCCATTATCATTATCATCTAAATTATCTACATCAGGAGGGGGTTAAAAAGGGGTAAGAACTCTCGGCTGGGGAATAAAAAATAGGTAAGAAGTATCCCTCCCAACTTTTAAGTCTATTTATCCACTTTTTACCCCCTTTTATTAACACAATTTTTCTCAAATGAATTTGCAAATTCCAAAAGAAGTTTTTTTCTAATTCTGCATTTTTTTTTTTTTTTTTTGCAAATTACATTTTTTTAGTTTGCAAAATACACGTTTTATTTCCCAATTTGCATTTTTAAATTTGCAAACAGCACTTTTTATTTTGAAGAATCGATTTAAGAATTCGCAAAAAGTTGTATTTTACAAATTGAATTTAAATGTCTGGAATATACATTTTTTATTTTTTTGCAAATTATATTTCTAATTCTCCAAAATGCATTTTTAATTCTATATATTTTTACTGCAAAATATATTTTTAATTCTATAAATTGCATTTTAATACTGCGAAATATATTGTTAATTTTGAGCAAAATGGAATTTTTTTTCTGTTACTTGCATTTTTCAAAATAAAAAATCAGTCGCAAAAAGCCCCATTCGAAATAAATTTGCAAGATGAAATAAATTTGTTAAAAAAAGATTATTCTATCGAAAAATGTAAGGAAAAATCCTGCCACCTGGATTCGAACCAGAAACCTCGACTGTCATGGTGGACGTCTCTACCAATTGGGCTATCGCTGATACCCGGACGGACAGGTTGCAACAAGTTGTATTAAAGACAACCAAGATTTCTCTCGAAATACGAAAGGAAAAAATCTGCGACCTGCGTTCGAACCAGGAACCTCGACTACCATGGCGAGAATAAGAACATGATTGGATGAAGAAATAACAAATAGTAAATATATAAATCCTCATTCTGTACCATATTATCTGTATATAAAGGCTTATGTTCTCTTGTGTGTATGCTTGATAAATGCCATGATAGTCCAGGTTCCTGGTTCGAACCCAGGTCGCAGAAATTTCCTTCCATTTTTCTAGAGAAAAATTATTACATCATGTTTGGAGGTCATCTTGGGTATTTATTTATTTACAACCAAGATGTCATGGTTGAACGCCCAATGAGAGGCGGGCACCCGACTCAAAGATCGAGAATTTCTCCTTTACAACCATCAGAAAGGTTGATCAACTCACAGATACATAAAAATAATAATAATTATATACTGGAGATCAATCGTTATCGTTATGAATCGTTATCGTTATCAATAAGTTATCGTTCAGAGAAAATATTGAGCGATTAATAATTGACCTAAATCGTTCCAAATTTCTTTGTGCCAGATTGCGTAAAATGCTGTCTAAAAGGAAAAATGGTTCAGACTATTAAGAGTACACTTATATCAAAACTTGAATATGGCATTGTTATATGGTCTTCAGCATCTAAGACTTTACTTATGCGGCTACAAGTGGTGTACAACGATGTTCTTCGATCTGCGTTGGCTTTGCCCCGTCCTGTTTTAAGTCAATTATGGACTCTTGCCTTCCAATGCACTTTATTAAAGGTTGGATGTTAAACTCTCATAATACACGCAGTACTCAAAGTTATAAGATTATACTTGCAGCACCAGTCTCTTGATTTTTAGATTCATTTTTCCCATATATTACCTTGAAACATTGGAACTCATTGTCATATGAAGTAAAGAATCAGATCTTGAATTGCACTTTGAGGACTTGCTCCAATCATAAACAACATGTTAATAATTTACTATTACAGGGGAGCAAGATTTAATTTCATTTTTCTTATGCCATTTACATATCCCAAATTGGGATGCAAAAATTTTAAATAATAATAATAATAATAATAATAATAATAATAATCTCCAAACACGTCAGGTAATAATTTTTCTATCGATAAATGGAAGGAAAAATTCTGCGAACTGGATTCGAAACAGTGTTAGGAGATTCCTCTCCAATAATTAATTATTATTATTTATCTGTGAGTTCATTAAACTTTCTGATGGGTGGATAGGATAAATTCTGGATCTGTGGGCCGGAAACCCGCCTCCCATTAGGCTTTCAACCATGATAACTTGGTTGTCTTTAAGACATCTTGTGGCAGCAGGGCTGTCCGGGTGCCTGCGATAACCCAATTGGTAACGGCGTCGACCATGGCAGTTGAGGTTCCTGGTTCGAATCCAGGTCGCATGATTTTTCCTTCCATTTTTTGATAAAAAAATCATTACCAGACGTAATTAGAAATTCAACTCAATATATAATTATTATTATTATTATTTTTTATTTGTTAAATAAAATTTCATATATCAATACACATTATCGCCCTATTTTACTTCACACATCACACTCTCGGAATTTATTTCTTGAAATAACTGAAACGTTATATGTAAAATATCCATATTAGATTTATGACAATTTGTCTGTTTCAATATTTTATACTATTGAGACAGGAGGAACGAAAAAAACAAAGGAATTCCTAAAAATTGGAAGGTATTTCAAAACTTCAATTTATGTACAAGGAAACGATAAATTAAAGAACTAATTTTTTTTTAAATAATAAATTGTTATTACAAGTTATTACTATTATACATTGTTCATCCATAAATATTTTATAGTTTTATACAATGTAAAGTTGCTTAAAATAAAATTCGCTGCAGATATTTTAATGTTTTAGATTCAATTTTTATTTTGACAATCTCTTTGGAAAAGAAATGTGGCCGTGTAATAAAAAGATTATGAAATCAGTTGGAATATTCATGCATTCGTTTTCACGATGAACGGACGGTTGCTGTCTTCGTCTCCAGATTCAACAACGCTATCCACGATGGATACCTAATTATGACGTTTAACCATCGTTACGCGATTCACTCGAGAAACAGACTTTTTAATCTATCTGTCAAAATTTTTAACCAATGAGGTTATTAGTAACACTTCGTCCTTTGTCGTTCTTCGTTTTAAATGGCTTGGATTGCGCTCGATTACATTGTTTCTTAACTTAATTGTTGCATTATCGCCAACTCTTCTAGCGAGTAACAAAGACGTACGGTGATGTCTAACTACAGACCGTTTCGTTTTAGGACGAAAGTCGAGGAACGCGCTCCTGGTCAGACTGTCAACAAGGAGTTTAACTGCTAGGTTTGGCAATCAGATTGGAAAGACCCAGAAAATTTCCCGCAAAGTGGCCGAGTTGTGGAAGAACGAAGACTGATTGTTCCACCATGGTAACGCAGCCGCACCCATCTCACTTGTTGTGAAAAAATCTCTGACAAAAAATACAAGGAAAATCACCCCCTTCTCCCTGCCCCACACTCCTGACCTAGCCTCCTCCGAATTCTATACAAAGGACAAAGTTTTGACTCAATTGAAGATACCCAAGTGATATGACAGCTCGTCTTCAACACCTTGCTGCCTTCGGAATTCCAGAAATGAGAAAATCGCTGGGATCGTTGCATTCGTGCCGGAGGTGACTACTTTAAATGTGATAGCGGAAATTAGGGTGTAATGTAAAGTCGGGCGCATAAAAGATTAGACCTAAGTCATAGTTGAGCACGTGAATAGCACATCCCGAGCCTATAAATACTACCCTATTTTCATTCAGAAGTCCAGTCTAATCTGCTTTGACTCTCAATAAAAGTACCTGCTTTTGCCAGCGGTCATCATCCGGTAAGCTCAGTTCCTATGGAGCAGGTGTCACGGAATTTTGATGAGAATTCAAAGAATAAGAAAAATTCCGCGACAAGAATCATCTATAACAGCAAGTGGAAATCGAGAGAAAAATAGCTCACCTCGGGAAACGAGAATGGAACGGTCGTTAGAGTCGCGAGTTGCGCGAGACCGAACCACGAGAATAGAAAGGGAGCGCGAGTGAAATCAGAAAGGAATTGGTTACCGATGCAAGAGACTGAACCAGCGTGCGCGTTTGGCTCGAATTTTAGATGGATGGAGGGCCGGTAAAAGTCATTTGAAGGGTAAAGATGCAGTCTGCTGGAATATTGGTTAGTAATAGCGGAGCGGAAGAGCGCAGCTACACAGAAATTAACCAAAGAGATAACGACTTTTGGTTTCCAAATTTGAGCGAACGTCGCGTCGAAGCTGAGCAGCCGGGATCGACATGAGAAGGACGGCGACCGACGGAATGCTTCGGACAGCCCCGTCCACGCTCAGTAGTGCTTCAGTAATTCACCAAATCCACTCATGCCGCTAACGTTATTTTGGCTTACTATACCCTTCGTACAATTCGAGTATCCTCACTGAATTTTTACCTCTGTAATGTCACATGCTGTCGTATAGAGAACGCTCGAGAAAGTCGAGAAATCTTTACGGAACTAAATTCTCTAGAATATAGTGCGACAGTTCACGGTGTGTTTCCGTTTAGGTTTATGGCGTATTGTGAAACAGGCGTCGGAGGATTCATAACGGCGGCCTGAATGTAAAAAAAGGGAAGAAGAAAAAAAAATCATATCAAGGAAAGTATGCCTTGCTTCTCGTTGTGTTTTTTTTGTCTTCTAAGAAAAGTGGGGCGAATTGCGTAATTGTCTAACCCTTAATGTGTTTTTGCTTTCTTAAGAAGCTAGTTGAAGTTTATGCCTAGCTTTTACGCTTGGATGGAATTTTTGGTTTATGAAATTAGTATCTATTACAGATAAGAATTATTTAGTGTTTAACATTCAGGAGAGACCTATTGCTTAATTGATGGTCTCAATGCCAAGGATAAAATAAGTGGCTGGAAACTTTCCTGTTGGATTACAGAAGTATATATTTTATCTTGTTGGATTAAGTAATATCGAAGAGTGCCCGGATTGCTTAATGTGAGGCATAGTTATATATTTATTTATATTAATAATTAAAGAGGCAAGCCGTTCATTAAACAGAACATTGTAACTTTGTTAATGCTTAAAATAGTGGTGTGCTAAGATACATGCTGCATGCTTTAATCTTTCATATTTATTGACATTTACTATGCTTTCCTTTTCTTGAATTTCGAGGAAGACCTGGCCGGATTGCAGAATACTTGTGGTTACGACGGGCTCGTTACGGAGGAAGGTTAATCTGCAGCCAGCATCAGTCAGCGTCAGTGCCGATTCGGGGCCGAGTGCTGTTTCCAAATTTAGTGATATAGGAGACGAAGCTGTTATCTGCAAGTTTAAATGAAATTGTCGGGTTAGCTAATGTACTCTATGTATAACTTATAACATGATTGAATATTTTGAATGCAAGCCTAAAATTAACAAAGTTAATATACTTTCCTGGAAAGAAATACTTACCTCGTATTATTACTCCATACAGAAAGTTACTATAAAAAGAAAAAGAAATCAATTCATTTGTGTTTTCTTTAAAGTTAAACTTATTTAATAAATTGTGTCAATTTATTTATCACACCTGCTCTGTATTTGCACTCGCCTATCACGCTTCTACGTTACAGCAGATAAAAACCTTTTTCCACCCGACTGTACGTGTTATACGCTTTAAAAGAAACTTCTCTGAAAAATTGCGTTCCACCTCCTATTTAGCGTATTTTACTTAAAATCAATCTTTCTAAATATATATAGAAGGATGTTTGTGGGTTTGTTTGCTAGTTTCTTATAACAGTTTTATTTCGATCTTGATGAATTTTGCATATTTGACCTTCAAAGCATGAGAAAGGTCACTTTCTACTTCAGATTTCGAAAAATTAATATATATTGATAAAAAAATCGATAATCATGGTTACGACAAGGCATATTAAAGAGAATTATCTCATGACCAATAATGCAAGGAAATGTTTGTGCAACAAAAGGTATCAACAATGGTGTCAACATGCAATGCACCAACAATATGCAAGGATCAACAAAATATATCTCATAGCCAAAAATGCAGAGCAAAGTTTGTGCAATATAGATAAGTTTCAATTTGTAACAACGCTTAGAATTCCTGTTATTCAGGCTTTTCTTAGAAAAGAGAGTTCTTAGTAATTAACAATTTTTTGAAAATCTTTAAAAATGATCAGGAACAGGAGATAATGGAGAATTAGCAGACTATTGAGAAAGAGTGGAAAGGCGACAGAGGAAGCACACCTTTAGCTTCGAGCTGTATTGAGCAAATGGTAAACAAGTAAATATAAGAATCAGCAACTGCTAGACTACAAAAAGTGATGAATGGCCAAGTTGGCTTCAAGACATAGAGAGAAGGAAAGGAACTGCAACAACATCAGCTTTACATCTAAAGTAAGATTACATGAGTAGAAAATTATTTAGTCTAGCAATGAGAGGTCCATCCATTGTGAGCCTTTAAAAAAAAATTTTTAGAATTCTGATAAAGAATTTTTACTGTATTTATTCTAAGCGTTTTTATGTGTTTATTTTTAAGATATTTCAAAATTGAATCAAAAAAAAACATCCGACTCACAGGGTGTTATCATCTAGGATTATTTGTTAGCACATCAGATCCAATCATTTCATAAAAATACATTTTGAGTATAATCTGTGGAAATGTGTATATTTTGGAAACTGAGATGCTGATAATGCGATGATTGAAAGTACGTTTCCAAGAATTATTAATAATGAGCATAGAATGATGATGCAGTGACAGGACAATAATAAGGCAGTCTCTATTGATGAGCCAAAGGAGTCACGCGTGTTTCCCTTGAGCTCCTTATCAAACATCCAGAGGACTGGCAAATTAATATGTGTCTGTAAAAGTAAAAGAAAGAACGAGTATTGGTCTGCAACAAAAACAAAATAAGCTACGCGGACATTTGAAACAAGAGGGTATAAAAGCTTCCACATCAAGGGCAAGAAAATCTTCAGTCTAAAGCATCTGGTGATGCTCCGCAATGGTGAGGCAAGTCAAGAAGAGTTTTGATATAGACCCAATATATCACCTAGAATTCCTGTTTTTCGTATTTTTCATTAAATGGATAGTCCCTTTGCTCTGTGTTGTATTGATTGAGTTATTATTTAACCAATTGGAAATTATAATTTAATATTTTGAGATTGTTCATTTTACCTACATGTGTAATTATCCCGGGCAACGCCGGGTACCACTTCTAGTCTAAATATATAAAGAAGGATGTTTGTTTGTTGTTTCTTATACAAATCTACAGGTTCTGACCTGTTTGAAATTTTGCATACCTGATCTTCAAACCATGAGGAAGATCACTGTCTACCTCAGATTTGGAAAAAATAATAATTATTGATAAAAAATCGATATTCATGATTATGGCAAGGCATATTAATGAGAAATATCTCATGATTAACAATGCAAAGCCAAGTTTGTGCAACAGTAGGTTTTGAAAATAGTATCAACACGTAATGCACTAACACTATGCATGGATCAACAATATATATCTCATGACCAACAATGAAACGCAAATTTTGTGCAAATATAGATAAGGTTGAATTTGTAAAAATGCATAGAATTCCTGTTATTCGAGCTTTTCTTTAAAAAGAGAGTTCTTAGTACTTAGCAATTTCTTGAAAATCTTTAAAAAGATCAGTAACTGGAGATAATGGAGAATTTGCAGACTATTGAGAAAGAGTGGTAATACGACAGAGGAAGCATTCCTTTAGCTCCGTGCTGTATTGAGCAAATGGTAAGCAAGTAAATAGAAGAATCAGCAAGTGCTAGACTACACAAAGTGATGAATGGCCAATTTTTGTTTCATATACATCGAGAGAAAAGCGGAATTGCAACAACATCAAGTGTACATCTAAAGTAAGACTACGTGAGTAAGAAAATTTTTAGACTAGCAGTAGCATCCTTTGAGAGATCCATCTATTGTGAGCCTTTAAAAAATTGTTTTTCGAATTTTTATTAAGAATTTTTACCGTATTAATTCTAAGCAATTTTATGTGTTTATTTTTAAGATATTGCAAAATTTAATAAAAAAAAAGTTTAGCCACGCCGAGGTTATCACCCAGCTAATTTGGTAGCAATTCAGATCCAAACATATTCGAAAAATACCATTTGACTATATTCTGTGGCAATGTGTATATACTGGTAACTGAGATGCTGATAATGCGATGATTGAACGAGCATAAAATGATGATGCACTAACAGAACATGAATAACGCAGTGTCTATTAATGAAGCAAAGGAGTCACGCATGTTTCCCTTGAGCTCCCTATCAAACGTCCAGACGATTGGCAAAAATTTATGTCTGGAAAGGAAAGAGAAAGAACGAGTATAGGTCAGAGAAAGTCTGCACATAAAACAGAAAAGTCTATACGGGCATTTGAAACATTTGAACAACGGGAGTTTCGAATATAGTAAGAGGGTATAAGATCTACGTCAAGGGCAAGAAAAACTTGAGTCCAAAGTATCTGGTGATGCTTCGCAGTGGTGAGGCAAGTCAAGAAGAGTTTAGATAAAGTCCAGGTATATCACCTAGAATTCCTGTTTTTCGTATTTTTCATACAACGGATTGTCCCTTTGCTCTCTGTTGTACTGATTGAGTTATTAATTAACCGATTGGAAGTTACAATTTAGTTTTTTGAGATTGTTCTGTTCACCTATAAGTGTAATTATCCGGGTCAACGCCGGTACTTCTGCTAGTCTTCTATATATATAAAGAAGGGTGTTTGTTTGTCTGTGGGTTTGTGGGTTTGTTTTTATACAAATCTATGAGAGTAATTGGAGGATGAAAAGTACGAGGGTAACTCAGAAATTAATGCACCACAATTTTTTTCTCCGTCCCCAGCAACGGTACGAAAGCTAAACTTGAGATATGCATATAGTTTTATTCTGATCTTGATGAAATTTTCCGTACTTGACCGTCAAAGCATGAGGAAGGTCATTGTTTACCTCAAATTTTGAAAAAATAATTATTATTGATAAAAAATCGATATTCATAATGATGGCAAGGCATATTAAAGAGAAGTATTTCATTAAAGGAGTGCTTCCTCTGTCTTTCCACTCTTTCTCAATAGTCTGCTTACTCTCCATTATCTCCAGTTACTGATAATTTTTAAAGATTTTTAAGAAATTGTTAAGTACTAAGAACTCTCTTTTCTAAGAAAAGCCTGAATAGAAGGAATTCTATGCATTGTTACAAATTGTTATGCAAGGAAAAATTTGTGCAATATAGATAAGTTTCAATTTGTAACAATGCATAGAATTCCTACTATTCAGGTATTTCTTAGAAGAGAGAGTTCTTCAAAATCTTCAAAAAATTATCAGTAACTGGAGATAATGGAGAGTCAGCAGACTATTGAGAAAGAGTGGAAAGACAGAGGAAGCACTCCTTTAGCTCCGTGCTGTATTGAGCAACTGCTAGACTACACAAAGTGAAGAATTGCCTACTTTTTAATCAAGACATCGAGAGGAGAGTCAGAATTGCAACAACATCAAGTGTACATCTAAAGTAAGATAACGTGACTAAGAAATTATTTAGAGTAGCACTGGCATCCTTTGAGAGGTACATCCATGGTGAGCATTAAAACAACTTTTTTTCGAATTTTCATTTAGAATTTTTACTGTATTAATTGACGTTTATATATTAAAAGGAGGACGAAACAAAAGAACCCTGGAATACAATAAATAATAGATATTAATTAAAAATACAAATTAAATAAAAAATGTGATATTTATTAGGTCAGTGAACTCGCATCCATAGAATATGCACTAGTCAGTCTGACAAAGACTTCCATGCTAACGCCCTTCCTCACTCCCTTAACGCAAGAGGCTACCCCAAATATGTCATACGCGCTTCTATCTATAAGGATCGCAATTCCTGTTCTAACAACAATCCTAAACCTTCTTCACACCTACGTTAGTTCTTCTTTATTATCCAACCTCAATAGTATTAAAAATATCCTAAGGAAACTTCAACATATAATTGACAACTCTCCTCTTCTCCATTCCATTCGACCAGAACCACCTAAAGTTTATTTTAAACGGACATCTACTTGTAAAAGATATTCTTGTCCAAGCTGCTATTACTAAACCACTAAAGGATGTTCTCTTTGCAATGAAAAGCGTTGTGGCGTTTGCCATTTTCTTAACCCTGCTACCTCCATTTCGAGCAGTGCTTCCTCCTTTACTTTCAAAATTAACCAGAAGCTGACCTGCATTTCTCATAATCTAATTTACCTGTTACATTGCAAGGTATGCCAGAAACAGTATCTCGGTGAGACAGGCACTCCCATACGTGCCAGATTTGCCGGACATAAATTCGACATCCTTAGCAATGCTGACACCCCTGTCGCTAAACACTTTAATTCCCCCGACCACTCTTTACAAGCCTGTATATTCTTCATAGTAACTTCCATAAAAAAAGAGAGAAAAAGTGAGAAATTCAATTCCCTCACCCCTAATGACATTAACCTTAGCAAAGGCACGATTCCCTCATTACCTTTCCCATATCCCTCTCTAACTTCAGCTATTCCTTAATTTGTCGCAAGCTCTGTGGGCCCTTTTCTTTTTTTTTTCTTTTTTCTTTATCTTATCTTTTATTTCTTCTTTTCAATGTTCTTTCATATATTTCTACCTTTGACCCGATGCTCATACATGTAGGACTATTTTACAGGGTGATTAGGGACCGGGAATTGTCAGGGAATTTTTTTTTTAACCGGGAACAGTCTGGAAATCATAAAATCGAAAATTTTGAACAATGTCAATAATATTCTTTCATGACAGCCTTTTTTGTCTGCTGATAATAAGGAAAAATCAAGCAATATTCAGGGAATTTTACGAAATCTTTTTGCTAGGCATGCTATCATTTCTAAACATTTTTATAATTTCAATTTCATGTGTGTCATCCTATTGCATTTTACTCGCCGCCCCCTTATTATTTCCTATTTGTCCTCCATCCTGTCCTATCCCAACAGTTCTTCTAATTAATCTCATTTGTTCTCTTCTTGGTTTTCAGCCAATACCGTATTACTATTCCCCATGCAAACTATATATAAACCCGTCCGTTAGTACAACTTTCATCAACAAGGAAATCAAGGACTCTCGTAGAGATGTCATTGAAAAGATAAGCGAACTGAAGGAAGCCTTTGGGAAATGCTCCGGGACTACGAGGGCAGGTAACTCCAGGAAGGTACACCTGTTGATAACAGCAAGGTAAGTAAGGTTTTTAATAATATTGCCTGTGCTAAAAGTTTAGAGTCTATGGATATAATTGAACATAGTGACTGCTCGACAAACGATGGCTATATGAGAAGTTACTTTGATGGAACCAATGAAGAAGTGGATAGAAGTCCCTGGATTGGTGTTGCTAATAAAAAATTCAGAAAAGGCACGAGGATCGATAACCTAAGGACCGTCTCCAGAGTAAACGAAGAAGTCGTCAGCGCGACTAGAATGAGGAATCCGAAGAATGTACAAGGTCGCTCGGCTAAAAAAGACCATAGGATCACGAAGAGGTATGTACCGCCAATTATCGTGCGGACTCATGGCATCCCGTTTAAGACGATTTTAACTGAGCTCGAGAAGCATGTTCCAGTGGAAAAGATCACCGTTCATACAGGCAGAGCTGAAACCGTCAAAGTTAAATGTAAAGATTAAGAAACACACAACAGGTTAGTCTCTGAAATTAAGTCTGATAATATTTTAAAAATTCAGCATCATCAACTGAAGTCGGAGAAGGTCTTGAAATACGTAATTCGTAATGTGGATGTTACCTATGACCTCGATGACTTCCAAGTAGACCTAAAAAGAGCAAACTACTTCCCAGAAAAAGTTATTCGATTGAGGAAAGTCAAAGGATCCATTGATATGCCGATGGTTTTGGTTCTACTCCCGAACACCGAACATAAACAGTCATTGAACAACATAACACGTATTGGGCCGCTGGCAGTTTCAGTGGAGCCCTTTCGAGGGAACAAGAAGCCACTACAGTGTTACAACTGCCTGCGCTTCGGACACGTATCCATGGGCTGCACTGAAGATCCTCGTTGTAATACATGTATTGAGGGGCACCAGTCAAGAGATTGCCCCAAGATCAAAAGACAAGACCCCCCCAAAGTGAATCAGATGTGGTGGACAGCACATATCAAACTACACGAAATGTCAAAATACCCACATTTTCAAAGGATGTCTAGTTCTAAAGTGACAGCAGGCAAATCCTATGCTGCTGCTGTGTTTACGCCGGAAGATAAAGGCCTCAACATCAACGACCTATCAGGTATGTATAAACAAGTAGGACGTATCTTTCATCTGTTTTCTAATCTAGGCAAAAGTTACCCACAGTTGAGTGGGCTCCTTACGACCAACTAATTTTAGTATGGCTGCACAACGTTATACTGTAATCAACAAAGTTGAACTTCGGTGCGTGATATGGAACGCTAGGGGCATTCCCGGAAAGCGTATCGAGTTTCACAACTTTCTGATAAACCAAGAAATCGACGTTGCTTTCCTCTGTGAAACTCATCTCAAACCAAGCCAAGACTTCGAGCTTCCCGGCTATTGTGTGTACAGTAAGGATCGAATGGCTTCAAATGCTCAAGATGTGCATCTGGGGGCGCTGCGATCATCATTAAGAAGGGAATTCAACACCAAGAATTAATATCCAAGTCTTATGCAGGTATGGAATTGGCCTCCATCATTATCAATGACGTCTCCTATGGTGAAGTGAAGTACGTGGCGCTCTACAATTTACTTAAACATTATCTTGACATTGGCGAGCTTGATGAACTCTTCAGTGGTGACACTGCAGTCGTCCTGGCTGGTGACCTAAATGCCAAACATCAAAGCTGGAACTCCAGAACGCAGAATTACAACGGCATGATTCTCTATAGGTACATACAATGTAGAGATTAAATCTTCGCTGCTGGACCTGTGGAGGACACCTACTACTGCCACCACTCCCCTAGTAGTGACGTTTTGGACATCTCGCTCTTGAAGGGTTTCTTCAAACCGTACAATATCTTCACGATTGATGACCTTTCTTCTGACCACAAGCCTGTGGCGTTGAACTTTGACAATGTTGACATAAATTTCCGAGAGGAACTTGTACATCATCAAGACTAGAAGCTCTACAAAGATACTCTTAAGGACTATGGCTATCATCCCGACGTTGCTTACTGTACAGAGGACATCGATCAACTTGTTCATGACATCACCAGATGTATTAACAGTACCATAGAAGTTAGTAAGTATCCATCAGAGAATAAACCTTCTCATCGAATCCAACTCACTCCTGGAAACCAACGCCTAATTGCTGAAAAAACAGGACCCGTAGTCTATAGCAACGCTATCGTGAACCTTGGCTTAAAACCAAGTACAACAGGTTAGTGCGACGAGTTCAAGAGGAGATAAAAGAGCTGCGCGACGCAAGATGGAATGAAAAACTCAAAAGGTTGTCGGCTCGCGGCAATTCCATTTGGAGTATGGTTAGAGCTTTACAGAAGAAGAATGTTATGCTTCCTCCACCCCATACACCACAAGGTGACTATGGGCAAACTGATCAGGACAAGGCCCAAGTCATTGCAGATTCACTGGAAATGCAGTTTGTTACTCCTACCAATGATAACCCGAGAACCAAATCATGTCTCAGCGTGTGGAGAAAGGTATTGTCAACTTTGATGAAGTCCCACAGCATTTAACAAAGAACAGCATCGAGGCTGGAGAGGTCGACACCATCATAAGTAAAATGAATAAGAAGAAGGCTCCAGGAAGAGACCAGGTGTGTCATAACGCCCTTATAAATCTCCCGAAGTACTTTATTGACTATCTCACTAATATCATTAACGTCTGCTGGAACTTTTCTTACTTACCTGTGGCTTGGAAGCAATCTATTGTGTTGAGCATCTCCAAGCAGGGGCAAAATCCTGCGACTTACCGACCTATTAGCCTGCTACCCACGATATCCGAAATGTTGGAGAAAACCATTCTCGTCAGATTCCAAGGCTACTGTCTAGCAAATGAACTTTTCCGGGAAGAGCAGTTTGGCTTTCCTGTTGCCCACTCTTGTCCGATGCAGATATGGAGGCTCATTGAAGACCTGAGCACCCCCCTGAACCTCTCCAGGTACTGTAGGGTGGTATTCTCGATGTCAGTAAAGCTTTTGACCAGGTGTGGCATAACGGCCTTGTCTACAAAATGATCAGAGACGAGTTCCCTGCCGATTTGATTTTGTTACTTAAATCCTTTCTTGACGGCAGATCCTATCAAGCCAAAGTTGGAGAAAATCTTTCCACGCCCCGTGTTGTAAAGGCCGGTGTCCCTCAGGGTTCTGTCCTCGGGCCTGTGCTATACAGGGTGTAAATTTTAAGTTGACAAAGCAGAATAACTCGAAAAATAAGCTTCACACGAAAAAATGCGTATAATCCAAAGTTGATTATTTTCGAGGGGGCATCTGCTGGTGCTAAAATTAGCCCACCCCCCCCGGCCCCTGGGGGTGGGGCGGGGGGCAACTTTAAAATTTTAAATGGGAACCCCTATTTTTTATTGCAGATTCAGGTCCTACATAAAAAACTACGTACATTTTGTCTGAAACATTTTTTTTTATTTTTGGTAGATGGCGCTGTAATTCAAGAAAATCCATTTTCTCATTTTTGCGTGGAAATGGTTACGGAGAAATAAAAAATACTTATTTACTTCGTAAATTTTGCCGCAAAGTTATTATTTTATTATTTTTTGCCGCGGATTAGGATAATTTTGTTTTGTTTCGTGGTCATGAGGCCACACAACTTTATAATTATCAAACAAATCAACTGATTAGCTAACTAACTAACCGAACATCCTACGTACTAACGAGTGAACTCATTAACTAACAGAGTAAAAAAGTAAAAGACTGTGTAAAGATGAAGTTATTCCCGTTTAAGATTTGGTGGTCCTTAAAAGGACCGATTGTTTTCGTTTTATTTTTTCTTATTTGCAAATACTTGCAAGTAAATGAATTTCGGGGTGCTTGTATTTCCAGTGAGTCCCCTCGCCTCTCACTTTCGGCCTGCTTGTTGTCCTTAAATCCCTTGCATCTCGCCGTTTTATGAAATTAAATGTTCAAATTGATGACCTCCAACTTCGATGCATTTATTGACTCGTTTTGTAAATTCCTGAACACATCTTGATAACATGTCTGGTGTAATTGCAGCGCAAGCATCTCTTATTCTTTGAATCATGTTTTCGCGAGTGGTTGGCGTTTCCTTATAAACGATATCTTTGAGGTAACCCCATAAGAAAAAATCTGGCGATGTAAGGTCAGGCGATCTGGCTGGCCAATTCACAGGACCTTCCCTGCCGATCCAGCGACCATGGTAAAGTCGATGTAGTACTTCGCGCGCTACTAATGAATAATGCGCTGGACAACCATCATGTTGAAACCACATGTGTTGTCGAAGTTCAATACTCAGGTCTTCAAGTAGATCTGGTAGTTCATTTTCAAGTAGGTTACGATATTTGTTGCCATTCAAATTACCGTCTATAAAATATGGACCGATAAGTTTATCGCCAATTATCCCACACCAAACATTAATTGACCAAGGTCGCTGATGGTTGACTTCTCGAATCCAGTGTGGGTTCTGTTCACTCCAGTAATGCATGTTATGTCGATTAACTTCCCCGTGGTTTGTGAATGTTGACTCATCTGAGAAAAGAACTCGTGCAAAAAAATGTTGGTTTGTTTGCATCTGCTGAAGTGCCCAGTGACAAAACGTTAGACGGTTTTGGTGGTCATTGCCATGTAGTTCCTGATGCATAGATACATGATATGGATGAAATTTGTGGAGCTTCAGCATTTTCCAAACACTCATATGTGAAATTCCTGATTGCCTTGATATTTCTCTTGTGCTCGCATGTGGATTATGAGCCACAGCAGCTAGGACTGACACTTGATTGTTTTCTCCACAAACAGTAGCCGCACGGGTTCTTTTTTTCTGGTTCACACTACCTTCCGCAGTAAATTGTTTAATAACTCGAACAAAAGAAGACCGTGATCGCGTTTGGCCAGGAAAACGCTGAGCATAAAGCGCGACTGCATTATCAAAATTTCTCCCACTTTCTCCATAAATGTACACCATCTCAATTTTTTCTTCCACAGAAAGATAATTCATAATGTAAATTCAAAAGCAATACGGCGTTGTACACTCACAAAAACAGTTGAAAAATTACAATCTTTTCTTCTAAAGATCAGAATTTAAAATGTAAACATTCTGAAAAAAATGCCAATGTTTACGTTATTTGTTTGTTGACGAAATGTCTTCAAATTACATTGTAGTTAAAACAATGTAGGAATCGAAATGAATAATAAATTAGTTATTTCCACGCAAAAATGAGAAAATGGATTTTCTTGAATTACAGCGCCATCTACCAAAAATAAAAAAAATGTTTCAGACAAAATGTACGTAGTTTTTTATGTAGGACCTGAATCTGCAATAAAAAATAGGGGTTCCCATTTGAAATTTTAAAGTTGCCCCCCGCCCCACCCCCAGGGGCCGGGGGGGGTGGGCTAATTTTAGCACCAGCAGATGCCCCCTCGAAAATAATCAACTTTGGATTCTACGCATTTTTTCGTGTGAAGCTTATTTTTCGAGTTATTCTGCTTTGTCAACTTAAAATTTACACCCTGTATAATTAATTTGTACATGATTTCCCGAAACCCGATAATTGTAATCTGTATTTTAATGCGGATGATACTGCCATTATGACATGGGCACACCAGCCGGCTCACGTTATCACTCGGCTGCAGTGTGCCTTGAAACAGTTCGAAGACTGGTTTAACTGCTGGAAGTTGAAGCTTAACATCGGAAAGTGCAAGGCTTTCTACCTGAATAGGAACCTCAAGCGTCCCCAAGATTCTCTTGTTCTGTTCAATAAGAAACTGGACTGGGTAGACAACTACAAGTATCTAAGAGTTATCATTGACTCAAGATTCTCATGGAACCGGCATATGTCCCATGCTCTGAACAAAGCGAAGAGGGCTAAGTAGAGTATAAATAGCTCTCATGGGTCGCAACAGCGCCCTCAGCATTGACAACAAGCTACTTCTGTACAAATCGATTATCCGGACCATACTCTTCTAAGGCATGCCTGCGTGGGCGACTATCTGTAAAAGCAGATGGAGTGAACTACAGTCATTCCAGAATGTTACCCTGAGGAGCATTGCTCAGCTGGACAGAAGGATGGTGAAAAACTAATCCATCCACATGGATTTAAACATGGCCCATATCGGAAAGTTTATACAGGATCTCCTTTTGATATTGATACAGAAGATGAAGACTCATGACTATAAACTTGTGAATGGAATACTGAAGAACTCATTGAATATGAACTGGCGTACGAAGTATCGTAAACCGAGGCACGTTCTTGACGTCAATTTTGAAGATATTAGCAACGTCTCTTTCCCGGACTACTGGAAGATGTGATAATCTTCTTTCTCCTTGTGTTTTTTATTTCGTTTGTATTTTGTTTCTGACAATCGTCAATCTTATTTTTCTTTTTTGTACATTATGGAAGACCGCTTTGGTTGGTTAGGCTTCTTGACTACCTCAGTGTTTTTCATTTGGAGTTTATTCTGGTTGGATGAGCTTTGTGAAAGTGCTGCTTTCGTCCCATCCTAACAAATGTACACTTCACTGTTCGATTGTTGATTGTCGTACAACTTTCATAACTTCAAGATAATTCTCTAAAATTCTTTTTGCTATTAGAGAATTATCCTTTTTTGCTTTGGTAAAGGATAGTGTCTATCCAAAACGTCAGCTTTTTATTTTGATTTTTATTTTTGTTTATAATATCTTATTTTTTATTTAATTTGTATTTTTAATTAATAACTATTATTGACTGTATTAATTCTAAGCGTTTACATGTATTTAATTTTAAGATGTTGCAATATTTAATCTGCAAAAAAAGCCCGAGCCATACAGGGGTTATTACCGAGCTTATTTGGCAGCACATCAGATCCAAATGTTTCATAAAAATACACTTTCACAAAATTCTATATGAATGTGAGTATTTTGGAAACTGAGACGCTGATAATGCGATGATTGAACGTTCGTTTCCAAGAATTATTAATAATGAGCACAAAATGATTAGGCAGTGACAGAACATTAATAAGCCAGCGTCTATTGATAAGGCGAAGGAGTCACATTTGTCTCCCTTGAGATCCCTACAAAACGTCCAGACGACTGGCCAAAATTTTTGTTTCTGTAAAGGAAAGAGCAAGAACGATTATTGGTCAGAGAAAGTCTGCACCTAAAACAGAAAAAGCTATACGGTCATTAGAAATATTTGAACAACTGGAGTTTTGAAGAGAGCAAGAGGGTTTAAGAGCTTCTACGTCAAGGGCAAGAAAAACTTGTGTCTAAAGTATATGGTTATGCTCCGCAGTGGTGAGGGAAGTCAAGAACAGTTTATATCAAGTCTCGGTATATCACCTAGAATTTCGTATTTTTCGTATGTAACGTTTGTTATCCGTCAGATGAGTTAAGGAACCAGACATCCTTCCACAAAAATGAATCTGTTCTTATTAATTACGAACAGGTAATGATTATTATCTTAGTTTTAAAAGAAAAACTCAGAGTCGAAACTCGGATAAGACTGGGCTATTTATTAATCTCTTGTAAAAATATTTTTTATTACAATTTGATTAAGATTCAGTCTCTATGTGTTTTCACTTTTCTTAAATATTCCTTAAACACTTCTCAGGGACGAAGCTCATCAATAATAATTTGCGTATTTTTTTAAAAAGATCTTGAGAGAAGTTAACAGTTATTCGCCACACAACCTCCGAAAACAAATAAAAAAAATAAAAGTAATTTTGGCAAAGGTATTTTTTTACAATAGGCAAATCTAATTTTTCTAGTTACTATCTATTCGGATAGACAACCCTTCTTTCCCATTCTTATTTAATTTGAGTTCTTCTTTTCTATTGTTATCTTTACTTTTGTTTTGGTCAACTCCTAATTATTCTGATTAAT
>JAHWFO010018102.1:324585-378760 GCA_023313115.1 Rhysida immarginata | reverse complement strand
GACCAAAACGAAATACAAAACCAAAACAAACACTGACACCAGTCACAAGATCACATCACATAAATAGTTTGTTATTGAACCAGACCATTTCTACGGTTGTTCTATGGATATGTCATTCCATGCATATGCACCCACAAAAGCTTCTTTTAGAAGTTCAACTGAGTTGTACTGTTTTCCATTTGCGTAAGCAACCCTAACAAATCTTCCTGTATATTTTCAATTGGATTTAAGTCAGGACGCTCCCTGGCCTTTGTAAAACGTCGATATTCGTTGTTTGAACTACTGCACAGTTGTTCCTGTTATGTGGATGAAGGCGCTGTCTTGCTGGCTTGTACAGAAATGGCTAGTCTATAAGCTCCCTAACAAAAACAAAAGTTTAACAAGAAGTTAATCCTCCCGAGGAAAGTAGCAGAAGCCCTGAGATCATCTATTTTTACCCTTTTATCTCACTTTTTAACCCCCTTCCCCAATTTTTTAAATCAAAAAATTGATTTTCCCGAATGTAAACTCGGGATGATTCGTTTCTCACTAATTGAAAGTAAGTAGTTGCCTGAAGTGTCCTGATAATCCAGAACTGTTGATTTTGGCTTCAGGACAGCAACTGGCGATTTTTTTTTATTAAAACGCCCACCATCTCATCACAGGGCTACCACCTGGGTATAGACATTTCTCTTCTTTTCACAAGTCATACCAGTAATGATGTCCACAGTCCGGACCGTCAAGATTGACCTTTTCTTCCTCAGTTTATGCCACTTGATTCCATTTGTCACTTTCCAATGTGCTATCTTGTAAAATGCACTCTAGATTCTATGTGCTTCTTAGCTAACTATTGTTTCTTTTTTTTCATACATACACATTATTGTCAGATGACTGTAACACGTTTTTTGTTGTTCTGGAAGTTGAGTTCAATTGAAAACTACCTGTAATAGTAGGCGATGATGCCTCAGTTGCTGAATCCATCCGGAATGTACATTGCCCCACCAACAAGGAGTTATCCGATGTCCTTATCTATATTTATTGGGGGGGAGGGTTCGTCTAACTCTGACTAGTAAACGATTAGATGCATGCTCATGGGACATGACCATTTGGGCTGATACAGGGTGACCATGTGCCTATATAGGCTCATCAGTTGACACCTGTGTGAGACGTTCCATGCAGCAGGGATTAACTATCGATCTCAATGCCGCGACGATGACAACGATCTCAATGCCGCGACGATGACAACAACAACTGTTCATGCAATTAACTATCGGATTATAGGCCTCCCTGGGGCTGGATGGTCAATCAGACAGTTGCTGTCCATGTGTTGTGGGTCCGGAGAAGCACGTCAGCTCGTACCGATAGTCGGATACTGCGGGCAGAACCATCACCCTGTGGCAACTGCGCGACAACATCACTATTCCCGGTACTGCTCCAGTGTCAATAGCGACAATAGCACGCCGGTTACACGCCACGACAATGTCTTCCAAGCGTCCATTGTAGTGTCTTCCTTTGACACCTTAGCACCGCGCGATACGACTGCGGTGGTGTCATAAATGAGTGGGCTGGTGAATGGAATAGCGTCCTGTGGTCTTCAGCAACGAATCCCGCTTTTGTTTGGACCCTGACAACAGACGTGGACGGGTGTGGCACAGACCATTGGAATGTGTCCATGAACAATGCATCCAGTATCGCCATCGTGGACCAACACCCGTTCTCATGGTCTGGGGTGCCATCGGCTACGGTACCAGTAAGCCTTTAGTCATCGAAGGCACCCTGACAACAGCGTGGTACGTTACAGAGATTCTGAAGCCCGTATTACTGCCCTTTCTGCACACCATACCCGGCGCAGTCTTTCAGCAGGATAACAGCAGACCGCACATGGCAAACATGAGGATGGCATGTCTGCATGATGTCAACTGCCTGCCTTGGCCCGCGAGGTCCCCAGACTTATTGCCAATTGAGCACATGTGTGACATGGTGGGATATCATTTACAATCACCCCAGAATCTCCATGAACGGACACAGCAGGTTCACCAGGCTTGGGCAGACGTACCCTAAGATGTTGTTACCCACCTGTATGATCACCTACACCTGCAGTTGGAACAATGTATTGCCACAAGAGGTGGTGCCACAACCTACGGATGCCCCTTTCCATTGGGACATCGAGTGCACGTCTTGTCTCCATAACATAATAAAGGTGAGTTCAGAAGTATCTCCTGCTGTATACCTACTTTTTGCTCATTAAGATAACTACTTGTGGGAGGAGCAAATTTCATTGCAAAGCAGTGTGGATCATTCCAGGGGCCTTCTAGCTCGAGATTTGATGTGATTTGAAGTTGTATTGTGCAAATAGTTGTGGACCACAGTGTTAGACTTTTCAACTACTGCTGCTATTTGTCTTGAGAGTCATGGTATGCTTTAATTTGACCTTTTTCTTCAGGGGTTAATGGTTTACCTCTTTGCATAGTAACGCTTATAAACGACAACGGTGAAAACAATTACAAAAAAAGTTACAGGTTAGTCTATATTATTTGTAGGTGGATAGGTTAGAAATTCAGGAAAGCTCATTGAACAAATGGAGGGGTGGTCCTAAATGTAATAAATATTACAAGATCTCATTAATTTTCAGTGTTAAAATTCTTGTTTTCTCATATAGTGCTAAATGAGAGTAAATCAATCATATGCTGAATTTAAATATAAATATTGATTAGATTAGGAAATAGTTGGTGGTCCTATAATATTTCATGCACTGATTTTTAAAAGTCCAGATTGACAAAATTTGAGTTGTGGGCGAATTTATTTACGTTAACTTAGATTTATAGAGATTCTTATACTTTGAATTATAGAGGTTTTAGCTCTGTTTAAATTAGATCTCGAACACATTTACAACAGTCTACATCAGTGCAACAGACCTGGAAATTATGTTTTTTCCCATTCATTCGAAGAGATTTTTTAAACTTATCCCGCAGAGATTTTTTTCCATGAACAGATCAAATATCCTTCCTTTCTCCAAGTTTATGCCAACCGATATTCAACCAATGCAACAATAATGAAAATAATAAGTTCCTCAGTTGCAGTAACCACTACCACTGCCAGTTTAAGCAATGTGATAAAAACTGGATCCTATTCAGTTAATCACATTTTCTTTCGTCATAGTCACATTTGGTCATATACAAATGGTCATATTCATGTCGTGTTACATATGTATTTTCAACCTCCCTGAGAAAATTTTTTTTCACTTTTCCTGACTTGTGTTTGAGCAGGGTACCTGCGGTACAGCTATACCAGCCGTTTTTCTGCCAAAAATTCCTCATGGGACGTTGGATCTCCAAGATCCTTTTAATCCTCTTCCCCTTGGTGTGAACACTGGCACTTGCAGGGGGCGCCTCTGACCCGAGTACCTTGTGGAGGACGCTCTCCTTTCATCTTTGGAGCATAAAACCGTTTTTCCGGGGTATGAAGGCTGGTCCTTGTGGGGCATATGCCCCTCCTGACGCGAGTATCATCAGACAGTGTTCTGCACCTAAACAATAATTTCTTGCGCGGGAGAACTCTCCCTTATTTTATTATTTTCTCTCTTTCTTACCCCTGTAGTGACATAAAAAGTGGGCATGAGGTATGGGGAATATGAAGAAAGGGTAAACAGGAACTAATGTGATAAGTATTTTATTTCTCGACCAAAACGAGAATTTTTCCCTGGTTATTGACAAATTCTTTTGGGGATTGGCGATAAACAGGTCTGGTTACTTCTTTGTTTGTACATATTTATAAGTGAAATTAAAAAAACTTTTTAAATAGACAGGAGGCATTACTGTGTCTGTAATTCAAGGTCTGGCACACTTACTGACTTTACACCTTGCGAATTCCACCTCTTCCCAAATAAGAAACATCCCTCTTAAGAGACGTCAGTTTTGTTAATACAATAAAGTCATAGCTGCTACTCAATCTCTTGGTGGACGGAAGCGTCCAAAGAATTTCTCCACATTTCCGTGACTTCTCAATGCATAACTGTGTTGTGGTGCGTTAACTTCTGTTCGTTCTTCACATGTGACGGTGACTCCAGGTTGTGGTCCTTCTGCTTCTCTCACGGCTGCAGGCATGAGTACCTCCTTCATCTGGGTAATTTATGGATTCTTTGATTTCAGGCCTATTAGGTTGATTAGGTCAAGCATGTTTCTCCCTCCTCTGGTACTGAGGTTAATGATTGCCTATTTTAGGTTTCAGCCTGTTAGCATGCACTAAATTTTCTTTCCTGTTGGTAGATCTGTTATAATAAAGTTTACTGGTGATACCTGTCCCACAAACTTGTACATGAAATGAAATTTTTTTCTCCAAATCTGGCTTGATTGGAAGCATACGAAGTATCCCACTGTAAAACAATGAAACATGTGGCTTTTATCATGATACTGTTTACACTTTTGGTCTTTCTCATCATGAACCTTCTCCACAGTGTGAAGTACATATTTGGTTCGAGCCTCCAAATCAGATTTGGCAAGGTCGGGTCTTCTTTCTCAATGTTTTTCACAGTGCTGCTATGATATCAAATGTCAAAAAGAGTAGAAATGGTTATTTTCCCACCAATGAATGTATGCAAAAACGATGAAACTTTGCTTCTGGCCAATTACTTTGATCTTACTCACGTAATGACCGATCATGTCCAGAAGCCTTTTGTTTAGCTGCACGTTAATTCCATTCCCAGATGGATTATATGCCGTTCTGAATAATTGCTTTCCTAATAGTGTTACACCCTCCTTTTAACTTCGACTTGAAATTTCACCCACAGTCAGTTAATAAATGGGTAGGGATGCCATGTATATTTAAAACTAGCAGGGGCACCTAGCGTTGCTCGGGATAATTACGGTTGTAGTTAAACAGAAAAATCTGAAGAAGTTAAATGATAACTAAAAATAAGTTTTCATTAATTCTACAATTTCATGTTGTAGACTTTAGCGTTGTTAAGATGTTTTGATAAATGGATAACTTTATTTCTCTGACGAAACTCACTCTTTTCTTCAGAAGAATTTCCTTAGATATGTATGACTATTAAACATCACAATACAGTTCGCATTTTGTTTTGAATAGTCAATTTGATATATTGGTTATGACGTAATCTCTCACCTGACACCGATGTCATCCTTCTATCCCAACATATTGGAAGCTGCCATTGCATTTCAAAATTAGTTCACGGTTCAAGTGTTCCATACACACAGATTGTCTGAACCTGTGTGCAGCTCCAGACAGACTGGTCTATCAATATCGTGCTATTATACTCATTTCCTGCACAGAGTTAAATGTTCTAATTTTAGACCATCTTGAAAATGTTGCATCATCACTGCATCAGTTTCCATGGTAACAATATTTCCCCACCATTGATATGGAAATATAGGACAACAAGAACTTCAACTTCTTGGATGGCAGTGTATGTACATGATCATTTGTATCTGTGTGCTCTGTGTGTATTTGTAACCTAACCCAATGTGAGTGGGTTTATTCAATATTTGGGAATCCATTGTTGCAATTACATTCTGCTCTGAATGTCTTGAAGTAAAACTTTACCATCCATCTTCATTATCAGGGAGCATCATTGGATACTTTAGACCCATCTTTCCTTCGAAGTTTCCCTTATCCTATATGTTTAATCTCTTATAACCGCCTGATCTAGAAAATCTCCCGTTTTTAAAATGTTTCCAATGCCCAGATGTAATTGTCTTTTAGTTGCAGAGATTTTTTCATCAATACTCGTTCATTCTCTTTCCTTTACAAACACACAAATATTTGCCGGTTTTCTAGATTTCTGTAAGAACTCAAGGGAGACACGTGTAACTCCTTAGCCTCCTTGATAAACACTGCCTTATCTAAATCCTGTCATTGCATCATAATTTCATGCTCATTTTTAATAATTCTTGGAAACGAACATTCAATCATCGTATCATCACCAACTTTGTTTCCAAAACATTCACATTCACAGATTATAGCCGAAATGTATTGGGGATTTTTTAGGAAACGTTTGGATCTGCTGTGCTATAAAATAAGCTAGGCCATGTCGTAGGCATTCCTCAGTATCTTTTTTGAGTAAAGTTTAATTAATTTAAAAAATGATACCTCCATTTTATTTAAAAGAAATAGAAATAAAATAAATAATAAAAACAGTTAAAAAAAGTAATGCGATGTCGAGAAATAGAAATATTGATGAAGAAACACACATTGTGGAGCTTATGTAGACGAAACACACATAAAAGAATGTCTTTTTAACTGTTTTTATTATTTATTTTACTTTTATTTTTTTGAATTAAAATGGAATTATCATTTTTTAAATTAATTACATATTATTCAACTCATATTCTTATATAATTTTTGAGTAAGATTTCAATATCTAAATGTGAAAATAATGAACAGATGAAAACGCTTAGAAATAATAGAGTAAAAACTCATAATGAAAATTCGAAAAAAAAATTGGGGTTATATACTACTTGGTAATTTGCACTCTGCTCTGGATGTCTTGAAGCAAAACTTGGCCATTCATCACTTTTTGCAGTCTAGCAATTGCCATTTCTTCTGTTGATATGAATGCATGAAGGGCCACCTGGGAACTTAAATAACTACTTGATCACTCACCACTTTCTCAGTTTCTCATTATTGTGCATCCTCTCCATTTTCTCCAGTTAGGGCTCATTTTTTACAGTTAAGATTGCCAAAAAAACGTTAAGTTCGAAGAAGTATCAATTTTAAGAAAAGCCCAAACAACAGGAATTATAAGCTTTGTTAAGAATTGAACCTTATTTATAAAGCACAATGTTACATTGCATTATTGATCATGACATCTCTATTGTTATTCCGTACATATTGTTGGTTAATTGCGTGTTGATACATTGTTGATACCTATTATTGTATAAATATTGCCTTGCATTGTTGGTCATTAAATACCTCTTACTAATATCCACTGCCATCATCATGAATATCGATTTCTTACTGACACACCCACAAACCGGCAAGCAGACCCACAAACATGCTTTGGCAACTACGGGGGTCATTTGATCTCTTTGAGGAACAGCATCTGCAAATCTCATATGGTGATCTGTCACTTTAAGTATGGTATACCTAAATAAAAAGGCAACTTTCACTGTAGCATCGTTATATCTATCTGAAGTTGGTAAATAGCTTTTCGATAGATGTAGTGTTATCTGGCTCCCCATGACCCAAAACAGGTCACTCAGTGATGATGCTCAGTTTCTATTTCGATGAAGAATTACCCATGCTTCTCGACTGGCAAGAACAGGTTGAAACAGTTAACGTTAAATGGTGCTGCAATATTTTGCTGAAACTGAAATAGGCCATCAAAAACAAACGCAGAGAGATGCTCTCGAAATGGATACTACTGCTGCAAGATTTCAATAGGAGGTCCTCAAAAATCCTCTGTACAACCCCGCTATTTTCTGATGTGACTGCTATATTTTTGGGCTTTAGAAATAATCATTAACAGGTCATTGGTTTATCTGTGACAAGGAAGTGCAGAATATGGAAAAAGTATTTGTATGAAATCCAGGAGTTTCCACACTGAAGCCATAATTCCAGTCTTACGCTCTGAGGTCAGTGCATGATTATCAAAGGCAATTATGTGTTGTTGTCATGTTACACATTATCTGTACGTCAAATATTCTGTACTTAAAATATTCAGTAACTAAAAATATTCATAAGATATAATCATAGTCTTCATTTCATTTATGCACAGCTTATACTTATAACCTTCGTCCGATTTAGTTAAAAGTCTGACTGTGTCTGTGCTAACTGAAAAAAATGGGCATTATGTTGGTGGGAAAAATTTAAAGGTGTTGGTCTTTCCTCTTAGGACGCCGTGCTCAGAACTCATAGCTCTTGCACTTGGCGCAATACTTCGCTATAATTGCTATCATCGAAGGCCAGTAATACAGCTTATTCTATTTTTGCTACATCCGTTTCGATTGCATGTGTTCAGATGTCTGGAGGTCATGTTGGAGGGTTAAATATAGATTTTTTTAGATTAGCAGGCAGCACCAATTGGTTCCATATCTCTTTATGATCTTGAAAATGTTTCTCATGGTACAGCACCATTTTCATTGAGGAAAAAGTTCTATACAGAGTTTATCTGAACAGTCTGTACAAACTTACAGCATGAGTTCCTTGTAGCCAGAGAAGCAATATATATCCCATGAACATAGGGTCACAAACACTTCCTTCTGGAGATAAAACCATGCGACGTTGTCCTACAATAGCTGGTGCAATTGTCACATAAAATCCGTTCAGCATTGGAAATAGGTTTATTTACATCTTGTGCTGATTCTCCAGACGTGCTGAAGTATATGCTCGAAATGATCTCAAGATTCCATGCAGGCCTGCAAACGTAGTTGCATTGACTAACAAACCTGTTGGAAAATACTGGGTGTGTTACAGATGACATCGCAATTGTCCACAATCCACTGGTGAATAGTATCAACATCTGGTACAGGGGTGGAATAAACAAGGGTTTTCAAGTGGCTTCACAAAAAAGAGTAAGGGATTCATATAAGGCTTGGAAGCGAAAAAGCCACCTGACCAACTGGGTGCTAGCAACAATCCAACTTTCATTGTCTCTAACTTGGATGTTAAAAATCAGTTATACATAATGAAAGTTGGATACAACGATTATCGGCATACAACATAACTATGTTCAGTTGACGTGTAGGACAACAGCATAGCTGTATCTCCAGAAGAAAGCGTTTGTGACCCTATGTTCATGGGAGATATATTAATTCTCCCTCTACAAGGAACTCATGCTGTAAGTTTGTACACACCATTCAGATACAGCATATATGTTGTTCGGGTAGCCTCTTGAGGGCATTTTTTTGCCAGGGCTTTTCAGATAGCCCATCACCTCTTTCCAGGAAACTTGAAGTCGTTGCTCACGAACAATCTCTGCCTTACAAACTTTCAGCACATAATCAGGCACAACAGGAATAGGAACTCGTGACAATCCATCAACATTGGTGTTTGCAGTTCCCAATATATTTTCAAATGAAAATTGGAACTGTTGAATGACAATGCCCACCTTGTTAATTATGATGAGGGTCCCCAATTGAATAACCATTTCAGCAATTTATGATTGCCTGCAGAACAAATTGCCATACATATAAATAACCTGAATTGAGTGAAAGCATACATAACTTCCCTTGAAGAGTATTTCCATGTACTTCTCTTCAACAATTCGCTAGCATATGCGATCAGGTGTTCTGTGCCATTAAATTTCTGTGTAAGGACGGTGCCTAGGGCGTGTGCACTGTCGTCTGTTGCCACAATAAGAAGTTGAGTAAAATTCGGGCTCTTTAAAGAAGATGCTGAAATTAGATATTGTTTTAGAGCTTGAAACACTTTATTAACTTCAGGGGTCTATTCGAAGTTGACATCTTATCAGGTAAAATTAATTCTGGGTCTGGCAATTGAAATAAAAGATTTTATGTTCCATCTATAACAGTTCATGAGTCCTAGATATGACTGCACGTCCTTAACCGGTCTAGGGTGAGAGAACTTCTTTACTGCTGTTATTTTGGACACAATGGCCGCAATTCTTTTTTCTGAAACCACATGACCCAGAAATGCCCTTCATCTTGGAGGGACTTACATTTCTGTGGTTTTATTTCAAGTTGGCCTCTCGTAACTTTTCGAATAAGACTTTCAAGCCAGGTGTTCAGAAAGGTTTCATTGAAGACTAAAAAATTTTCAAGGTAGCAGCGACGTATGTATTTTAGCCCTCTGATAATGAAGTTTGTGAATCTTTGCCATAGGCAGGTGTGTTGCTTAGTCCCATGGGAGTCTCTTAAACTTATAAGTACCTTCTATGGTAAGTAATCCCATTATCTGACGACTGTTTATTTCAAGCTGGAAGTATCCTTGATTGGACTGCAGGAGATTGATAAATTTTGCCTTACCCATCTGTTACAGCGTTTCAGGGAAGTTCGGAAACAGGTAAATGTCAGAACCATCACTGGATTTAATTTGCAATTGTCAACTCGAGCCATCTATATTCTTCAGGAGAAAAGCAAGAGTCGTCCTGGTTATCGAACTTGGTTCCACGACATCATGCTTTGTTCATTTCTCCACCATCTCTTTCATGATGTTCCTGTGTGAGTATTGAATTGGATGAGAATAGAGAGTATTGAATTGAATGAGAGTATTCAACATCTCGGAGTATTGAATAGTCAAGTGATACAATTTGAATAAATTTAAACATTCAGTTTTACTAATTTTTGGGGTTTTCTTTCCTCTGTCGGATTAATGCCAATTTTTTCCCCCTCAGTCTCATAGAGTTTTCTAATAATTTTTCTTTATGCAAAGAAAAATAACTCCGAAAACGCTATTCCACGTAATAAATTTTATTGACTCAGATGTACATATCATAAACAAAGTTCCCATCATCAGTGAGTCACAGGGAGTCTCCGAAATATACATCTGAGTCATTAAAATTTATTATGTGGAATAGTGTTTTCGGAGTTATTTTTCTTTGTATACTTCTATCCACAGTTTCTGGCTTGATTCCTTTGTTTTCTCTATGTATTGTGATATGTTCAACAAAATAGTTCATAAATTTGCCACATATTGTGCTATTATAAAAAACCTAAGTCAATGCTCTTACCACGACTGACCCTAGTTCTTCTTTGTCCCTCAGTTCTAAAATGCCAATTTGCTCTTTATGCAAATGTTGTGCCAATATACCTTATTAACGCTATCTGAATATGAAGGAAATTTTAAATATTTCTCGCAATAAACATGAATATCTTCCATATAAGTGCCATTTTTTTCACCTTTGTCCATATCCAGAATATTTCAAAAGTAATTTTGTTAATTTCATCATGCAAAAAGCCCCTTTGAGAGTAAAAAATGAATCCAAAATTTTGTAATAAATCCCTTCCCAAAATTACATCATAGCCAATATTGTGCCTTCATTCCCAAATAAGGTATTTTAAGGGGTAATTTTGCTCAGAAAACTGAATTTCATTCAAATATGTTCCCTATCCACTATTCACTAAAATAGCTCCACTATCCACTAAAAATTTAATTTAATTTTCCCCCCTTTTTTATAACCAGAAGTTTGTTGATCTCTTATTAGCACTCGGTTTTTTTTTCTGTGATACTTCACCTTGTGTTTTCCAATTATATTGTTGTAGATAAACCACATATCAAACCGTAGGACGAGGAACAATGCTAGCCACAGGAAAGATAAACGTTGGATAAAGTAACATGCAGTCTTGTTGTCTGCAGCGCCCATGGAGTCCAGAACCTATTGCGAAATGCAATTGAACACTCTCTGAAAAAGGAGATAATCTACCTGTGGAATTTGTGGTATTCTGACTTACTAACATGGGTAACACTTTTTGAGAATTCGTCCCAGTTGTTTACTTACCTTAATCTTTGTCGGTACCAATTTAAGATTAACGAAATGAAACTAAGTGAAACTAGAAATGTTAACTATTGACAATAACGAAAACCGCCAACCACGGTCTCACAGCCTATTATCTGAAGGAGAAGCTGTTTGGCCATTTGTTGCTTGAATATGCATATTAACAACCTTTCAAGTCATTACTTCAATTCAAGATATTTGCTCTGCCTGTTGTTAGAAAAAAATTACTGCTGACGAAGGTGAAGTGAATACCTCGATCGACATTAATGACTCATATTTGGAACCGCCTTCATGGGAAATTCTGCTGGAGCAATTAAGAGTACTTGCGCTAGATGGCCTGGGCTCAAAGAATACCTAAAAAATGGAGCAAAAGGCCACACAAATGGTAAAAATCTGTGATGATTTACAAGAAATTATTCGCCAAAGTTCAGAACACAGAATATCAGAAAACACCAAGACGACCAATAACTCTATCTCGGGAAGCAATATCCCATTTATTCACAATATTTCCAGGCAAGAACTTAATGTAAGTAAGGGAAATAATTACGATGCATCTGTAGAGAAAATAGATTCTATATGTTCAGACTGGCATTTTTTTATGAACAGCACTGTAGATTGCTTGAAATTATCTAGTCCAGCTATAGATCAACAATTAGTAACTGATTCCTTGATCAGTCCAGGATGCGATCAAACATCTAATGCAACATGGATGAAGTATCAGAAATAATTGCCTCCACGCAGGGGGCCCTTTTCAAAGTTATGATGCAGCCTGACACTCAATATTTCAACAATGATAATCTATATGATAATATAAAGATTTCTCAGAATGTTTCTATTAACCCTGTTTCAGGCGCAATAGGCTTGACACTCACACCGAAGACATTTTCGTTTACCCTTTCACCCTTGGGAATGGAATGGGGCTGCCCTTCCTGGTAGTCTACTTTTTTAGTGGCTCTTTGGTTTAGTTAACTGCCGCACATCGTGGAGTGGTGTAATAAAAATATAGGCCTCACAGGCACATTGCGCCCGAATTCGTTATACATTTGAAGGTCTGTTATATTTAATTTTGTTTATCATGAGTGTTTATTTTAGGCATTTTTTAACTGCATCAATTAAAATTTAAATTGTATCTGTTGTTGGAATAATCCTAGACACAATCGTTAGATACACAAATCAGTATATTGAATCCATCAAGCACAAATTTTCCAGAGAGAGAGAAATATCCAACCCACAGATGTCATTGAACTAAGGGCTATCAACGTTTTTCTTTATTTAGCAGGAGCTCTTAGAGATAATCGTGAAAGTTTGGAAGAACTTTGGGGAAAAGATGGTGATGGTCTTGAAAAATTTGGCCTTGTAATGAACATCAAACGTTTCAAAACCTTGATACGTTGCCTTCGTTTTGTCGACTTTACTACTGAAAGAATTCGACCGTCTTGCTCCAATTCGTGACATATTTGAAGAATTTGTGAAAAATTGTGATCAGAGCTATAGCCTTGGGTAGTATCAATTCTCAAGTGATTTACCTCGGCAATCAATTGGAACCTTTGCGCAGAAGAGTTTTCCTAAAATTGCTGGCCCACCAACTGACACTTGGAGAATTAAACCGAAGAAGTGTGAAAACAATTGGAATCCCCACCAGTCTCAAAATGCGGCTGAAAAAGTTTCGTCCTAATGAAGATGACCAACCAAAGTCACCTCCACAACCCCCGAAAAGACTGAAGTGCTTAACATGCACAACAAAAACGAATTTCAGAAGAATGACAAATTATGAATGTAAGAAATGTCATGATGCATTAGATAACCATTCTAGCAGCGATGTGATTTTAGAAGACCATATAATCAAGTACAAAGGAAAACTTACCTCACTCAAGGCCAATCAATTATTGAGACATCTTGTTCGAATGCCACAGGCTCATCGAGGACACAAATAGCCAGCTTATGGCATCGAGATGGTGCAGAGTTTTCGACTCCTACTAATACCCTGCTATCTAAATCTCCAAAGATTACAGTGCGTGACAAAGATGATAGCAAGACTAAGTTTGAGAATTCCACTAATTGGAACTTACCCATTAAGAAGTCATATATAACTGAACTTTACATAGGTAACCTGGAAGAAACAGTAACACCTACTATGTTAGCAGACAATCTCATCTTACATGACCTGCACATGTTAGAATGCGGTAGGTGGAAAACTAAGAATGTGAACCCTTCGCATTACTTCTTTCTTAGAATTAAACAAGAGTAACACAAGTCCTTGTGGCAGAACCGTATTTGGCCCAAGAGCCTTAATGTGCGTCCGTTCCGCGGGAAAACACCTTTATTAAGCAAAGATGCATTTCAAGATAAACTCTATGTGAGGCAATCAATGCCACCTGCACGCATTTAGGTCCAGCTTACAGCAGCATAAAATTCACATAGTCTACAAAGATAATAATAATATATATACTTTGGTCCTGGCTTATGCCAATGTTCGTTTTATCGTCAATAATTTGGAGGACATTTAAATGTGGGTTAAAACGAATAAAGTTCATATATATGCGTTCGTTGAGACGTGGCTCAGAGAAAACATCTCGGAGGATTTATGTCCTTAGAGCTTCGCCCTTTACTGCTACGACCGCCCCACAAGGGGAGGAGGTGTGGCTTTAATGGTTAATAAAAATTACCCTATGCATATTGTCGTGAAAGACTCCGTATAAGGTTTTGACTACCTCCTACATGAAGCACTTTTACCTTATGTACGTTTAAGATTTCTAGTTTTGTACCAACCAAGCTACATTGATATCCACAACGTTACAGATATCATCTCAGCCAGGGATCCTAGTTTTCAATGCTTTATTATAGGAGACTTCAATGTGAACTTCTCTAGGCCTTCTCTAGCCCGTCAATCACTATACGTTATTACCGATCTGATTCATCTCACACATTGATTTCACGAACCTACGATCTAGTATGACAACTGACCAAATTTTCATTCCTACAGCCTGGTAACTATCCAATCTTGTATTGAATACTATACCAAAATATGACCATAAAACTGTCCTGATTACTTTAAAAATACGATATAAAAAAAATCGACTTCGTCCTCCTCTACATATAATTTCAAACATGTCAAACTGGATGATTTGATAATGACCCATTATTGGTCCCCATACTTTGACTTTCACAATGTGAACAACATCATTTAGTACTTACAGACACTAATAAAATCACTTCTCCTAATGTCTGGTTTAGAAGTGAAAACAAATGTACCATGTCGAAAACCAATATCCCGGTGGACAAAGAAGACCCAAGAGCTCTGGTCCAACAGAAAATACCTGTATGATGTTTTTCTGATGACCAAAAACACTGATATTTTACATGAACTTAAACAACATAACAGAAATTATAAATACGAAATTAGAAAAGCAAAAAGGAAATACCTAACCAAAGGCAACTAGTTCAATCTTTGGAAATTTGCAGGTAAGGGCTATAATAAAGGCACGTTTCCCTTCCCCGAAAGTTACTTCAAAAGCTACATAGAATATATCCTTGACCTCCTTAAAGTTAAGATTCCACAGCCTATACAGACTGATTTATGTAAAAATCAATTTAATTGGACTCTACCTTCAAACCTACCTCAAGAAATCTATATATATTGGATGATGTCACGTGGATTATGCAGAGTGAAGGACAAGAAGGCAGAACGTATAGTAAATAATAAAGATTTTATTAATCCGCAATAAATTAATAAATATAAGAATGAATAGGAGAAACGTCAAAAGCATTTTCAGTTATTTTACAGTGGAAGCTGGTTTTGCTTAACATGCTCCGACGTTCATTGCAACGTGGATAACAGGAAATTGATGAAGATGCAATTGCCATCAATACAGTTCCCGATAGGTTCAATGTATCACCACCAGAGGTCTCTTGACGCGTAGTCGACCACACCTGAGTGCTTCTATTCCGATTATCTTTGAAGAAGATATCGATTTGACAATCCTGCCTAGATTCTGAGAAAATCAATCAACTTAGTTGCGTCGAAATATCCGTTACGTCAGGTAAGTTTCCCCCAAAATAAATTCTCAACTTTGAAGATCGGAATTCTAGAAGAGGTCTGGACTGCTCCGGGCTGCTGACTAGAAGAATTTCATGCCGATGATCGACTGCGATGGTGCTAGTAAACGCATTCCAACGATATCGATCGCCATAGACGTGAAAAATTTCATTCAGAAATCGTCACAGCACAGAGAATTGAATCCGCAAGAATTTGGGCCAAAAAAAAACAAAACACAAATGTCGGATAGTTGACTCAGCACTTAAAACCACATAATATTACTTACAATAACGTATCACCATGTTAGCTTACACTTTCCTACGTTGACAGATTAGGCATAGCACTGCACCAGTCGAATAGAAAGCTCCAGAATCATTTCCGCTATCTTGGCTTATTAAACACAAAAATAAATTACGCTTCACACAAATGCAGTAGCACTTACTCACAACGCACAAAGCACCTACAAAGAAAACTAAGTTGATTCACAGCGTAAGAACAATGTGACTCGTATGATTGACCAGAATGAACTTTCACACTTTAGCCAACTATTTGAGATATATCATCACAACACTAAAATAATCACTTTACTGCCTACGCACACAGCAACACTCTTGGCATGGTAATGACAAATTTGGTCGATGGGTTGTTGAAAACATCACTTAAATTGATCGGTGTAAATCGGTTCTGAAATTGAGTAGTAAAATCGATACGGTAAATTAGATTAATATATTCACATTCATTTAAAATGTGGGAAAGAAAGACCACACGCACCTTTGCTTTACGTTTAAAGGAGGAAGATCAATAAGTACTGAGTTCCGGTGTATGTGCAGAGACTTCCTCGCGGAAACTCGAAATGTCTTTTTAACGCACTCAAAACTGGGTTAAATCGCCGAGAAGGAAAATAAATAAATCGTGTGACGGGATAAAACCTCCTCTTCCTCTTACACAATAAGCACTTAAATAAAAGGGTAAACGCCAATTGCGCTTTCCCGTACGACTATTCCATCTATGTCTTGTTGAAATACACTTTCAAACACTTCGTGTCGAAAGATTTGGCTTCCCACGTGTAGCAATGTTATTCTACCACCGTAGCTACCATGCAGTCAACAAACAAGATCAAATAAGACAAAGTTCCTACCGCAAATTTGCGTACGTTGAGGAGGAGACGTTGCTCCGCAATCTCGTGTCGGGGACTGTCCATTTGCCGTTATTGCCGTCACTGAGGTAGAGAGAAATGCGTCGGCCTTCTCTTCAACTTCTCGGTGCGCACTTTCGCCGTTCAGGAATTCAATGGCTCGTTCGATGAGGGTTCTCAGCCGGTTCTCCCACTCACTCGTACGGTTACTCCTGGTCGAGCTCCGTTCACCCGTCCCGGCTGCTATCCTCGTTTCTCCGTCAACTCGCCCGTAGCTCTGCGACTCCCCCTTAGCCATTGCTTGCAACCCGCAGTTTGGAGAATAATTTTCTCTCTCCTTATCCTCACTACGGAGACGATGGCAAAACACTCGGTCATTCACATCATTGTGCCGATTACAAGCGATGAACCTTCTCCGTCGCTGGCGATAGCTTTTCTGTCCCTTGTTCCTTTGTTCACGTGCCTGTTTTAGGGTGACTCACTCGACGTAATCATCGTCTCGTATGTCATCCGCCTCCGACGTCTTTGCTGGTCGCTGACGATATCCACGTGACATGCTCGCCGGCTGCCGATTCGCCCGAAACCTATCGTTGATCACATCGATCTGCTCATCCGCGATGAAGTTTTCTGTTGCCTTCATATGTTTTAACGTGACATTAAAGTCCAGCAAGTCCTGCAATACGGTTGCTTGTATTTGGGAAAATTTGGGCTGGGTGTAAATGATTCCTGGAGTTTGTTTTAAATAATGTTTCCAAAGCCTGGCTACATGGGCTATGGCTAAAAGCTCCTTATTGTATGCCGAAAGATGCAGCTCCCCCTATCTGAAGCAGCGCGATTCATACGCGATCGGAAATAACTTTGATCCATATTGCTGTGTCACTACCGCTCCTATGGCGATCGATGAAGCATCTCAAGATAGTTGGTCTAATGAATGCTTCTTTAAGATCCTCGAACGCTTTTTGATGCAGGCTACCCCATATGAATGGCTCATCTGTCCGCAATAGCTGAAATTGTTGAATTATAGTAAAATAATTTTCTATGCTAACTTTATTAAACATTTTTATTAGTTTAGTTTATAATGCAATCAATAGATGGCATAAGTTTTTGTAATAATGAAAATTAAATCTGTTGTTCAAAACAGTGTATTAGAAAGATTGTTGCATGCATAATTGAAATAAGTCTTCCTTCATGTAATACGTTCGAATTTCTCTTGTCCAGTAAAGTTGATGTTTCCTTATATTAAATGGTTGCAATTCATTATGTCTTACCTAGTTCATAAATTGGAATATTAAGTTAACGAAGTTTCCCGATAAAAATACTGCCAACGTCTGTATTAGTAAGTCTTTTGAAAGAAAACCATAATTTTTCCAACAAGGTTATGCATGAGTAGGCCTACGTGCTTCCACGCCGGACTTGCATGGAACAAAAAGGGCGAAATATTTGTGAACTGTGTATTTTATTCCCGAAATTGATACTGTTTGCTTTCTTCATTTTTACGAATAGCAAAACGAATAAAAACATGGAATTTTCATCGATGTTGCCGGATCGAGTCGCGAAACTACGCACAAAGGAAATTTTGTATGTGCATGCTATTAAATGACCGTGGTTTATGTAGATTCAGCGATGGAACCGATACAACTGTCTTTTGCTTGTAGAAGGGTGGGTGGGTGGGTAAAAATATAGTTCGGACCATATGCCTAACCACCTCTACAACCACAAACGTTCTGCTCTTGTCACGTGGATTATGCAGAGTGAGGGACAAGAATGGAGAACGTATAGAAAATAATAAAGAATTTATTATTCCACAATAAATTAATAAATGTAAGAATGAATAGGATAAATGTCAAAAGCATTTTCAGTTATTTTACAGTGGAAGCTGATTTTGCTTAAAGTTCCATGCTCCGACGTTCGCTGAAACATGGTTAACAGGAAATTTGCTGAAGATGTAATTGCCGTCAATACAGTTCCCAATAGGTTCAATGTACGCCACCAGAGGTCTCTTGATGCGTAGTCGACCACAAATGAGCGCTTCTACTCCGATTATCTTTGAAGAAGATATCGTTTTGACGATGCTACCTGGATCCTGAGAAAATCAATCAACTTAGTTGCGTCGAAATATCCTTTTGCAGTGGCTACGACTAAAAAACATAACGTATCACCATGTTAGGGTACACTACGTAGACAGATTAGGCATAGCACTGCACCAGTCGAATAGAAAGCTCCGGAATCACTTCCGCTTTCTTGGCTTATTAAACACAAAACTAAATTACGCTTCACGCAAATGCAGTAGCACTTAATCACAACGCATAAAGCACCCACAAAGAAAACTAAGTTGATTCACAGCGTAAGAACAATGTGACTCGTGTTTTCACTCGTAACAATTGACTTAGTATGATTGACGAGAATGAATTTTAACACTTTAGCCAACTATTTGAGATATATCATCACAACACTAAAAAAAATCACTTTACTGCCTGCGCACACAGCAACACTCTTGACACAGTAATCTTAATGACAAATTTGGTAGATGGGTTGTTGAAAACATCCCAGAAATTGATCAGTGTAAATGGTTCGGGAATTGAGTAATAAAATCGAAAAGGTAAATGAGATTTATATATTCACCTTCATTAAAAATGTGGGAAAGAAGGACCACACGCACCTTTGCTTTACGTTTAAAGGAAGAAGAACAATAAATACTGAGTTCCGGCATACGTGCAGAGACTTTCTCGCGAAACTCGAAATGTCTTTCTAACGCACTCAAAACCGGGTTAAATCGCCGAGAAGGAAAATAAATAAATCGTGCTACGGGATAAAACCTCCCGTTCCTCTTACACAATAAACACTTAAAGAAAAAGAGTAAACGCCAACTGCATCTTCCCCTTCGACGATTCCATCTAGGTCCTGTTTAAATACACTTTCAAACAGTTCGTGGCAAAAGATATGGCTTCCCTCATGTAGCACTGTTAGTCTACCACCGTAGCTACCGTGCAGCCACGAAACAAGATTAAATAAAACAGATTTCCTACCGTAAATTCGCGTACGTTTAGGAGGAGACTTGCTCCGCAATCTCGTGTCGGGGACTGTCCATTTCCCGCTATCGCCGTCGCCGAGGAAGAGGGAAGTGCGTCGGCCTTCTCTTCAACTTCTCGGTGCGCACTTTCGCCGTTCAGGAATTCAATGCTCATTCGATGAGGGTTCTCAGCCAGTTCTCCCACTCACTCATACGGTTACCTCCTGGGATATTTTCTTGCCAAGCGAAGGTCGTCTCGCGGTAGTCAAGCTCCGTTCGCTCGCAGGCTGATATCCTCGTATCTCCGTCAACTTGCCCGTAGCTCTGCGACTCCCCTGTTGTCGTTGCTTGCAACCAGCAGTTCACAGAATAATTTCCTCTCTCCTTATCCTCACTACAGAGACGTTGGCGAAAGACTTATTACGCCAATGACGAGCGATGAACCTTCTCCGTCGCCAAAGAGAGCTTTTTTGTTCCTTGTTCTTTTGTTCGCGTAATTATCGTCTCTTACGTCATCCGCCTCCGATATCTTTGTTGGTCGCCGACGATATCCACGTGACAGATGACTTTAAATCATTTAATAAATTTGATGTTTCCCAAACTTTTTGAATAAATTTTAATCAAAACTTTCTATATATAAAGAAGGACGTTTGTTTGTTTGTTTGTTTGTTTGTTTGTTTGTTTGTTTGTGGGTTTGTTTGTTTGTTTGTGGGTTTGTTTGTTTGTTTGTGGGTTTGTTTGTTTGTTTGTTTTTTATAAAAATCTACAATTTTATTCCGATCTTGATAAAATTTCGCATACATGACCTTCAAAGCATGGGGAAGGAAACTGTCTAAATCAGATTTAGAAAAAATAATAATTAAGGATAAAAAATTGATATTCGTGGTTATGGCAGGGCATATAAATGAGAAATATCTCATGACCAACAATGCAAGACAAAGTTTTTGCAACAATAAGTGTCAACACGCAATGCAACAACACTATGCAAGGATCAACAATATATGTCTCATGACCATAAATGCAAGGCAAAGTTTGTTGAATATAGAATTCAATGCATAGAATTCCTGTTTTTCAGGCTTCTCTTAGAAAAGAGATTTCTTAATACTTAACAATTTCTTGAAAATCTTTAAAAATGATCAGTAACCGGAGATAATGAGTTAGCAGGCTATTGAGAAAGAGTGAAAGACGATAGAGGAAGCACTACTTTAGCTCCGTGCTGTATTGAGGAAATGGTAAGCAAGTAAATGGAAGAATCGGCGACTGCTAGACTACACAAAGTGATGAATGGCCAATTTTTGCTTCAAGACATCGAAAGATGAAAGTAAATTGCAACAACATTAAGTGCACATCTAAAGTAAGATTACGTGAGTAAAAAATTTTTTAGACCAGAAGGCATCTTTGGATAGGTCCATCCATTGTGAGCCTTTAAAAAAAATGTTTTTCGGTAAATCAAGTCCCGGTATATCACCAAGAATAGATTTTTTCAGTGAAGAGGTCTTTCGGATTTTTCACTCTTTATTGTAGTGATTGAGTTATTATTTAACCAATTTGGAGGTTTAATTTAGCTTTTTGAGATTGTTCTTTTTACCAACAAGCGTAATTATCCTGGGCAACGCCGGGTCCTCTGCTTGTCAATTTATAAAGATGGAGATATCTTTGATATCAAGAACTACAGATTTTTTGCCATCCTACCTTCATTATACAAGATTAAAGAAAAAATCCTCTTTCAATCAATGACGAATGATCTTTGGGAACGAATACCTAGAGGACAATTTGGTGGTAAACCGAATACTTCTGTTCAGGAACTTTTTTTGGAATTTAACATCGAAGCTAATGAGACTCTTGAGAGCAGACAACCTTTGTTGTAGCCTGCATTGACATTGCTAAAGTCTTCAATTCTACTTCTTGTCCTCAAATGTTCACGGAATTTCAGGCCCTGGGTATCACAGGGACGCCTGTCGACTTACTGACAAATGGAAAACTTGATTATTGGAGAAAATAGTAAATGCTACTCTCCTGCAAATAGAGGCATTCTACAATGTTCGGCGATCAGCAACACACTTGACCACGACTTAAAATTTAATATCAGAGCTTTTGTCGATGATATTATTCTCACCAAATCCTATAAGATGTCTCACACATCTGTAATCGATCAAGCGATTAAGTCCGATGTACTCATGTAAAAACAATGGTTCAAAGCAAGAGGAATGAAAATTAACCCGGAGAAGACAGCCACCTTCGAGATCCAGAAAACTCGCAGTGAGAAGAACTCTTCTCTTAAAATCTTAGGAGTCCTCTTTGACAATCAACCTAACTTTGATAAACAACTACAGCATATCTTGAGATCTGCTAATCGCCTCATCTTCCTTGTCCTTAGACTCCAAAAAACCCTCTCTAGGAAAGAGATTATTATTATTCTTAAAGCAAAGGTCTTCCCAAAATTTACCTATGCTATTTTAGTTTGGAAACCTTTAAATAAACACATGCAACAGAAATTAAATGTGGCTTTTACCAAAATTTTACTAGCGGCTTTTAATCTGACTCCTAGACATTCTATCACGCTAGTTTGTACTGAACATAAATGAATGACTTTTAATTCCTTTCTTAATTTTATTACACTTAAAGAGCTTGCAAAAGCATATACTAATAGCTCTCATCCAGTACACTTCATGCGTTCATGGCTTAACCATACGGACACAGCAAGGAAATCAACCTTCCTACTTCTCATCCCTCCTCGCATCGTTCCGTGTTTCTTTCAATACTCTGTACCTCTGGAATAGTTTGCCAGTTGAACATTGTCAGAATATTATTGCCTGTGAGAGCCCCAACTGTCGTAGCTATCACAGACATATTCATGGCATCCTTCCGACGTGGATTTGGAATATGCAGATTAAGCAATTAGAATAACCCTGGAAAGGCTCCTGATTTTGCTCCAATAGAGCGCATATTAAATAATAATAATAATAATAATAATAATAATAATAATAATAATAATAATAAATTTAAATTAAAAAAACATGTTGTTCCCCAACGGGCAGAGGCCCAAAGCGGGGTTAATTAGGTTAAAAAAAATTTTAAATAACAAATATAGAAATAAAACCACGACCCAAAAAAAAAAAAAAAATCAGAAAATCTAAGAAACTACGACCCAAAAGAAAGGGCAAAAGAACAATCTCAGAAAAATATATCTATGTTGATAGGTTTTAAACTTAATAGCAGAAAGTTGGGCATCATTAAAAACATTACTGAAAAGTTTGAATAAAGGATTAATATTACAAATATGTGTCGTCCACTTGTAATTGATGATGATTTTATCGCCACTGCGAAGAGTGCTGACAGAACGAAAATGGATAACCTTAAAGATATTTTCTACCTTAATTTTATTATGTAAGATGCCCATTAGAATATTAAAAAAAACATTTTTAACAATATTATTAAAATCAAAAATCTTTTCAAAATATTCAGTTTGTTTCTACAAAGGAAATTTTGCCAACAAATAGCTTTTAAAATTACGTAATTTACGACACAAAAAAGGTCACTTTCTGTGTATAGCTACTATACCAAATCCATAGATAGTACAACAGCTTAGAAAGATTGATAATTTTATATAAACAGATAAAAGATAAATGTTTTGAAAAAAAGTTGGTCAGTCTTTTCAAAATTCCAAGCCTGCGACATATATCGCGTGTAAGCAAATCAATGTGAGAAGTGAATGACAAATTGGTCTTAAACAAGACTCCTAGATCGGAGGCCAAGGCCTTTTCTTTCGAGGCAGATTTCTGACAATATATAATCGTAATGGTAGAGCACAACTTTTCTAGTAAAAATATTACAAATAATTTGCTAGAATTAAAGGAGAGACCATCACTAATTGCCCAAGCGCAGACATCAGCCAAAGCAGTCTGCAGACCAGTAGTCTGTCCAACTCGAGATAAGATGAAAGATCTTAACATTGTCCGTGTATAGCAGGAAGTGAACCTTCTCGGATCTTACTGCATACAGCAAATCTGCAATAAAGATAATAAATAAAACTGGGCCAAGCGGAGAGCCCTGAGGGACGCCACTACGAATTACCCAAGGGCCCACCTCAGAACCATCGGGGCGCAACATAAAAGTCCGGTCCATAAACAAAGAGATAAACTATCCACACATCATATTGGATAGACCAACAAACCTTATCTTATAAGTTAATAACTTGATACTGACGAAGTCAAAAGCTTTAGAGAAATCGATATAGATTACGTCTACCTGCTCTCATTTATCCAAATGAAGGAAGAGAGCATGATTCAAGGTGGTTAAGTTTTCTGGGTAGACCAACAATGCCTAAAACCATGTTGAGAGTCCGTAAGAAAATGATAGACAAAAGTGGAAAGTCGAATCGTAACTATAGTCTCGAGCAGTTTGGCTGGAAATATGACAAGAGTGATGGGACGAAAATTTTTGATACCATCAGCAGAAATTTTTTTAGGAAGAGACCGGATGATCACACCTCTTTCACTTAGTCGGATACTTACTAGTACTGAGGGACAGATTGAACAAAACAACAAAAGCAAGAGCAATAATTGAAAGACATCCTTAAACAAATAATCAAGGATATCTGCGATGAGGCAGGATCTGGACGCACAGAGAGTCCTAACCACATCAATGATATTGCATTCTGTTATAGCACCAATAGAAAATTCTTTGTCTACCTTAGACCAACACCTTTTCAATGTTTCATCATCACCCGGACTTTTTGCCATATTTGAGAGGTTTCTCTCAAATACTTGCGCTAATTCCCGGAGAAAATTCTCTGATCTATTTAAGTTCTTATTCATAGTCCGACCTAGTAATTTATTGGCAGTAGACCAGAAATTTTTCGGATTGGCAGATATTTCTTATTCATCTCAGCTGAAATACGCCTTCTTATCGTACCACCACAGTTTCTTAAAATGTTTTTTCGCTTGGCTAAACATAAGTTAGTCATCATCACTCATCGACTTTTTAAATCTCTTATGCCATTTATTAACTCTCTTATGAACTAGTATCAGCCTGAATCCAAAATGGCAAAGAAGAACAGCAACCTTTCTGATCTTTTGCTATATTATATCTATATTATATCTTTTGCTATATATTATAATAATATCTAGTAGAGTCACCCGGAGATTTCCAGGATAATTACACTTGTAGGTAAAGAGAACAATTCCAAAAAATTAAATTATAACTCCCAATTGTAAATTGAAAAAAATAGCCGGAAACTATGGACACCAATATACAATATCGGAATAAAAGGAAAACACAAATCCACAAAGATTTTTTATTGACTCAGATGTACATTTCGGAATTTATAATTCCTTCATCAGTGAGTGATTTTACAGAGAATCGACAATCGAAGAGTGAAGTGTACATTTCTTCACATGGGACGAAAGCAGCGCTTTCACAAAGCTCATCGAACCAGAATAAATTCCAAACACACTTAGGTAGTCAAGAAGCTTTACCAACCCAAGCGGTCTTCCATATTATACAAAAAAGATAATAAGATTGACGATTGTCAGAAACAAAATACAAACGAAATAAAAAGAACAACGAGAAAGAAGATTATAACATCTTCCAGTAGTCCAGGAAAGAAATGTTGCTAATGTCATTAAAGTTTATGTCAAGAATGTGCCTCGGTTTTCGATACTTCATATGCCACTTCATATCTATTGAGTTCTTCAGTTTTCCAGTCACTAGGTCATTGTCGTGAATCTTCATCTTCTGCACCATAATCAAAAGGAGGTTCTGTGTGTGGGCCATGTTTGAACTTGAATGGATGGATTGGTTCTTCACAGTCCTTCTGTCAAGCCCTGCAATGGTCCTCAAAGTTACATTCTGGAATAACTGTAGCTCTCTCCATCTGCTTCTACAGATCGTCGCCCACGCAGGCATGCCATAGAGGAGTCTGGTTGAAATAATCGATTTCTATAGAAGTAACTTATTGTGGAAGCTGCGGGTGCTGTTCCGGCCCAGGAGAGCTATGAGACTGTGCTCAGCACTCTTCGCTTTGTTCAGAGCGTAGGTCATGTGACAATTCCATAAGAGTCTTGAGTCGATGATAACGCCAAGATATTTGTATTTGTCTACCCAGTCGAGTTTCTTATTGAATAGAACATGAGAATCTGGGGGAAGCTTAAACTTTCTGTTAAAGTACACAGCCTTGCACTTTCTGAAATTAAGGTTCAGCTACCAGCAGTTAAACCAGTCTTCAAACATCTTCAAGGAATGCTGCAGATCAGTGATAACATAAGCCGGCTGGTGTGCCCATGTCAGTATCGTCAGCACAGAAATATAGATTACAATTTTTGGGTTTCGGAAAATCATGCACAAAATAATTAAATAACATTGGCCCGAGGACAAAACCTTGAGGGACATTGGCTTTTACAACACGTGGCATGGATAGATTTTCACTTTAGCTTGGTAGGACTGTCGGTGAGAGAATTTACTAGCTTCTATGGCACTGTTAATACATCTGGTGAGGTCTTCAACATGTTGATCGATGTCCTCCATACAGTACGGAACGTCGGGAATGCAGCCATAGTCCTTAAGAATATCTTTGTAGAGCTTGAAGTCTTGATGATGTATGAGTTCTTCTCTGAAATTATTGTCGACATTGTCAAAGTTCAACACCACAGGCTTGTGGTCAGAAGAAATGTCAATCGTGAAGATGTTTTCCGGCTAGAAGAAACCCTTCAAGAGCGAGATGTCCAAAACTTCACTAGTAGGGGAATGGTCGCAGTAGTTGGTGTCCTCCACAGGACCAGCCGCAATGATACCATCTTTTCCTTGTATGTACCTATAGAGAATCAAGCCATTGTAGTACTGTGTTCTGGAGTTCCAGCTTGTATGATTGGTATTTAGGTCACCAGCCAGGAAGAGTTCATCAAGCTCTCTAACATCAAGATGTTTAGGTGAATTGTAGAGCGCCAAGACGTTTAGCTGAATTGTAGAGCACCACGAACTTCACTTCACCACAGAAGTCGTCATTGTTAATAATGGAGGCCGATTCCATACCTGCATAAAACTTAAAGACTAATTCTTAGTGTTGAATTCGTATCTTAATGATGACCGCAGCGCCTGCAGAAGCACATCTTGCAACATTTGAAGCCATACGATCAGTACGGTACACACAATAGCCAGGTAGCTTAAAGTCTTGGCTTGGTTTGAGGTTCGTTTCACAAAGGGAAGCAACGTCGATTTCCTGCTTTATCAAAAAATTGTGAAACTCGATACGCTTTCGAGGAATCCTTCTGGTGTTCCATATCACGCACCGAAGTTCACTTTAGTTGATTACTGTATAACTTTTTGCTGCCTTAGTATATGTAATTTATCGTAAGGAGCCCAATGAACTGTGGGTAACTTTTGCCTAGATTAGGAAACACATACGTATTAATTGCTTATACATACCAGGTAGGTCGTTAATGTTGAGGCCTTTTTCCCCTGGTTTAGACACAGCAGCAAGATAGGATTTGTCTGCTGTCACTTCGAAACTAGGCATACTTTGAACCTGGGGGGTATTTTGGACATTTCCTGTAGCTTGAAATGTGCTATGCACCACATCTGACGCAGTTTGGGGGGGGGGGCTTGTCCTTTTATCTTGGGGCAATCTCTAGACTGGTGCCCGTCTGGGCATTTATTGCAATGCGGATCTTCTGTGCAGCCCACAGCTACGTGTCCGAATCACAGGCAGTTGTAGCATTGTGGTGGCTTCTTGTTCCCTTGAAAGGCCTCCATAGCATTGCCTGCGGCCCAATACGTGTAATGTTTTTCAATGACTGGTTGTGTTCGGTGTTCAGGAGCAGAACCAAAACCATCGGCATATCAATGGATCCTTTGGCTTTCCTCAATCGGATTAACTTTTCCGGGAAGTAGTTGGCTCTTTTTAGGTCTTTTTGGAAGTCATCCAGAACATAGGTAATATCAACATTTCTAATGACGAAATTCAAAACCTTCTCGGACTTCAGTTGATGATGCTATAATTATTAGAATATTGTCAGAGACTAACGTGTTCCAGAGACTAACCTGTTGTGAGTTTCTTAGTCTTCACATTTAACTTTGACCGTTTCAGCTCTGCCTGTGATTTTTTCCACTGGAACATGCTTCTCGAGCTCAGTTAAAATCGTCTTAAACGGGACTCCAAGAGTGCGCACGATAATTGGCGGTACATACCTATTTGTGATCCTATGATCTTCATTAGCCGAGCGACTCTGTCCATTCTTTGGATTCCACATTCTAGATAAGCTGACTACTTCTTCGTTTACTCTGGAGGCGGCTCTTTAGGTTATCGATCCTCGTGCCTTTTCTGAATTTTTTATTAGCAACACTAATCCAGAGACTGCCATCCCCTTCTTCATTGGGTCCATCAGAGTGACTACTCTTATAGCCACCGTTTTTCGAGCAGACACTATTTTTAATTATATTCATCGACTCCACACTCCAGCACAGGAAATATATTTTAAAATGTTACTTACCTCGCTGTTATTAACCGGAATATCTTCCGTGGAGTTTCCTCCATTCGGAGTCCCGGAGAATTTCCCAAAGGCTTCCTTAAGTTCACTGATCTTGTCAATAACATCTCTATGAGAGTCTTGAATTTCCTTGTTGATACCGTCGAACTTCTCCTCAAAACCTTTGTGTAGGGATTCGACTTTTTCCTCCAGTGCACTATACTTAGCATTAATTTCATCCCGGAGAGCTTCTATCATTTCGTTGAACACTAGGTCAAGAGCAGCAAACCTAGCATCCAAACTGGCATCCCGGTAGGCGTTTTCACAAGACACAGTTTTACCATCCGCCACTAGCAAATGCTCCTTACCCGATTTCAACGTGGTTAATTTGGACGAAGCAATCATATTCCAAAGATATAGGAAAAAAAACTAGTCAGATTTGCAAGAGAGTTAATTCGTGGCCCATATAATTAGGGACCCATTCGTGAATGATTGGAATGAAAATAGATTATATAAAAAAGTCCTTAGTTATGTTTGCGAGGAAATTAATCCCAATGCCAGGCACCCAGAAGGATAACGAGCGTCTTGATTTACTGGTTTATGGGAATATTAATGCCAACGCCAGGGATCTGCACATAAGACGTAACAGAAGGTGAGTATTGTCCTGAAAAGTGCGCACCGTGAAATGAAAGTAATGAGATGATACCTGAAAAGAGACTGGAGGTGATACCTTGAATAGCTAGTCCGTTCTGATCGTCCTGGTCATCCTGAGTGATCGGCCCTTTTTGACAAATCTTTTTATTGAAAAATTGGAAACTGTAGCAATCAGCACGTTTACCTATTTCCCATCGGTGTGGCATAGATATGTCGATGATATTTTCTGTATTTGTGACTCCAAAGAGTCGGACTGTGTTGAAATTCTGAAAGCCTTAAATGGACTTTCCCCTGATATTAATTTTACCATAGAGGAAGAACATGACAACTCACTTCCATTTCTAGACCTCCGGATTATACGAGTTGGCAATGGATTAGAGTTCGACCGTCGTTGACCCCAAACTAACACAAATTAGCAGTGCCATACAAATTAAAATATAAAACCAAATTTTGTCCCCGCTTACACAAGATCGGACTCTAATCATTGTATGCCACACAAATTTGTAGTGCTCCACCATAAAATTAGACGGGCCTTGTGAGTGTAATGTTGTTGCCAGTGAAGAAGAATTGAACCCTTTGCGAGGTTCAATGGGTTCAAGTAAACAATTGTAAATAAACTAATTTTTATAATTAAAATGCACATAAACCTTGACAAATTCACCACTCTGGGTTGTAAGAAAAAGGAAGACTTCAGAAAGGTGTTGGTTCTCCCTTTTTATGTTGCTCTAAACAAGGAATTTAAGAAAATGTGCAGAGATTTTGATTATAAACTAGTATATAAAAGTTCTAATATCACTAAGAATACTTTAAGCTCGATAAAAGACAGATTCCCAGTTATAGATGGTTCAGGCGTTTATAAATTAAACTGTGCATTCTGTGACAAACTTTACTTGGGAAGCTCAAAACGTGGGATAAAGATCCGCCTTAAAGAACATATTGCTTGTATTAAGAATGCAAAAGCAGGTATGTCTTCGTTCGCCAACCATGTTAATAATGAAGAACATGATTATTCGACTGACTTGTTTGAGGTTATACAATGTTGTAAATATAATAAATTGTTGTATTTACCTCTGTCAATAGAGATTGTAAAAAATAGAGCAACCAACAACTTATTGAATAGTGATGACGGCCCTATGCCTGTGGCATCTTGGCTGCCTTTATCGAAATTTTTGACAAAGTAATTTCTTCCTCTCTTCGTTTTAGAATTTGGCTATTGTAAGCGGAGTAGCTCTTTTAAGCGGTCTTGGTATTTTTTGCGTTTACAGTTGTTTTGAAAAAGTTGGTTGGTTGCTCTGTTTTCGTTGTTGGTTTCTATTTTGTAAATTTTTTTGATTGGTTGTTCTGTTCACTTGTTTGTTATCTGATTGGTTTGTATTTGCCTCAGTTTCTTATAAATTCTGGTCTTCTCATTCTATTGGCGTTGTATCCTCTCTGTTATATACTTTCTGTCGAACAAGATATTTCGTGTAAAGGTTAGCTGCTCCATGTCAAACCCGTGAGACGTCAAAGCTGGTGTTCCCCAGGGTTCTGTTCTTGGGCCTGCACTCTTCAACTTTTTCATTCATGACTTCCAACATTTACAAAATGCAAGCTGTATCTGTTCGCGACGATGCGTCCATCATGACCACTGCTCGCGTTCCCGCTCATGTCATATCTCAATTGCAGATTGCCTTACATAAGTGCGAGAAATGGTTTCCTACGTGGAGACTGAATCTAAATGTTGACAATGTTCATTACAAAGAAACTTCGGTAACCCCCGAGTCCTCTCTTCCTTTCTGGTAAATAGCTCGAATGCATAAAACATTACAAATACCTCGGAGTGGTAATAGATGCCAAGCTAAATTGGGGCGACCATGTCTCCTACGCCATCAACAAGGCAAAGAAGGCAATCAACAGCCAACACTATCGTCCTGATAGGAAAGGACTCCATCTTATCCTCTGGATGACTTAACTAGGTTTCATCTGGCTTCTTGCCTAGTTCTGTCTATTTCCCGAGGTTACTTTCTGGACGAGTATGGCAGTGAAAGGGTTGCTTTCGGACCACTCGTCTCGTTTTACCTGCACTGTTCGATTGTCGATAGTCTGTTGGCGTTGGAATTAATATTCCCGTAAACCAGTACATAAAGACGCTCATTATCCTTCTGGGTCCCTGGCGTTGGGGTTAATTTCCTTGCAAACCTGACTTGTTCTTTTTTTCTTAAAGCTAGGTGCGTCCTTCTTAGGACGGCTTCTTTAGCACACACTTACTTGCGAGTTTACTCTCCCCCCCTTCCTGGTTCTAAACATTTATATATGATGGCTTCGTCCAAATTATCCAAGTTGAAGTCGGCTAAAGAGCATTTACTAGTGGCGGATGGTAAAAGTGTGTCCTGCGAAAAGGCCTACCGGGATGCCTGCTTGGATACTAGGTTTGCTGAATTTGACCTAGTGTTCAACGAAATCTTAGAAGCCGTCCGGGATGAAATGAACGCTAATCCCTAAACAAAAGTTTTGAGGAGAAGTTCGAAGGTATCAACAAGGAAATAAAAGACTCTCATAGAGATGTTATTGACAAGATAAGCGAACTGAAGGAAGCCTTTAGGAAATGCTCCGGGACCCATTCAAATTTTAACCAAGTGGCATTCAGAAGAAGGAAAAAAGGAATCAACAAATCATACCTTTAACAGTTGAAGAAATGTTGAACAAAAATATAAATGTGTCACAACATTTGGATGAACGATCGGAGATTGACGTTATTTCAGAGCGCCACGTGCTCTGAAACAAAACAGAAACAAAGATGTCATCGACGTCACCAGCATCGCGGCAATCAGGGAAGTGACCGACATCGGAGAAGCACGTGCTTTAGAGTAACATGCATCAGCAGATGAATGAACGGCTCGGCCCTGTAGTAGAAGTGCTTTGGAGATGCAAATCGGGAAGAAAAGAGGCGGTCTGACCGGTAGAAAAGGGAGAGCACTAGGCAGTAAACAGGCTTATTAACGAGATTTTGTGAAGTCCTGCAAAAAGAAGAGAGGCTGCGCAGCCACAGCCATCTCGTCTACTGTTGCTGGCCCATCAACGAAGAGGAACTCCAGGACAAGTGAGGGGAACTTGACAGACGAAATCAGCATTGAAGAAATAAAAAGGCAAATCCCTATTTTAAGTATAGACATTAATAGCACGATTTTCGTTATCTCAGCCGAGAAGAATTTTCCCAGCCATACAGACAAAGTTCCGCACACTCAAGAGCCTGCGGTCAACATACGTCTCGAGGAAGGTCCTGACACCTTGACAGATCCTGCTTACCGATGTTGTCCTACAGCAAAGGGTGGATCACATGAGATACCGAAGCAAGATGTTTTTCCGTAGATTTTAACCTCATCATGTGAAGAGGCGTCACTCTTTTCTGCTTCTTTCTCACTTGACAATGCTTATTTCCTGCGTGTATGGGCTCGTTTGCGCATTAGTAATACTGCACGAGGGAACGGCCTTTACGTGCAAAACTATAGTAAGTGATCTAATAGTTTATCTACTGGAAAGTTAAATAGTTTAGATTATCAATTGACTCTCATACACTTATTTGTGCTCTTACTGTCTAATCTGCTTCTGATTTGTCTTTGGAATAGAAATTCCGAGCCACTGCGATTCAACCTTGTGTCCTCAGCATGATGGTAGCTGTCCGCACCATATAATCTCAACTAGAGATTCACGGATTTGTGTTCAGATTTAAAATCTGTTAATACCTTATTGTGACATTTACGATTACTTGATTTAAATTTTGTTTATATTCAAGTTTAATTAAAAACTTTTCTTTATTCACGCAAATGTCTGCTCCTTTCTGTTATCACGTGTCTGAGGGAGCGTAGACTGGTAGGAGAGTCAGTTACAACAACCGTCATAGAGCAAGAAGAGACTTTTCTTGTGTTACTTCATCGCAGTGCGTTGGATGAACGTCGTAGAATACCTGTTACGGAATTCAAACTCAATCGTAAATTCCGATGATGCAAACGCTCAATTTCACTCTCGAATATTTTACCATTCGAGAAGGAAAGGAGAGCGACGTCATCCGCGTCAGGAAAAACGTCGACACGCCCAGCCCAATCAGCTAATGAGACAAAATTCGAGTGCAGGATGGTTGAAGGCAACAGGTGCAGGAGAAAGAGAGAGAGCTCGCAAGAGAAAAAGCACCAAGGAAGGGTTTCCTCGACGAGGAGCGGACAGCGGGAGCCGAGATTGCTTTTCCATTGAAAAGTACTTCAACACGAACGGTGCAAACAACGCGACGGCGGAGAATTGCTCGCTGGTGGAAGAAAAATGCCCGTCGCGTGTACCGTCAGTATCGTCGTTGGAAACAAGGTCTCCAGTGAGATGGCAACTATTGGTGCTGGACTACTGCTGCAATGTAGTAAGTGCTTTTCTCTTTGTAGGGGTTAATACCCGATTAATTAAAGCAGCCTTCCCGGAATTATTATATCAAGAGGTGCGATAACAACGTACGTGCGAGGGCTTTGGCCATACGGTTTCAGAGCCTACATTCGTAGCGACCTGGGCTTCACTTTAATTTAAAAGCCAACGGTCAGCGTAAGTGCGCCAAGTGAAATGTTATCTGGCTTTCTTGTCGGCAGATTTTAGTGAAGTGCGTGTGCGTGTGTGTCAAAAAAAAAGAAAGAAGTTTAAGCTTTCGTTTCCTCATTTGTGCTAAAAAAAAATATGTTGCGAAGTATGTGAGGTATAAGGCCTTTGTTGTTGTGCCTTGTTTATGCCCTAGCTATATTATATATTTTAGCTTATGTATCTATACCAGAATTAGCTTTCTGATTTAGGATTTATCTTATTCCAGCTCATATTCCGTTAAGCTTCTCTGTTTTAAGAAAGTGTGTTAATAAAGACTGATTTTATAACTATTGGACAAAATACTTGTGCATGCATTTGCTAATGCGTTATCAATTTTATATTTATTGATAATTGAGACATTCCTCAAGGACTTGTGCTTTCATGTGTACTAAAATATTTGATTGGACTCATTTCCGCTATTGTGACTGCATCCTATTTAATCATATGAAGACTGATATTTGTTAATCTATTCTGATTTAAAGTCTACTGTTTGGTGGTATCACGCAGTCTACGTTTTATTTCATAATTGTGCTTGGAAAAAAATTAACTGAATGTATTATTGCCACCTAGGATTGACTTAGTTTACCATTGATATTAGTGATTTGATATTAGCCCATGTTTATGAATTCAAGGGTATATTAATGGGTATGGTTGTGATTTACTTTTAAGCTGGATATGGAAAAAATTATGGATCATGTATGTGATATAACGTTATTTTGCCTTAGGCTTTCATAGTCTTGAATTGTATCTTGTGCTAATCCTATATATTAGCGGTTAAGATTGATTTGCTTATTGCTTACGTTTATTTTATTATCTTTGATATTAAGATTATTATGTTTTAGCCTATAAGTCTGGAGCTAGTTATGTAGCTAAGTGAGCTACAAAGTTTTGGTTGTTGTTTTCGCAAGTTGCTTATGTATTTTCTGCTTTGGTTTTTAGTTTAACTTGTTTTAGTAACAAGATTTTCACTGAATAAACATTCGCTTATGCAAATTTAATTCTCTGCACTGTCACCCAAAATTCTTCCACTGCGTACTCTTAAGTATAGCTTATTTCTCCGTGACAATATCTATAGCAGAGGTTAACAGCAGCTCACAGTAACAAGTGTTTTTGATTATTCTTCCATTTCTTGATAACTATGAAGTTAAGTTTGTTCCACTGCGTATTTAGATGTTATTGATGTTTGCGTTTTACTGCAGAAAAGATAATATTTTCTCACTTACATTCTTGTTCAAGTCCCCTGGAAAAGAGGGAGTGTAGCCAGTAAGGAGACTGTTCTTCAGCGGTAAATTTCGAATACATCGTTGTAAGTAATTTTTACTTTTATTTTTTCGAAAAGGAAAAATGGAAGGTTAATAAGATCCCGAGCTCTTCCAGGAAGGATAAAGAGGATATAGAAAGCTTTATCAGCCATTTCCAAATTATTACTCAATGCAAAGGTCTAAAGAACGCCAACTGCATAAAGATCATACTGGGCTGTCTTAAGGACGATGCCTTTGAGTGGTTACGGGTTTTTTGTTGATAACAGAGATATATCATGAAAAGATTTGACCAAAACTTGACTAGTGCATTTTCAAAGGGTCATATTTATGTAACTTTACGAAGAGATGTTCCCAAACTTAAGTAAATCAACAATGATTATTCGGGCTTATTTAAGCAAATAGCAGAAATTGGTCCCGGGCATACAGGAGGCCTCAAATTTTGACAAATTGTTATTGCTAATCCCTGCTGGATGCCTCCTTACCATGGCTCAGGGGTTTGGGTGCTTCAGGGATTCTGTGAGCTATGCTGGTTGTAGCAGTGCTACTTTAGGGTCACCCTTACCAGAAAAGTCGTGGTTGAGAAGTGAGACGAAGAATATCCAAACAAACATATATCTCATGATATCGACGAATGAGAGAATACATACTACATCGGATGTGGCGAAAAATAGACGACAGTCTCCCGGCTGTAATCTCGGAGAATTGCCTCCGAGAAACCCCACCAGTGCATATGCTATGTGTGTGGGAAAAACATCAGGGGCAGCGCATGCTTTTACCCAGGCGGAGAAACGGGTATGGCGACACCGGGATCGGATGATGTCAATCGGCACTTGGAACGTATTTTCCATGACAGGAAAGGAATCAGTGTTAGTGGAGGAAGCCAAACGGTATCGACAGGATATCATAGGTATTACCTCTACGAAACGTCTGGGTTCTGGAACTGTGGATTTAGAAGGAGGGTGGAAGCTTTTCTACTCTGGTGTTGACCCTAACATGACTGCCCAGGCGGGAGTGGGGATACTCACAACACCCCAGCTGACAGATTATGTTACAGATTGGACCACCTTAGGTGGAAGACTGTGTCTCCTGAGGCTTCAGATAGGGAAGCGGTCTGTCTCTCTATTCCTTGCATATGCTCCAAATGCACTCACTTGTTCCAGATGAAGTTGATGCTGCTCTTAGCAGGAGAGGGAGTCGCGATTCTGTTATCCTGCTGGGCAACTTCAATGCACACGTAGGGGCTGATGACCAAATGTGGAAAGGCGTAATTGGGAGGAATGTTGACCCCGATTTAAATGTGAATGGGAGGTGCCTGTTGGATCTCTGTTGCAACAATGGACTTTCCATCACAAATACCTTCTTCCAGCACAGGGATGTCCATAAGTATACCTGGTACAGGGATGCAATGGACCAGAAGTCACTGATTGATTTTGTAATCGTATCAGCCAAATTATTCCGATCAGTATTGAAGGCTCGTGTGAGAAGAGGGGCAGAACTATCAACTGATCACCACCTTGTTGTCTGCACTTTGCGGTTCTCTGAATCCATGCCAACCAAGCGAAATAATAAGTTCAGACATCTTGGCGCATCAAATGGAAGGCATTGGAGGATAGAGCTGTGAGAAGGACCTTTGCAGATAACATATATTCAAGTTTCAAAGAACTACCCAGTGATCATGGTACTGTTGAAGAGGAGTGGTAGTTGTCTTGATTGCTTTTGCTGTATTGTGCTGCGATCGTAAGCAGCTACCTGTGGCGCAGGGAGGTGAGAAAAGGACTGCATGGTGAAACGGTGAAATCCAAGAAGCTGTCAAGGCAAAGAAGGAAGCCTATTTGCTATGGCTTGCAAATAAGTCAACTTCGAGTCGAGTGCGGTACACTGAGGCAGAAAAAGCAGCAGGAAAGACAGTAACAACACCTAAAGTTAAGGCCTTGGAGAAGTTCGGGGAGAAATTGGAGGCAGACTATGGTTCGGCAAACAAGGTATTCTGAGAGACCATGCGCCGCCTCCGTGGAAAGAAGTCTCTTTCATCACAAACTATTAAGAGTTCATATGGGAGGCTAATGAAAACGGAGGAGATCGTGTTGCATAGGTAGAAGGAATACTTTGCATCTCTTCTTAATGCAGTGACAGCAACAACTGAGGCACAAGAGGTGCACCTTGTAGCAAAGAATAGTCATGGTAATATCACTGAAGCAAAGATCAGATGGACAATTAAGTCCCTGAAGACTGACAAAGCTAAAGGTCATGATGAAATCCGGTCCCAGATGTTAAAGGCCTTAAATCAGGATGGTATCCTGTGGCTGACTCGGGTGTGCAGGTTGCTTGTATAACTGGACAGGCCCCTAAGCAATGGCAGACAGGAATTGTAATCCCTATCTTCAAAAAGGGAAATCAGAAGATTGCAACCAATATTGAGGCATCTCTTTGCTCAGCATTCCTGGGAAAGTGTACGCTAAGTGTCTGGAGAAGAGAAGTCGGGAAATAGTAGACTTCAAACTGTCGGGGGAGCAGTGTGGTTTCCAACCTGGCCGAAGAACAACGTATCACATCTTTGCTCTACGGCAAATCTTTGAGAAATCCTGGAAATATGCGAAAGAAGTCTACGTTTGCTTTGTGGACCTTGAAAAAGCATAAGACAGAGAAGCTCTGGCATAAGACGTTCCTTGTGAGAAGCTCTGGCAAGTATTGCAAGAGTATGGAGTGGATGGAGATGTGTGTCCGGATAAACGGCATTAAGTCAAGACCATTCACCGTGGGTGTTGGACTCTGCCAAGGGTGCGTACTGTCGCCCCTATTGTTCATTATCTTTATGCACTGTATAGGCAGGGGCAGCCAAGGCGATTAACGTGATTGTGTGTGCGACTGCCTGGTGGAGAGGTTGCTCTTTGCTGACGATCTTGTCCTTCTTGGGTCTTTTCACACGAACCTTCAGCATGCACTAGACCGGTTTGCAGCCAAATGTGAAGAAGTTGGGATGATGATCAGCGCGGCTAAAACTGACGTTCTGTTATTTTCAAGACAGCCTGCTCAGTGCTCTCTCCTTGTTAGGGGAGCCTCATTCAGACAGATTGAGAAATTCAAATATCTCCGGATTTCATTCACAAGCGATGGACGGCAGGAGAAAGACTTGGACGCTCAGTTCGGTGCAGCAAGCTGTGTCAAACGTGAAATGTGACGATCCGTGGTAATGTTACGCGAGCTGGGTAAAAGGTGAAGCTCTTTTTCTTCAAATCTATCTTTGTCCCCATTCTCACCTATGGCCATGCTGATTGGGTAATGACCGAAAGAGTGCGATCGCGGATACTAGCGGCCGAAATGAGATTTCTGAGAGGTGTGGCAGGTGTTACCCTACTGGATAGAGTGCACAGTAGCACAATAGGTGTTGAGCTGCTACTTTTCCGCATTGAGAGATCTCAGTTGCGCTGGTACAGCCACGTGATACGAATGCCGCAAACTGGGCTTCCTAGGCATTTGTTATTTTCCAAACTGGTGGCTAAGGGACCAAGCGGTCGGCCAAGAACCAGGTGGCTAGACTACATGGAGAATCTGTGTTCGAATCGCTTGGGTATTACCAGGGAGGACATGCACCTGATGGCAGAAGATCGCGATCGCTGGAGATCCTCCATAGGGCTGCTGCTTCCGCGGACCTAATGGATAAGTGGGTTTGAAAAGTAAGTAAGTTGAAAAGTAAGTAAGTTATAACTTATCGAAGCTTAGCCCGGACATTTGAAAATAGCCATTCGTCTTAAAAACTACACTTAAGTAGAAGATGCTATATAATATCTAGAAGAACGGCATCAACCCCAAGACGATACAACTAGTAGCATTTTTGACGAGCCTGTGGAAGTTGATGCTACAGTAACGACACGAAAAATTAAACCAAAGGAGAGAGTGATTATTTGTTTCCGGTGTAAAAAAAACACATTTTGCATGAAAAGAAAAAGGGAATATGAGTCAGCGGTTAATTTCATCAGAAAGCGAACTAATATCGAGCCGTGTGTTATACTGGGGCAAATAAAAGGAGTTAAGCAACCTTGGGCGCGGCTAATAACAGGTTGGGTGACCACCTGGAAATTTCCATCTTCTCCCGTGCTTCGGTGGGCAATTAAAGCCGTCGGTCCCAGCTGCTGCGACCATCATACAGCAGTAGTTAAGATATAGGGATGGCGCAAAACCCCCTTGTAGGAGTAAGTGCCACAGATAATGATACTTTACTCTGACGGGCTAAATAGTTACTCTGTATGGAGAACTCGTTTTGACAAGACCGGCTGTTCTGGAGAACACAGGGGTTACCCAGGCAGGTTAATGTCTCTTTTCTTGTGCCATATTCAACATCGTCGTGGAACTAGCATGGAAGCAGTACTGCCGCAAATACGGTGTCTTTCATGTCTTTACTTGCACAGTCCTGGCTTGACGGAATACAAACAATAACTCTTTATGAGAAATATCTGAAACTCGAAATATGGCCCGTATTTCTGGCACAGTACCCATAAATCGTCGAGTGGTTCGGTCCCTATTCCTCCTTTCTATGTTCCATGTTTCTCGCGCTATTACATGAGCGTATTAAGTGTTTTACTTTTTGTAAATATCTTTGAAAGACAGAATATCATGGCACCTACCGCCACATTGTTCGACTCATAGCACGTCGGATCAGATGATGGCCCCTATTACAGAGTCCAACCACTCCAGTCACCATACGATTTCCAAATCAAAAAAATTATGTAAACTAAGGTGGAATGGGTTTTCAAAAATGGAATGCACTTTCATATAATCTAAGGTGGAATGGTCTTAGAGTTCTTAAGAAGAGTGAGAGGTACAATCCACTTGGTTTCACTGGTCACAAGCCCATCTTAATCATCTTGCCAAAGTTCTGACTTCTCTTCCTGTCCATATCCAAAAAAGGAAAAGAATCCTATTATTTTTCTCTGTATCACTTGTCGCCCTGGGCAATTAACTTGTCGCTTTCTCTGAATTGCAGATGCCCATTGTTTTCCAGGTTGCACTTTGATCATTGTTGAGACTGATGATGGGGCTATTAGCAAACGGATATTATCGATAGTTGGAATTATTATGAGATCGTGCCCCTTTCCTTTTCTCTCGACTTTTCTGAGAGCGAGCACATATAATGGACGGAGGATTGGTCCTTTTATTTATTTCAGATGATACATTGCGGTTATATGTCTTAACCTCTTCTTCCTGCCTTACATTTAAAATAATCATTAACTTCTTAACAATTGAACAGATTAAAAGCACAACACTCTTTAACCACAACTAAAAAAGGCGTTAAACAAGAAATAAAACAAACAGAATGGAAAAAAAACCCCCAAAAAACAATACAACCTGTAAACGTCTTTCGAAAGCTTTGCTTTCATCTTCAGCAGACAAGGAGAACCTCAAGACATTCTGAGAGAACTGACTTGTTTATCGACAATCGACAATCGAACAGTGAAGTGTACATTTGTTAGGATGGGACGAAAGCAGAGCTTTCACAAAGCTCATCCAACCAGAATAAACTCCAATTAAATACACTCAAGCGGTAGTCAAGAAGCCTAACCAACCAAGCGGTCTTCCATATTATACAAAAAAGAAAATAAGATTGACGATTGTCAGAAACAAAACAACAAACGAAATAAAAAAAATACAAAGAGAAAGAAGATTATCACATGTTCCTTTAGTCTGGGAAAGAGACGTTGCTATTATCTTCAAAATTGATGTCAAGAACGTGGCTCGGTTTACGATACTTCGTATGCCAGTCCATATTCTTCTGTATCATAATCAAAAGGAGATCCTGTATAAACTTTCAGATATGGGCCATGTTTAAATCCAAGCGGATGGATTGTTTTTTCACTGTCCTTCTGTCCAGCTGGGCAATGGTCCTCAGGGTAACATTCTGGAATGACTGTAGTTCACTTTATCTGGTTTTACAGATAGTCGCCCACGCAGGCATGCCATAGAGAAGTATGGTCCGGATAATCGATTTGTACAGAAGTAGCTTGTTTTCAATGCTGAGGGCACTGTTGCGACCCATCAGAGCTATGACACTGTACTTAGCCCCCTTCGCTTTGTTCTGAGCATAGGACATATGCTGGTTCCATGAGAGTCTTGAGTCAATGATAACTCCCAGATACTTGTAGTTGTCCACCCAGTCCAGTTTCTTATTGAACAGAACAAGAGAATCTGGGGGATGCTTGAGATTCCTATTGAGGTACAAAGCCTTGCACTTTCTGACGTTAAGGTTCAACTTCCAGCAGTTAAACCAGTCTTCGAACTGCTTCAAGGTGCACTGCAGCCGATTGATAACGTGAGCCGGCTGGTGTGCCCATGTTATAATGGCAGTGTCATCCGCATAAAAATACAGATTACAATTATCGGGTTTCGGGAAATCATGTATTACAAAGTAATTAAATAGCACAGGCCCGAGGGCAGAACCCTGAGAGACACCTGCCTTTACAACACGGGGTGTGGAAAGATTTTCTCCAACTTTGGCTTGATAGGATCTGCCGTCAAGAAAGGATTTCACCATCAAAATCAAATCGGCAGGGAACCCGTCTCTGATCATTTTGTAGACAAGGCCCTCATGCAACACATGGTCAAAAGCTTTACTGACATCGAGAAATACAACCCCACATTACCTGGATAGGTTCAGGAGTGTGCTCAGGCCTTCAACGAGCCTCCATATCTGCATCGGACAAGAGTGGGCAGCACGAAAACCAAACTGCTCTTCCCAAAAAAGGTCATTTGCTAGACAGTGATCTTGGAATCTGACGAGGATCGTTGTCTCCAACACCTTGGACATCGAGGGTAGCAAGCTAATAGGTCGGTAGGTCGCGGGAATAGCAGGATTTTGCCCCTGCTTGGGGATACTCAACACAATAGATTTCTTCCAAGCCACAGGTAAGTAAGAAAATTTCCAGCAGTCGCTGATGATATTGGTGAGAAAGTCAATAAAGTTCTTTGGGAGATTCATAAGGGCATTATTACTCACCTTGTCTTTTCCTGGAGCCTTCTTCTTTTTCAGTTTACTTATGATGTTGGCGATCTCTCCAGCCTCGATGTTGTACTTCGTTAAATGCTGCGGGACTTCATCAAAGTTGACAATACTTCTTCCACACGCTGAGACATGATTTGGCTCTCGGGCTTATCGATAGTAGGAGTAACAAACTGCATATCCAATGAATCTGCAATGACTTGGGCCTTGTCCTGATCAGTTTGCACATAGTCACCTTGTGGAGTACGTAGTGGAGGAAGCATATCATTCTTCCTTTTCTGTAAAGCTCTGACCATACTGCAAATAGAATTGTCGTGAGCCGACAAGCTTTTGAGTTTTTCATTCCATCTAGCGTTGCGAAGGTCTTTTATATCCTCTTGGGCTCTTCGCACTAGCCTGTTATACTTGGTTTTGAGCCAAGGTTCACGACAGCGTTGCCATAGCCTACGGGTCATGTTTCTTTCAGAAATTAGGCATTGGATTCCAGGAGTGAGTTGGATTCGATGAGGAGGTTTATTCTCTGATGGATACTTACTAGCTTCTATGGCACTGTTAATATATCTGGTGATGTCTTTGACACGTTGATTGATGTCCTCTGTACAGTAAGCAACATCGGCATGGCAGCCATATTCCTTAAGAATATCTTTGTAGAGCTTCCAGTCTTGATGATCTATCAGTTCCTCTCGGAAATTTATGTCAACATTGTCAAAGTTCAACGGAACAGGCTTGTGGTCGGAAGAAAGGTCATCAATCGTGAAGATATTGTACGGTTTGAAGAAACCCTTCAAGAGCAAGATGTCCAAAACGTCACTACTATAGGAGTGGTCGCAGTAGTACGTGTCCTCCACAGGTCCAGCAGCGATGATATCATCTCTACTTTGTATGTACCTATAGAGAATCATGCCGTTGTAATTCTGCGTTCTGGAGTTCCAGCTTGGGTATTTGGAATTTAGGTCTCCAGTTAGGACGACTGGAGTGTCACCACTGAAGAGTTCATCAAGCTAGCTTTCGTCAAGATAATGTTTATGTGAATTGTAGAGCACCACGAACTTCACTTCACCACAGGAGACGTCTTTGATAATCATGGAGGCCGATTCCATACCTGCATAAGACTTGGAGACTAATTCTTGGTGTTGAATTCCCTTCTTAATGATGATCGCAGCGCCCCCAGAAGCACATCTTGCAGCATTTGAAGCCATTCGATCCTTACGGTACACACAATAGCCAGGAAGCTTGAAGTCTTGGCTTGGTTTGAGATGAGTTTCACACAGGAAAGCAACGTCGATTTCTTGCTTTAACCGAATATTGTAAAACTCGATACGCTTTCAGGGAATGTTCCTAGCTTTCCATATCACGCACCGAAGTTCACCTTTATTGATTACAGTATAACGTTGTGTAGCCATACTAAAATTAGTTGGTCGTAAGGAGCCCACTCAACTGTGGGAAACTTTTGCCTAGATAAGAAAACAGATTAAAGATACGTCCTAATTGCTTATACATACCTGGTAGGTCGTTGATGTTGAGGCCTTTATCTTCCGTTGTAGACATAGCAGCAGCATAGGATTTGCCTACAGTCACTTTAGAACTGGGCATCCTTTGAACCTGGGGGTATTTTGGATATTTCGTGTAACTTCAACTGTGCTGTCCACCCCATCTGATGCACTTAGGGGGTCTTGTCCTTTGATCCTGGGCAATCTCTTGACTGGTGCCCCTCAGCACATTTATTACAACGAGGATCTTCCGTGCAGCCCGTGGATACGTGTCCGAAGCGCAGGCAGTTGTAGCACTGTAGTGGCTTCTTGTTCCCTCGACAGGCCTCCACTGTTACTGCAAGCGGCCCAATACGTGTTATGTTTTTCAATGACTGGTTGTGTTCGGAGTTCGGGAGCAGAACCAAAACCATCGGCATATCAATGGATCCTTTGGCTTTCCTCAAGCGAATAAATTTTTCCTGGAAGTAGTTGGCTCTTTTTAGGTGTTTTTGGAAGTCATCGAGGTAATACGTAATATCCACATTACGTATCACGTATTTCAAGAACTTCTCCGACTTCAGGTGATGATGCTGAATTTTTAGAATATTATCAGACTTAATTCCAGAGACTAACCTGTTGTGCGGTTCTTCGTCTTCACATTTAACTTTGACAGTTTCAGCTCTGCCTGTATGAAGGGTGATCTTTTCCACTGGAACATGCTTCTTGAGCTCAGTTAAAATCGTCTTAAACGGGAAGACATGAGTCCGCACGATAATCGGAGTTACATATCCCTTCGTGATTCTATGGTCTTCATTAGCCGAGCGACCTTGTCCATTCTTCAGATTCCTCATTCTACACGCGCTGACTACTTCTTCGTTTACTCTGGAGACGGTCTTTAGGTGATCGATCCTCGTGCCTTTTCTGAATTTTTTATTAGTAACACCAATCCAGCGACTGTCATCCACTTCTTCATCAGTTCTGTCAGAGTGACTTCTCTTACAGCCACCGTTTGTCGAACAGTCACTATTTTCTACTATATCCATAGACTCCGTACTATTAGAAGAGGAAATAGTTTTTAAGACATTACTTACCTTGCTGTTATCAACTGGATTATCTTCCGTGGAGTTTCTTGCTTTTGGAGTCCCAGAGCATTTCCCAAAGGCTTCCTTAAGTTCGCTTATCTTGTCAATAACATCTCTACGAGAGTCCTTAATTTCCTTATTGATACCTTCGAACTTCTCCTCAAAACGTTTGTGTAGGGATTCGACTTTTTCCGCCAGTGCACTATACTTAGGGTTTATTTCATCCCGGAGGGCTTTTCACATTTTGTGGAACACTAGGTCAAATGCAGCAAACCTAGCCTCCAAGCAGGCATCCCGGTAGGCCTTATCGCAGGACACAGTTTGACCATCCGCCACTAGCAAATGCTCTTTAGCCGACTTCAACTTGGTTAATTTAGACGAAGCCATCATATATAAATGTATAGAACCAGGGGGGTAGTAACCTCGCAGCTAGGTGTGTGTTAAAGAAGCCGTCCTAAGAAGGACACACCTAGCTCTAAGAAAAAATGAACAAGTCAGGTTTGCGAGAAAATTAATTCTATGCCAGGGACCCGCTCGTGAATGATTAGAATAATAATAGATGAAATGTGAAAATGTCCTTAGTTAGCTTTGCCAGGAAATTAATCCCAACGCCAGGGACCTGGATTGCTGAAAGCGAGAGAGACATTCAAGTGCTTAAGTATCGAACTTATTCCCCTTATTAGAGCCTTGTTGTAGGGCAAAGAAATGATTTTCCGGTTATTTATTTAAAAGTAGTGACTCCTGCTAAGAGCTTTTTAAACCTTCTTTTTCTAACTAAATCCAAAATAAGCTTGGAACTATACCCGTTTTTGTTGGCCGTGTTTTGAATAATTGCTATTTCTTTTTTAAATTTGGACGGGCTCAATGGAATTTTCAATGCTCTATCTATCATATAGATGAAAGCTGAAAGTTTGTTTCTATTGGATATTGTTCACTACATATACCTTGCTAATTCAATAAACAAGTCAGTTCTCTCAAGAATCTCTTCAGGTTCTCCTTGTCTGCTGAAGATGAAAGCAAAGCTTTCGAAAGATGTTTACAGGTACTATTGTTTTTTTTTTTGTTTTTTTTTCATTCTTTTTGTTTTATTTCTTGTTTAACGCCTTTTTTAGTTGTGGTTAAAGAGTGTTGTGCTTTTAATCTGTTCATTAGTACGATCCACATAAATACTTATTTTGTTCTTAACAAATATTGACTTTCATTCTAGTATTTGAGTCAATTATTAAGTTCATTAAAATGTAATTTTCATAAAATAAATATAAGTATTGGTTCTTAAGTAAGATTTAATTTCTAATATCTAGATCAATTAGATGGTTTCTTTCAAAGGATTCAAGATTATAAAAGGGTTCCGCAAGATTTCAAAATATTCTTATACGGATAAATTGATCACTATAATGATCAATTGAGTTTTGAGTATGGCCAAAAATTGAGTTTTAAATATGGCCTAATAATTTTACTAATTTGAGCAAAATAATAGAACTCCAAATATGAAAGAGTATATAAATTATGTTTCCAATAAAATCTTTATAAGATCAAGTTGCCAATAAGTCTAACAAATAATCTATGGCTATGAAGACATATAATCAATCTTTTCTCTAACAGTTTATGGTAATCGCAAGTTGAATATGGTTTGGTTTGGTTTGTTTGGTATTAACGTCCTTTTCAACTGCCATGGTCATTTCAGGAAGGCATTAGAGGGGCCGCAAATTTTGCCTTGCAAAGGTTCTTTAACGTGCAGCGGGCAAACGACTACACGGGACCAACGGCTTTACTTCCGTTCCGAAGGAAGTGCGTGATCTCAGGATTTGTCCCCCTGAAAAAATCCTCTTCTTCCTCGGCCGGGGTCGAACCCGCGTCCTCGGGCATCAGAGGCAATCGCAACCACTGAGCCACCCAGCAAGTAGAATGTATAATATATATTTATATCAACAGCACTCTAAAATAAAAGAATAAAGTTTTTTAATAACAATGTCCCGAATTTTAAGCCAAAAAACAATTTCAAGCAAATTACAATAAGTGTATCTGAACCTTTTCAGTTTTATTACAACGATTATATAACTTTCACCATGTTTGGTTCATGTTTGGTGGATGAAATGTATTAATCAATATTTCAACCGCTTCTACTGACCCGATCTTGCTAAAATTTTGTACACATACATAAAGTCGGTGACAATGCATGAACCAAAATAAATTTTTGCAGGAAAAGCCTTGTTTAAAAAAGTTGTTTTCTATCTCTTGTTAGATTTATAATCAATCCATTTCTAGCTAAGAGATTTTCAGATGGTTTATTTAATATAAGAAATGGCTTTATATGTAATTAAATGTTTGGAGGCATGTATAATTCAATTTTTTCAGTTAAGATTTCTAAGGCCTCCGCACACTAAGCGACTAAAAACGTAATCAAACTAATTAGAAATTTAAATCCTCAACTAATTACCAACTATGAATTACACACGACGCTGCTGAAAATTCAGTGATTATCGAGCTCGCTTTTGCCCATGAGATACTTGAAAAATATAAAATGAGGAGCATTTGTTGCTAGAAGAGTTGTCTAGTCTTAAATTCAAAGATTGTTCTACCATTTTCGCCGTTTCGCGTGACTGTTTACAAAACAAACTAGAAATAAATCGATGAGCGACTCTGCATGTCGAGATACGACTGATCGATCACCGACGCGTTATAAACTGGTTCCGAATAGTAGCATCGTGTGCGGATGCTAATTGAAATAAACGGATAGCAACTATTTAGCAACTGAGTAGCGGTTTATGTTTATAACTTGTTTTTTTTAGTCCTTTTCTTGTGCGGAGGGCTTTACAGTATGTAAACTATTATGTAATTGGATACATGTGTATCTCAGTAATTATCTGTGACCATACCTAAAATTAAGTATACTCAGTAATATGTATTTATAAGGAAACAAATATATGTCAGAGTGAAATATATTAATTGTGTAAAAAACTGAGCATATAAGTAGATTAAAAATGTGTTCAGGTAAAGCCCGTATGCAAATTTTATAGGTAAATTCATTTCATTCGCAATATATAATAATAATTTCTTCAAATAATGTTTCGAAAAGCACAAGAGGTATTTAAAGAAGTATAATAATCATAAAAGGGTATGCTTTTACAAGTGTGAAGATATTGCTTGAGACAAATAGAATTAGCTATTTATCAAATTCGTATTGCGGTTTCTGCTGGACTATCCTTAAGTTGAATCTATGATATCCACTTGATAAGCTTGCCATCGCCTCGTCTGTCCTCGGCATCCTCGCTGTAACATTTGTTCCTTATCGACTTCGTGTCGTGGTCTTTCGCTGGGAGGTCGTCTTATTCAGGAACTTGCAATTCCATTCCTGGTCTTCTTTTACAACTTAAAAATCCTCGTTTATCCTAACTGAAATAAAGTGGGGTGTACTTAACAAAATTAAATTTAAACTAAATTAATTTTAATAATCAACAGGTTTTACGGTCGTTGTATTGTTGTTTCTAATATGATGAATAGAGGCTATACAATCCATTATAGTTAGTTTGAAGCAACTGGCTAATTTCGCCATTTATTCCCGGCTTCAAAGTGATAAGAAGAGGACAATCGAACAGTGTAGTGTATCGGTATTCGTGTGGAACTTGAACCGTAGCTTCCATAATCTCACCCTTCATAATCATATTCCCAAGGAAATACACTGAACTAGAATGGAAGCCTGATGTACCCACAAAGGTCATTCAAAGTATGAAAGAAGGAAACTGCCTCCTCTTGATGGAGAGAAATTGTATTGACGATTGCCTGAACTGGGAGTATATCACATAGTAAGCCACAAAAAACGAAATACTTGGATTTCCTCTTCATATCAAGTTGTTGCAAATTTGAATTTGGCTATCACTGATAATTCATTGTGCAACATGGAACAATTCAATCTAAGCAAAACCACAGATGAAAGATATCTCTTTCATCTGTGGTGAAACCGTCTAACAGTGATATCCAAGTTCAAATTTGCAACAACTTGAAAAGAAGAGGACAATGGACAATCGAACAGTGAAGTGTACATTTTTTCGGGTGGGACGAAAGCAGTGCTTTCTCGAAGCTCACCCGACCAGAAAAAATTCTACATGAAATACACTGAAAGAAACCTGACTAAACCAAAGAGGTCTTCCACATTATGAAAAAATAATAAGATTGACGATTATCAGAAGATTTGGAGAGGGGGCGGGGTGGGTATCACAAATTCCAATATTCCGGGAAGGAAACGTTGAAAATGTCTTCGAAGTTGACATCAAGAATATGCGTCGCTTTTCTATACTTTGTATGCCAATTCATTTCCATCAGGTTGTTTAATATTCCAGACACTAGGTCATTGTCATTGTCTGCACCATGTTCATCAGGATATCTTGCACACACTTACCAAGGTGAGTAATGTTCATATTCGAGTGCTTGGATTGGTTTTTCACAGTCCTTCTGCCAAGCTGGGCGATGGTCCTCAGGGTAACATTCTGGAACGACGGGAGTCCACTCCATCTACTTTTACATATGGTCGCCCACGCAGGCATGCCATAGAGAAGGATGGTGCGAATATTGTCTTGTACAATAGCAGCTTATTGTCGACGCTGAGGGCACTGTTTCAAGCCAGGAGAGCTATAAGGCTGTATTTAGCCTTTATTGGTTTGTTCACAACGTAAGTCACGTGACAGTTCCATGAGAGTCTTGAGTCGATTATAACGCCAAGGTACCTGTAATTTTAAGGTTCAGCTTCCAGCAATAAACCGGTCTTCAAATTTCTTTAAGGCATTCTGCAAACGAGTGATAACGTGAGCCCTAGCCATGATGGCAGTATCATCACCATAGAAATATAAATTACATGTTTCTTGTTTTGGGAAATCATTTACAAAAAAATTAAATAAAACGGGCCCAAGTACAGATCCTTGTGGGACACCCGCCTTTACCTTGTGGGGAGTGATGAAGTTTTCGTCAAATTTAGCTTGATACGAGAACCTGTCGTATAAGAATGGATTTCACCATCATAATCAAATCAGGAGGAAACTCGTCTGTAATCATCTTTTAGATTAGCCCTTTGTGCTACACATGCTCGAAAGCTATACTGACATCAAGAGAGACCACGCCACAGTACCTTGAACAGTTCAGTGGGGTGCTCAGATCTTTAACAAGCCTCCATATCTGCATCTGACACGAATGGGCGTCACGAAAGCCGAACTTCTCTTTCCGAAGTAGATCACTGGTGAGACAGTGGTCCTTGAACTTGGTAAGGATATTTTTCTCCAAAACTTTGCACATCGACGGGAATAAACAGACAGGTCGGTGGCTTCAAGGAGTTGCTGGATTTTGCCCCTGCTTGGGTTACTTAACACAATAGATTGCTTCCAATGTGTTGGGAAGTAGGAAAACTTCCAGCAGTCGCTTATGATATTTGAGAGGTCATTAATAATGTTGTTCGGCAGAGTCCTTAAGGCGTTATTACTTGTCTCCTTGTCTCTCCTGGAGCCTTCCTGAGTTTGATATTTCTGATGATGGCAGCTATCTCGCCAGTCTCGACGTTAATTTTCGATGTAAATTCTGGGACAACATCAAGCTTGATAAGACCATCTTCCACACGCTGAGACATGAGTTGACTATCGGGATTATTTTATCAGGAGCAACAAACTGCATCTCTAGGGAATCTGCAATTAGTTGTGCTTTATCCTGATTAGTTTGGACGTATAAGGATGCGAAGTTGAGGAAGCGTATCGATCTTGGACTCTTCATACTAACCTGTTATATTTGGTTTTTAGCCAAGGTACATGATAACGTTGCCAAAGCCTACGGATCCTATTTCTTTCTACCATCAAATTTTGGATTCCAGGGGTAAGCACAATTCGATGAGGAGATTTATTTTCCAATGGATACGCACTAGCTTCAGTGGCACTATGTATTCGCCTGGCGATGATCATTGTCTTCAGTACAGTTTACTCTATCGAATTGGCTGTTAGCGTCTTTGAGGATTTCTTTGAAGAGCTTCCAATCTCGCTGTTGCTTGACTTCTCCTCTGAAATTGATATTGGCATTGTCAAAGTTTAACGCCATAGGCTTGTGGTCAGAAGAAAGGTCATCAATCGTTAAGATGTTGTATGGCTTGAAGAAACCCTTCATCACTGAGATATGCAACACGTCATATATAGGGGAATGGTCACAATAGTAAGTGTTCTCCACTGGTCCTGCAGCAATGGTATCATCCTTACTTTGTATATACTGGTATAGAATCATGCCATTGCAGTTCCGTGTTCTGGAGTTCCTTGGATGTTTGGCATTAAGGTCATCAGCCAGTATAAAGAGAATGTCACCAACGATAAGTTCATCGAGATCGCTAACGTCGAGAGTATGTTTAGATGAATTGTAAAGCGCCACGAACTTCACCAAGGGAGACATTATTGATGATGATGGATGCCGGTTCCATACCTGCGTAATATTTGGAGACCAATTCTTGATGTTTAATTCCATTCTTGATGATGATCACAGCACAACCAGAGGCATATCATGTACCGTTTGGAGACATACGATCGAACGGTAAACATAATAACCGGGTAGCTTGAAATCCCGGCTTGGCTTGAGGTGTGTTTCACAGAGGAAAGCAATGTCGATTTTTTGCTTCAACAGAAAGCTGTGAAACTCTATACGCTTTCGGGGAACCCCCCTATGCGTTCCATATCACGCACCGAAATTCACCTTTGTTGATCTCAGTGTAATCTCGTGGAGCCATGATGAAATTAGTTGGTATTAAGGAGCCGACTCAACTGTGGGTAACGTTTGCTTAGATTTGTAAACAAATCACATATTATTAAACATACCTTGTAGGTCGTTAATTTGGAGATCTTTTTCTTCCAGCTTAGACACTGCGGCTGCATAGGATTTGTCCGCGGTCACCTTGGAACTATGCATCCATTTAACCTGGGGATATTTTGGACATTTTTTATAGTTTGAAGTATGCTGTCCTCCACATCTTATGCACTTCAGGCGGTCTTATCCTTTAATCATGAGGCACTCTCTTGACTGGTGGGCCTCTCCGCATTTGTTGCAACGAGGGATATGTTCAACCTATGGATATGTGTGCGAAGCGCAGGTAGCTGTATTAGCTGTATTGGCTTCTTGTTCCCTCAGAAGACTTCTATTAGAACAGCTAGTGGACCGATACGGGTGACAGTTTTCAATGACTGGTTATGTTTGCTATTGGGGAGCAGAACCAAAACCAGAGGCATATTTTTTGATCATTTGGCTTTCCTAAGCCGGATTACCTTTTCCGGGAAGTAGTTAGCTCTTCTTAGGTCTTCTTGAATGTCTTCTAGATCGTACGTAACTTCAAAATTTCGAAACATCGACCTTCTCGGACTTCAGTTGATGGTGCTGAATTTTCAAAATATACCAGCGACGATCTTCTTATAGATAACTTCGTCTAGACATTTTACTTTTACTGTCTGTGCTCTGCCTGTATGCATTGCGATCCTTTTAGAGGTACATGCTTCTTAGGGCGGAATCACTAGGCGCTGTAAGAGTAGAGTCGAGTAAGGTTTCCTACTCCAGCGACCGCATTCAAGGGAAGATCTGCCCTCATCTCATCATTAACGCGTTATACTGGAGTGTGAAGAGAGTTGCCACTCCAAATTTCAAGTGACCATTTTTGGCCACTTGAGGAGCGAATTCTCCACTCCAGCTCGCTGATCTTGTTAAACAGCAAGGCAGCCATTTCATCGCTTCATAGTGAAAATGTCATGCCATTGCATTGTTTTTACTTCAGCGCGAAAAACGAACCAGTTATAGAATGCCTTTATTTGAAAGGTATCATTATACCTTGTTGCTAGATACCGTCGTATTAAATACTGATTAAAAACGTTCATTTTGAAATGCGCTCCATACAGTAGGAGTTCAAACGAATAGAGGCGGGGAAAGGGCAGAAAAACTGCTGTGGCAAAATTTATTATGTATGCCTTTATTATTTTATAAACATGCATATATATTATATATTTTTATATGCGCGTTCTAACATTTATGCTATTAAAAATTATTACAATTTTATACGAAAATATTGGATTACAATCAATAAATTAAATTAAATAAATAAAATTAAATTAAATAGACAAATAAATTAAATAAATAAATTGATATGAAGCAGCATTTAAAAAATTTTCTCGTTTATTTTATTAAGCTTATGAACTATTAATTCCCTTAATTAACCTAAAATGAATATTTAAGAAATGTAAAATGGTAAAATATATTTAACTATTTAATAATTTATTTAAGGCAAACATTTTTTGTTAAATAAGCTATATTTGTGTAGGCAACACTAAACAAGATTTTCTGCTTTAATTTACTGTAGTCAATGCACATTCTAAGGCCACGAATAATACGGGACTAGCATAGCTAGACTCAGAAACCCTAGTTAACCCTTTGTTTAATAACTTACTTAGGGTTTTTCGAACTTCTTCTTTTTCTTCGCTTAGGAAATGGTATAACGGAGCATTAACTGGTATGGCTCTTGAAGTTAACTCAATAGAGTGCTGAATCTGCTGTGGCGGTGGTAGGCCATTGGGTAGCTCATCTGGAAATAGCCATTTGTAGTTTTTTAATAACTCTTGAAACTCATTTGGTATTTTATTTACATTTTCCTCAAATTTAGTATATGAACTCCTACCTTGGTTTTTCTTTACGAAATCTGCGAAAACTGGTACTTCTTCTTCCTTTGTAATAATGTGCATTAGCTTAACAGCAGAGTGGTCATCCGTTTCGTCTTCTTCACTTTTCCACTTTTCTAACTGCACTGATATGAAGCATTTCTTTGATGACCAATTTAAAGTAGGTTTCTCTTTTTATAGGACTAAATGATAATCATCAATAGGGAGTATATTGAAACTATGCTGCCCTTTATATTTCCCACTTCTTCCTTCTGCTTTTTTAGTCTCTCGTTTTATGGCTCATCTCTGCCCATTAATCGTTTTTGCTTGCCGGTTCGTCTTGATTTTATATGTTTTTACTCCTATTTAATCGACAAACCCTTTGTCGATAAAATTTTCTTCTGCACGTGTATCTAATAGTACTTTCGTAATTTTCGTATAGACTTTACATTTGACGACAAAAAGATTTTTACGATTGTTGGAGTTTACAAAATTAGCTTGGGGTGACGTTTTTCTCATTTTTTCATAAATGCCTTTTTTTTCTTTTTGCAAAAACGGGCGATGTGCCCCTGGCGGCCGCAGTTAAAACAAATTTTTTTTTCTTAGTGCCCTTTGATCCCGGATAGGTACTAATTGTATCAATTTTCATTGGTTCGTCAGGTTCTTTGCTGCTTGCTATAGGAGCATCCTGCGCCTGGTTCCAGGTCTCCAAAAATTGTATGGCCTCATTTACATTTTTAAAGGCTTTTAACCTTATCACTTTTAATGTAGGCGATAAGCCTTCGATTAGCCACAGGATATTGTCGTGCTCGGATGCTTCCCTTATGCTCTCCAAAATCCGGCACAAGTGCATTAAATACTGTCTTACATTGCCTTTAATCATTTTCAATTTAAGAATGTCCTTTCGGAGGGTTATCTGAGTATGGGCTTTCCGAAAAACTTACAAAAACTTGGATTCAAAATCTTCCCATTTTAATGTTTGAGAAACGATAACCTTTTCAGTGAACCAGTCCAATGCTTCTCCTTTAAGTGAACCTGCCAATATTTTTATGCATGCGAAGTCTTTATGTAGTGGGTCGGTCAATCGTTCCTTTTCTCCTCTCACAACTCTCTGTAAATACAAAATCCAAAACAAAACGACAGTTTCTGGTAAGACTTAATAATCATGGCCATAAATTGAATGCTTTTACCAGAAGTATGAGTGGAACGTTGCTGTGAACATTCGAAGCAGAATGCTGGCCTAGAATGACCATCTCCAGGCTATGGAGACTTCTTTGAGCAGACTACTTTCAAGTCTCTTCTTGCTCTGCCTCTTCTAAGTCCAAAAACTCAAGTTCCCATTGTTATTGTCCGCACGCGTGCAACAACCTGTTTCCAGTGTAAATAAACTTCTCATTTCCAACAATGTCCATGTTAAAAATACATTAAAATTATCCACATT
>JAHWFO010018102.1:192071-299585 GCA_023313115.1 Rhysida immarginata | reverse complement strand
ACATGAAAATGCTTAGAATTAATACAGTAAAAATTCTTAATGAAAATTCGAAAAAAATCTTTTTATAGGCTCAAAATGGATGGACTTACTCAGATAATCTTACTTCAGATCTACACTTGATGTTGTTGCAATTTCCACTCTTCTCTCGCTGTGTTGAAGCAAAATTTGGCCTTTCATCACTTTGGGTAGTCTAGCGGTCGCGGAATCTTCTATTTACTTGCTTCCCATTTGCTCAATACATCACGGAGCTTCCTCTCTCGTCTTTCCACTCTTTCTCAATAGTCTGTTAACTCTCCATTGTCTCCATTTACTGATCATTTTTAAAGATTTTCAAGAAATTGTTAAGTACTAAGAACTCTCTTTTCTAAGAAAAGCCTGAATAACAGGAATTCTATGCAGTGTTACAAATTGAAACTTATCCATATTGCATTGTTATAATTCTTGGAAAGGACTGCTTTATCATTGCATCATCATTTTAAGCTCATTGTTATTGGTGAATTGCGTGTTGAAACCATTGTTGATACCTATTGTTGCACAAACTTTTATTTGCATTGTTGGTCATGAGATATATATTGTTGGTCCGTGCAGAGTGTTTGTGAATTGCGTGTTGATACCATTGTTGCAAAAACTTTATCTTGCATTGTTGGTCATGCGATATTTCTCATTAATATGCCCTGCTATAACCATGAATATCGATTTTTTATCAATAATTATTATTTTTTCGAAATCTGATGTAGACAGTGACCTTCCTCATGCTTTGAAGGTCATGTATGCGAAATTTCATCAAGATCGGAATAGAACTGTAGATTTGTATAAAAAACGTACAGACCCACCCACAGACAGACCCACAAACATCCTTCTTTATATAGATAGAAGATGATGTTTTGTTTACGTGTGCCTCCTCCATAAAAATTTAATAATATACTATAAATATAACTTACTTACAAAATTACTTACTTTTCAAACCTGCTTCTCCGTTAGGGTCGCAGGGGCAGCAGCCCTATGGAGGATCTCTAATGAACACGATCTTCCGTCATTAGGCGCATGTCCACCCTGGTAATAACCAAGCTACTCGAACCCAGATTCTTCATGTGTGCTAGCCTCCTGGTTCCAGGCCGACCTCTTGGTCTCTAACCCACTGGCTTGGAAAATAACAACTGCCTAGGAAGACCCGTTTGCACCATCCGTATCACGTGGCCATACCAGCGCAACTGAGATCTCTCAATGCGGAGAAGTAGTGGCTTAACACCTAAAGATTCCCTTATTTTGCTGCTGTGCACTCTATCTTGTAGGGTAACACCTGCCACACTTCTCAGATATCTCATTTCGGTCGTTTGTACCCGTGATCGCACTCTTTCGGTCAATACCAAGACCTCATTACCATAGGTGAGAATGGGGACAAAGATAGATATTAAGACGGAGAGCTTGGCTTTGTTACCCAGCTCGCGTTTCGTAACCATAAATCGCCACAGTTTACGTCTGACACAGCTTGCTGTACGATCCGAGCATTCAATTCTTTCTCATGCCGTCCATCACTCGTATACAATCCTGAGATACTTGAATTTCTCCACCTGTCTCACTGAGGCACCCCTGACATGGAGAACGCAGGCTGTCTTGAAAGGAACAGAACCTCATTTTCCCATCATCATCCCAGCTTCTTCACATTTGGTTGCAAACCAGTCTACTGCAAGCTGAAGGTTCGTGTGAGAAATTCCAAGGAGCATAAGGTCGTCAGCAAAGAGCAACCTCTCCACTAGGCAGTCGCCTACACAAACACGCTCATCACCCCCTTTCTATCCAGTCCATAAAGACAATGAACAAATGGGCGAAATATTCACCCTTGGCAGAGTCCAACATCCACGATGAATGGTCTTGACTTAATGCCATTTAACTGGACACACATCTCAGAGCTTTTGTACAGAGACATGATAGCAACCAGTAATTGTCTATCCACTCCATACTCTTGCAACACTTGCCAGAGCTTCTTCCGAGGAACACTGTCATATGCTTTTTCGAGGTCCACAAAGCAAGTGTAGAACTCTTTTGCATACTCCCAGGATTTCTCAAAGATTTGCCTTTAGCAAAGACAATGATCCGTCGTCCTTCGGTCAGGTCGGAAACCACACTGCTTCCCTGAAAGTTTAGAGTCAACTATTTCCGGACTTCTCTTCTCCAGACGCTTAGCGTATACTTTCCACTATAAATATTTATTTATTTATTTATTTATTTATTTACCAGCAGAAGAGCCGGTGTTGCCAGGGAGAATTACACTTGTAGGTAAACAGAACGATCTCAAAAAGTTAAATTATAGCTCCAAATGGGTTAAATAATAGCTCAATAAATGCATCTTTTCTAAAGGACTCTCTGTTATATGAAAAAATTCGAACAACAGGAATTCTAAGTGATATACCGGTACTTTTTTTAACTTTTTTTTTTTTTTTCGAATTGCCTCAGATTAAAATGATATCCATCTTCACCACCAGGGTACATCACTGTACACTTTAGACCCAAGTTTTTCTTGCCCTTGTCGTAGAAGCTCTTACACCTTCTTCTTCTATTATAAACTCCCATTTTTTCAAATGCTTGTATTGCTTTTTCTGTTTTGCCTGCAGAGTTTCACTGATCAATACTGGTTCTTTCTCTTTCCTTTCCAGACACATAAACTTTTGCCAGTCGTATGGACGTTTGATAGGGAGCACAAGGGAGACCAGTCTGAATCCTTTGCCTCCTTAATAAATGCTGCCTTCTATATAACCTGTCACTCCATCATCATTTTCTGCTCATTATTCAAGGAAATCACCGTTCAATCATCGCATTATCAGTATCTCACTTTCCAAAATATTTACATTCACACAGAATATAGTCCAAAAGTATTTTTATAAAATGTTGGGATCTGTAGTGCTACCAAATAAGCTTCGTGATAACCCCGGTGTTGCTCTGACTCTTCTTTATTTATCAACTTTTGAAATATCTTAAAAATAAACACATGAAAACGCTTAGAATTAATACAGTAAAAATTCATAATGAATATTCCCAAAAAATTTTTTTTGTCCTCACAATTGTTGGATGTCTCTAACTATGCCACTGTAGCCTAAATGATTTCTTAGTCACGTAATTTTACTTTGGATGTACACTTGATGTTGTTTCCATTCCCGCTCTGCTCTCGAAGTCTTGAAGCAAAACTTGGCCATTCATCAGTTTGTGTATTTTAGCCTGTCGCCGATTCTTCTATTGACATACTTACCATTTGCTCAATACAACACGGAACTAAAGGACTGCTTCCTCTGTCATCTTTCCACTCCTTCTCAATAGTCTCCTAACTTTCCATTATCTTCAGTTATTGATCATTTTTAAAGATCTTCAAGAAATTGTTAACCCGGTGTTAGTGCGGTGACAAAAAATCACACCAGTAAGGTGGTGGGGTGTCACATACCCCAACGTACTTCTTGAAATATTCCGGTTTGTTTTAAAGTTTTGTTATTTTATAATTTATTGTCAACCTTGTAAATTGCTACTATGAATCAATTTCAATAAAAAATTTAGTTTAACAATAAATAATAAAATAAAGAGAAAGTATCATTTTTTTCCTTCATTTTAAAAAAAATATAAATAAATGAAAGAATTTTATTTCTTTTAGAAAAATTTTAACTATTACAAAAGCAAATTTAATATTGGAGTTAATGTAAAAGCATGAAATAGTATGTAACCTGAATTATAACTGCACATTATTTTGTTCTGCATCCTACAAAAATATTTTTTACAATATGATATTATATATTCCAAACACAAGAATTGCTTACATGTTTGGGAGGAATATTTAGTTTTTCTGTATTTATATCTCGGACATAATGAGGATCTTCCTAAAAATATTCATTAATATCACATAAACAAGAAAACAGATAAAAAATGTCTTATTATTGTCAGAAGTAATGAAAAGAAGCCTACTTTTCCTAGAATTTCCTGTCACTGCATTAGTGCGGTGGGGTGTGAGAAACCCAAACAGAAATCAACACGTGCTTACAAGATGAAGTCTTCAACCAAAATGAATATAACTTCGTGTAGGTTATCTATGGTTATGTGTTCAAAGGTATAGAAAAAGCCATTGTTGACAAACTAAGTCAAGTTATGATAAAATCAAAAAGAAAAGGCCTGTGGTTTCAGAAACCCTACCGCAGTAACGCCGGGTTAAGCACAAAGAACTCTCAATTCTAATAAAAGCCTGAATTCTATGCATTGTTACAAATTGAACCTTATTTTTATTGCACAAACACTGCCTTGCATTGTTGGTGATAAGTTATATATTGGTGACCCCTCAAAGTGTTGGTGCATTGCGCATTGATACCACTGTTGACACCTATTGTTGCACAAACTTTCTTGCATTGTTGGTCATGAGATATATCAGGTTATTGCAAAATTTTTTCCGGATTTTTATTCCAACAAAAAAACCCTCATTTTTTTTAATGACAGATTCAGCTCATACAGATGCCGTGCAATGGTTGAAAAGCAAACCTTGAACTGTTCTGCGAGTTCCCTCGTTGTCACATTGTGTTTTTCATCAATTGCTTAGCGTAGATAACCGTCCGAAATCATGATTGGCCAACCAGAGGAGGTGCATCTTGAAGAGTGCTATCTCTGCGTCTGAACCGCCGATACCATTCTTCTATTGTATGTAAACTAACAATGACATCACCTAAACATTCGCAAATGTTTTGGTGATATTGTGCAGCACTAATCTTTCCAGAATACTCGTAGATGAGTATTGCTCGAATATGCTCGCATTAAAGATCCATTTCAGACCGTTGATGACACTCATAGATGTAGAGTCAGAAAGTTGATTCTTGGATGTAATATAACAAACATATTCAGGAATTGAATGCAATAATTTTTTTGAAAACATATGAACAACCCCTCGGAAATTGAGCCCTTCTTGGGCACGGGTTCTAGAACCAGAAGAAACTTTTGCAACAACCTGATATGTTGTTGGTCCATGCGGAGTGTTTATGAATTAAGGGACAATACCATTGTTGATAACTATTGTTGCACAGACTTTTCCTTCGATTATTGGTCATGAGATATTTCTCATTAATATTGTGGGACCTGGACAGGGGGTATAGGGATATTTGGGTACATCAGAATATTATTAGTCGCTGTTCTGCTGTCAATCCGTTCTTCTCAAACTTCTATGTGCAGATCCATAGGATTTCTTAAGATTCTTGCCTAGATTGTAGTGACAGATGTGGCTTAGCTACAATCGGATTTATGTTTATGTTAAGGGTTATTCTGCACCAGATTTAAAATCATTACCCTGTTAATTTTTATCGCCATTGAGTAGGAGGAATGGAGAGAAACATCTTTGTATTTAAGAAAATAAACATTTTATTCATTAAACGAGGTTGATGTTAAGATATTAAATATAAATTAAACTATTTTCTAGAAAGAATTCAAAAATTTAGTGATAAATGAACAATATTTCTATTGCTTAGTAAAATAGCTCCCAAAATAAAGAACAATCTCAAAAACTTGAATTATTTCTCTGTTCAGTCCTCTGTTCATTACTCTTTCAACTGAGAATTTCACCTGAATCTAATAGCTATTCACCTTATTTCTTGGCTAGTCTCGAGAAAAGGTGATCAAACGTTGACAGCACAAGGCTCCCAGTTCAAGCTGGAGAAAACGAGAGGAAGGAGGGAGGGTCTCCACTTGACAGAGCTCACTGTAAAACGAATATGACTGTCAAATAACTCCAGGGATGAAATATCTTCGTCCGATGACAGGAAATCTCGAATAGAGTATCCATGTTTGCTTCTCCAGTTAAATATCTGAATTTATAATAATGATTTAGAAAAATGCCTGGCATACTAAAGTGGTTCAAAATCAAAGTTGCTTCTTCTAAGTGTTGAATAACAATCAAATTGAGAATTCTAATGTTGAATGAAGGGGTTTAAACTGATGTCCTTTATTGATAAATTGATCATAAATGTTTAAAATAAAATTGGTTTAAAATAAAAATTGATCATAAATGTTCTTTAGAGGGGGGTAGGTCGTCACAAAATTCCTTGACATCATAATGAATATCGATTTTTTTATCGATAATTATAATTTTATCGAAAACTGAGGTAGACAGTGACTGACTTGTCCAATATGCTTTGGTTGTCAAATATGCAAAATTTCATCAAGATCGGAATAAAACTGTAGATTTGTATAAGAAACAAACAAACAAACCCAAAAAGCCACATACAAACATCCTTCTTTATATATATGTGGTAAGAAAACTATCGGAAGACCCGGCATTGCCAGAGATAATTACACATGTAGCTAAACATAATAATCTCAAGAAGTTGAATTATAAAAAGAAACTGGTTAAATAGTAACTCAATCAACACAACATCCATTCTAAGTGATAATCCATTCCTTGAAAAATCCGATAAACAAGAATTCTAGGTCATAAACCGGGACTTTATTGAAATTCTTATTGACTTGCCTCAGATTAAAATGATATCCATCTTCACCACCCGGGAATTTCACTGGATACTTTAGACCCAAGTTTTTCTTGCGCTTAACGTAAAAGCTCTTATACCCTCTTGCTCTATTCGAAATTGCCGTTGCTCAGATGTTTACAATGACCGAATAGCTTTTTCTGTTTTAGCTGCAGAGTTTCTCTCACCAATTCTTGTTCTTTTTCATTCTTTTCGAGACACATAAATTTTTGCCAGTCATCTGGACTTTTGATACAGAGCTCAAGGGAGACACGTGGAATACCTTTGCCTTGTGCTGTAACTATATCATCATTTTATGCTGATTATTAATAATTTTTAGTAATGACTGTTCAATCATCGCATTATCAGCTTCTCCATTTCCAAAATATTCACATTCACACAAAATATAGTTAAACTTTTTTTAGGAAATGTTTTTAGGAAATCTCCGCCATAACTCGGATTCTTTTTTTGATTAAATTTTGCAATATCTTAAAAAGAAACACACGAAAATGGGTAGAATTAATACAGTGATAATCTATAATGAAAATTCTAAAAAAAATTTTTTAAATGCTGACAAAGGATGGACCTCTCCACGTATGACACAGCTAGCTTAAAAAATTTCTTAATCATGTAATCTTATTTTGGATGTACACTTGATGTTTTTGCAATTTCCACTCTTCTCTCAATGTCTTGAAGAAAAGCCTTGACCATTCGTCAGTTTGCAGTCTAGCGGTCACCAATTCTCTATTTATTTGCTTGCCATTTGCTGAATACAGCACGCAACTAAAGGAGTGCTTCCTCTGTCGTCTTTCCACTCTTTCTCAATAGTCTGCTAAATCTCCATTATCTCCATTGTTTCCTAAATGATAGTTACTGATCATTATCAAAGAATTTCAAGAAATTGTTAAGTTCTCAGAACTCTTTTCTAAGAAACGCCTGAATAACAGCATTGAATTCTATGCAATGTTGCAAAGTGAAACTTATCAACATTGCACAAACTTTGCCTTGCACTGTTGGTCATAAGATATATATTGTTGGTCCAGGCAGAGTATTTCTGAATTGCGTGTTGATACTATTTTTGATAAGCATTGTTGCACAAACTTTGCCTTACATTGTTCGTCATGAGATATTTCTCATTAATATGCCTTTCCATAACCATAAATATCGATTTTTTATATCAATATTTATTTTTTTTTCAAAATCTTAGGTAGACAGTCACCTTCCTCATAACTTGAAGGTCAAGTATGCAAAATTTCATCAAGATTGGAATAAAACTGTAGATTTGTATAAGAAACAAATAAACCCACAGTCCCACCCACAAACATCCTTCTTTATAAACAGGGTCAGGACACATTAATATGACCACCTCTCCACCAACATGTTGGAACTTCCCATTGTATGCAGATGAAAAATCATTGCATATCATTAAAAGCTGACAAAATCAGACGTGTTGTAGCATCCGTTAACACAGCAATTGTTGCCGTCATGGGAAGAGCAAGTGACCTGCCGGACCTCCAAAAGGGGATGATCATTGGCTATCGGGCCAAGAGGGGCAGCATTTTAGAAAAGGCCACTTTTATGAAATGGTCTTGGGCTGCCGTTGTGAAGTGTTTTGTGACTGGAAGAACCAGACAGTTTAGAGCAACCAAAGAGGTAACTTTGGGGACCCACAGGCCATCTATCGTAGATGTGAGTGTCGGTTACGACACTTGGCCATGCCACTGTTAAGACCAATCGGCATGCCACTGTTGAGCCACTGACATAGCAAATGAAGAGTGGGGTCACCATGCACTTCACCACCAAGAGAGTGCAACAATCCCAATCCGTCTTGAGGTTGGGGCTCCAGAGCAGGCGTATGGTAACAGTATCCATGTTAGCACCTGTGCATCGCCGAAAACTCCTCCAATTCGCAATGGACTATCGCCATTGAACTTCGGCCGAGTGGCAAAGGGTTGCTTTTTCTGACGAGTCGCGGTTTCTAGATAACTGAATGGACGGACGATGGAGAATTCGTCTAGAAGCATCTGAGTACAGGCATCCCAATGCCATCATTGGCAGATGGCAGGCTGGTGGGGAAGGTGTGGCAGTTTTTGTTGTATGGTCTGAGTCCACTGATATGGCAAGAGGGTACACTGAATGCCATTCGTTACTTGATGATCGTTGCAAACCAGGTACACCCCTTCATGTTGACAGTGATTCCTCAGGGTGATGGCACCTTTCAACAGGACAATACTCCCTGCCATACTGCCAAAATTGTCCATGACTGGTTCAAGGAGCATGAGGATGAATTCAAGCTACTCCCATGGCCACTATTGTTGATAAGCATTGTTGCACAAACTTGCATTGTTGGTCATAAGATATTTCTCAATAATATAACTTGCCATAAGCGCGAATATCTATTTTTTAACAATAATTATTATTTTTCGAAATCTGTGATAGACAGTGACCTTCCTCATGCTTTGAAGGTCAAGTATTCAAAATTTCTTCAAGATCGGAATAAAACTGTAGATTTTCATAAGAAACAAGCAAACCAACCCACAAACATCCTTCTTTATATATTTAGATAGATAGGTAGATTTCATAATTGTAAGTTATACAGAACATCCGTTCAGATCCAGTATAACGAGAGGCTGACAAGGTAGGTCCCTGGACGGGTAAAGGAACAACGAGAGACAATCACAATTAGTAAAATTCAAAAGGAAGAGGGAGTCACAGGAAGAGGGAAAGGAAGAGGGAGTCACAGGCGAATGGAGGCTGAAGGGGGGGCTTTAATTTATTAGGGAGCGGATGGAAAAATAACTCAAGTCATGATTTAAAGATTGCTAAATTAGGCGGAGAGTGAATTTCATGATTCAGGTGGGCCTAAAATCTAATGCCAGAGTTTAGAATGTTTTTAAGCTGATAATTATGTTTAGTTCGAGGAAAATTTAAGGGGTGTTTAAGTCGTGTATTATAAGGAGGTCTATTATTAGTGAAAAATTGAGATTGTGGGAGAGAAGTGGTTAAATAGTTTTTTAAGGATTTGTAAATGACCATGGCTAAATTAAATGAATATAGCTGATAAATAGGAATTATGCCATCTAGGTTGAACAGATGAGAAACTGGAGCTGGTTTTCTAAGTTTAAAAAAGATTCAGACACACCTTTTTCGTATGCAAAATAAGCGCACTATGGTCAGTTTAGAAGTTGAACCTCAGAATCGTAATCCATAAGTAAGAGAAGAGTAAATTATGGCAGAGTACAGTTAAAGGAGAATCTTTTGATGCAGAAAGTGTAAGCGAGAAAATAAACCTAGGTGCTGATTCAAAGCTTTAATATGCATATACCAGGAAAGATTAAAAGAGAGGTGGATACCTAAATATTTGAATGAATTCAATGGCTTAATAATATTAGCATTTTATAGAATTGTAAAGTTGTTAGTGTCGAGGTTTATATTAGGTTGATGCAAAATAATATATGTCGTTTTCTCTAGATTTAAATGTAAATAATTAAAAGAGCTCCAGCTGAATAAATTCTCGAGTACAAGATTAAAGAAGGTTGTAACTTATGAAGTGAGCAATTCGCCAATGAAATAGTGGCATCATCAGCATATAAAATAAGAGGTTCAGGGTATAATAGTGCAGAGAGATCATTTATAAATAGATTAAAAAGGAGAGGGGATAAAATTGAGCCCTGAGGGACACCGATGTTTCGAGTAAAAGTCAGGGAGGATTTGTTAATCAAATGAAGGGTCTATTGTCTATTAGTTAGGAAGCTAGAAATCCAGGCAAGAGGAGGTGCCATGAATGTTAAAAAAAATGAGAAAGATTATACAGAAGCAGATTGCGAGTGATAGAGACGGAAGCTTTTGAATAATCAATGAAGGGAGAAACCACCAGTTTATTGTTAACCATATTAGCGACGATAAAGTCAATTAGCTCATAGGAGGCACTGGAGGTAGACCTGTTTGGAGACAGGGGGACTGGAGATTGTTATAAAAAATATATGAGGATAGGCGACAATTAAAGAGTTTTCAAATAATTTTACAAAAGATGGAAGAACTGAGATAGGGCGGTAATTCGAAAAGTTTGATGGTTTGGAGTAAAATCCTGCATTTTTGTGTGATAGCAAGGATAAAATGGTTGAATTCATCCAAGGTTTTAAAGCAGTTTGCCTTTTTGTAGGTGTAGAAGAAAAATGAAAAGGTAGGTACCTGGACAACCCAAGAGAGATTTGAGAGACGAATTTAGTACAAAGAGTGTCAATGTCTTCATTGGAACTAAAGAGGGTTTCCCAATCAGTCAGTTCTAAAAACCGCTAGCCGATTGGAGGTAATATTTTGAACTTCACGGGGTAAGGTAGTATAATAAGGAAGAGTGTTAAATAATTGTAAAGAATAAATAGGGAAATGGTCGGAATTAGAGTAATCAAGGGAATCACTGAATATATTGTCAGATGGTAAGGACAAAATTTGGTCAATGAGAGAATAGGAATGGTATGAACAAGAGTAATGAGTGGGGGCGGAAATTAATGATGAGAGACTGACTCTGGCTAACAGGCCAAGAAGAGAGCTAACGTTGAGAGAGTATTTGGAAAAGACCATGAAAAAAGTGAGGAGACTAACAGTGCTCTCAAAAACTTGCCTTCTAATATTATCTCGATTATTACCAAAGCCATGAGTGACTGCTGAAACTTGGTTACTTTCCCGACCAGTGGAAAAACACCATAATAAGTTACCATACCAATGCCTGGTCTAAACTCTGCTCTCCCTGTCAGCTACAGGCCCATAAGCTTACCACCTATATCCTATGCAGGAAGAAATCTTTGAGTTTTAAGTAAAATTCTTACTTGCATAATATGACCGACTATCACGGCGTTTTTTTCTTCAAATTTGTTGCTAAAATACCCATTTCCATAAAAGTTGGGACAATATGAAAAATGAAAATAGAACATGATTGACTAAATATATATATTAGCAAAATTAAAAATAATAAATGCGTTTGAAATGACTGAAGATAAATATGTAAAATTTATAAATGATCATCGCTTTTTTGGTCGTACAGAATTTTTTAATGAAATTGCCATTGGCAATATGCATCATAATAATTGCAACAGAAGGAAAATACCACAGTGGAAGCCACGGAAGTGAATGAATATTTTCGAAACATCTGCAGGACATTACGCCAAAGTGCGGCCAGTCGGTAACACGATAACGGGGGTCATGGCAAGGCAGTGGGTAAACATATGCACAATAGAACAAGCCAATGATTTAGAAAGAACGTATCTAAATGTGAAATAGCCAGGAGTCTGGATTTTCATCATCTACAGTTCATAATATTATCACTAGGTGCTGGAAAAGGGGAAATACCCGTTGATAAAGGGCAAGGACGAAGACCCATTCTGATTGCTGGTGGTCTTTGGTGTTTCAGACGTCACTGCATTAAAAATACAGATTCAACTGTTAAAGAAATTGAAAAATGGGCTCGAGGAATCTAGCAAAGACCTTTATCGTTCTATTATGTAAGTTGAAGCTCTGTTATGCTAAACGAAAGCGGATCATAAACACGCTGCAAAATATAGGCGCCTGGCTCAGGCACAAACCCGTCAGAAGTGGACTGACGGCCAGTGGCAACATCTTTTGTGGTCTCATAAATCTACATTTACGGTTGTTCTTGGCGAAAAACGTCAGTGTGAACTTAGGACCAAAGAGAAAAAGGACAATCCTGCCTGTTACCGATGTGCTGTATAGAAGCAAGCTTCAGTAATGGCCTGGGCTGCACGAGTGCCAATGGACTGGGAAACTAGCACATCTGCAATGGCACTGTTAATGCAGAAGCACATATTGGAATTTTAGAAGAATATATGCTCCTTCTTGGTGATGTATTTTTTAATCCCCATTATTCTACTTCAACAACATAATGCTAAACCCCCCACCGCTCACAATACTGGACAGTGGCTACACCAATAGATGAATTTGGGTGTTAAATTGGCCTGTCTGCAGTCCTGATTTGTCCCCATTAGAGGGTGTATTACGAATTATTAAGAGAAAGTTACGTCAACATCGATCCCGAAAAGTTCAACACCAGAACAGTTCAAAACTTTCATACTGCAGGAATGGCAAAAATTTCCCATTGGTATAATACAGAAATTGGTATCATATGTTTCTCGATGGCTACAAAGCATGATCAGAAAGATGGGAGATGTCAGCCAATGGTAATTCACCCACTGTCCCAATATTTTTGAAGTGTGTTGCAACCACCAGTTTACAAAAAACCTAATATTTATTATTATTGTTTAAATTTTTGGTTCTGAAATATTTAATACCTACTCAATAAATTGTCTTCTTTTAAAGTAAAATAAATTAATACGTCAGAGTATCAATAGTTTGGCTGCATCGCATGTTTTCATCCTGCCCAACTTTTATGGAATTGAGTTTTGTAATATCTAAAACCGTTTTATATCCCTCATTGTGACGGATATTATTTGTTTCTTTGTGGAGTTTGTCCATTTCTAGTTCAGCGAGCGTGAGTGCACTTGTTCGTTTGTCTGGTTGTAATTTAAATAGTGCTACTTCTATTTCTATTGCTAGGTTGACACAGTCATTGGTATTTGGTTTCCTATTTACACTTTGTTTAAGACCTTTCTTTAAAAGGCTGGTTTAAAACAAGTTTAGCACATTGTTGTGGAAAGAAAACATTTTCCTATCATTCTGGTTGTCTTTAGTCACAGTTAACCGTTCCAATTTATCAATAATGATCATGAATTTCTCTAATTTTTCATTCTTGAGGTCTTCATTGATATTGTGCATTATATTAAACAACGTATCGGGAATCATGTTCGAAGCGAATTCCAAGTGTAACTGCATAATTACATTATTCAGCCGAACCTTTTTCTGGTGTTCTTCGATGATCCTTCGTTTTTTAGCAAACGCATTTATGCGGATGGCTGGTATTGAACGGTCTCGTATCCTTATAATTGCAAAGCTGAGTGTCACTTTTAATTGCAAACGTCTTCTGTTGAACCATATGTTCAGTATGGTGTATGCAAACTTGCGAGATTTATCGTAAGAACTTCTAACTAAATCCAATAGTTGCTTATTTGGTCAGTACTGCTGGTAGAATCGAAAGAGATGGGTCTAGTTATAGCAATATGGTAGCGTTTTTATTTCTCTTCGACACGCTTAAAAGATCTAGCTTTTGCAGGACCAAACTAAACATCCAACTTAAATGCAATAGATTGGAAACCCCAGTGGAACCCACGAAGTAGGCTACATTTGTGTACTCAGACTCCGAAGTTACTAGTGTCAACAATATATTTATGGACCGTGGCTTAAAGATAGCATTCAGGACAGCTAACTGATGCAAGCAAGTACTCAACGCGAGGGAAAAACTGAACAATGAAGATATGCTTTAGGCACGTGGTGTGTACAAACTTCCATGTCCCTCATGTGGCAAATTTTATTTGGTGTTATCCAACAGATCATTTAGAGAATGGTTTGGAGAACACAAGAGATATGGATAAATGGCCACCGAAAATCTGCATTTGCAGACCACCTTGTATCAATTAAACATCTCTTTGGGCCATGGATGAAATTACGATGGTGATGAAATTCGTAAAGGACCCATGGAAAACCCTTACTCATGAAGCTCTGGTCATCATACTTACTTACTTACTTTTCAAACCCACTTAACCGTTAGGGTCGCAGGGGCAGCAGCCCTATGGAGGATCTCCAGCGATCGCGATCTTTCGCCATCAGGCGCATGTCCTCCCTGGTAATATCCAAACGACTCGAACCCAGATTCTCCATATAGCCTAGCCACCTGGTTCTAGGCCGACACCTTGGTCTCTTACCCACCGGCTTGGAAAATAACAACTGCCTAGGAAGACTAGTTTGTGGCGTCCGTATCACGTGGCCATTCCAGCGCAAATGAGATCTCTCAATGCGGAGAAGTAGCGGCTTAACACCTAAAGATTCCCTTATTGTGCAGCTGTACACTCTATCTAGTAGGGTAACACCTGCCACACTTCTCAGAAATCTCATTTCGGCCACTTGTACCCGCGATTGCACTCTTTCGGTCATTACCCAAGCCTCGTGACCATAGGTGAGAATGGGGACAAAGATAGATTTGAAGACGGAGAACTTGGTTTTCTTACGGATTGCTACAGTTAACGTCTGACACAGCTTGCTGCACCGATCCGAGCATCCAATTCTATCTCCTGCCGTCCATCAATCGTGAATGCAATCCCGAGATACTTGAATTTCTCCACCTCTCTCAATGAGGCTCCCCTAACATGGAGAACACACTGAGCAGGCTGTCTTGAAAGGAACAGAACCTCGGTTTTAGCCACACTGATCTCCAACCCAGCGTCTTCACATTTGGCTGCAAACCGGTCTAGTGCATGCTGAAAGTTCGTGCGAGAAGACCCAAGGAGGACAAGGTCGTCAGCTGCCCCTGTCTATCCAGTCCATAAAGATAATGAACAAGAGGGGACAGTACGCACCTTTGGCGGAGTCCAACACCCACGGTGAATGGTTTTGACTTAATGCAATTTATCCGGACACACATCTCAGAGCTTTCATACAGAGACATGATAGCAACGAGTAATTGCCCATCCATTCCATACTCTTGCAACACTTGCCAGAGATTCTCCCGAGGAACTCTGTCATATGCTTTTTCGAGGTCCACAAAGCAAGCGTAGACCTCTTTTGCATACTCCCAGGATTTCGCAAAGATGTGACAAGTTGTGCTTCGGCCAGGTCGGAAACCACACTGCTCCCCCGACAGTTTGGATTCGAATATTTCCCGACTTCCCTTCTCCAGACACTTAGCGTACAATTTCCAAGGAATGCTGAGCAAAGAGACGCCTCCATAGTTGTTGCAATCTCTCCGATCTTCCTTTTTGAAGATAGGGATCACAATTCCTGTCTGCCATTGCTTAGGGGCCTGTGCAGATATCCAAGCAACCTGACACACTCGAGTCAGCGACAGGATACCATCCTGATTTAAGACTTATAACATTTCGGACCAGATTTCATCATCACCTGCAGCTTTGTCAGTCTTCAAGGACTTAATTCCCCATCTGACTTCTGTTTGATACAGTGATACTACCGTGACTATTCTCCGCTACAAGGTGCACCTCATATGCCTCAGTTGTTGTTGTCACCAGATTAAGAAGAGATGCAAAGTATTCCTTCCACCTATGCAATATGCTCTCCTCCGTTTTCAGAAGCCTCCCATCTGAACTCTTAATAGTTTGTGGTGAAAGAGACTTCTTTCCACGGAGGCGGCGCACGGTCTGCCAGAACACCCTGTTTGCCGAACCATACTCTGCCTTCAATGTCTCCCCGAACTTCTCCCAGGCTTTGGCTTTAGCTATGGATACTGTCTTTGCTGCAGCTTTTCGCGCCTCAGTGTACTGCACTCGACTCAAAGTTGACTTATTTGCAAGCCATAGAAAATAGGCTTCCTTCTTTAACTTAATAGCTTCTTGGACTTCACCGTTCCACCATGCAGTCCTTTTCTCACTGCTCTGCGCCACACTCAGCCGCTTACGACCACAGCACAATGTAGCCGAAGTAATCACAGCAGTTTTAAACAACTGCCATTCAACAGTACCACTATCACTGGGTAGTTCTTTGAAACTAGAAGATATCTTATCTGCAAAGGTCTTCCTCACTGCTCTATCCTCCAATGCCGCCCATTTGATGCGCCAAGTTTGTCTGAACCTAGTATTTTGCTTGGTTGGCATGGATTCAGAGAACCGCAAAGTGCAGACAACAAGGTGTTGATCAGTTGATAGTTCTGCCCCTCTTCTCACACGAGTATCCAACACTGATCGGAATAAGTCAGCTGAAACAATTACAAAATCAATCAGTGACTTCTGGTCTATTGCATCCTTGTACCAGGTATACTTATGGACATCCCTGTGCTGGAAGAAGGTGTTTGTGATGGAAAGTCCATTGTTGCAACAAAGATCCAACAAGCACGTCCTATTCGCATTTAAATCGGGGTCACCATTCCTCCCAATCACGCCTTTCCACGTTTGGTCATCCACCCCTTCGTGTGCATTGAAGTCGCCCATCAGAATGACAGAATCTGCACTCCCTCTTCTGCTAAGAGCAGCATCAACTTCATCTAGAAAAAGTGGGTACTGTGTGACTGCATTCGGAGACCGTTTCCCTATCTGAAGCCTCAGGACACACAGTCTTCCACCTAAGGGGGTCCAATCTGCAACATAATCTGCCAGCTGGGGAGTTGTGAATATCCCCACTCCCGCTTGGGCAGTCATGTTAGGGTCGACACCAGAGTAGAAAAGCCTCCACCCTCCTTCTAAGTCCACATATCCAGAACCTGGACGTTTCGTAGAGGTAATACCTATGATATCCAGTAGATACCGTTTGGCTTCCTCCACCTCTGATTCCTTTCCTGTCATGGAGAATATGTTCCAAGTGCCATTTGACAGCACCTGATCCCGTTGTCGCTCTATCCGTTTCTCCTCCTGGGTAAAGGCATATGCTACCCCCGACCGTTTCCCCAAGCGTATTGCGAGTGCACTGGTGAGGCCTCTCGGAGGCATTACTCCGAGATAACAGCCGGGAGACTGTCCACTATTTTTCGAATGATAGCCGCTGCCTAACCCCCGAACGCAGGTGACTTTAACCGGCGCCACACCCGATGCAGTATGAATTCTCTCATTCGTCGACATCATGAGATATATGTTTGCTTAGATACTCTTCGTCTTACTTCTCAACCATGACCTTTCTGGTAAGGGTGACCCTAAAGTAGCCGTGATACAACCAGCATAGCTCACAGAATCCCTGAAGCACCCAAACGCCTGACCCACGATAAGGGGGCATCCACTCAGGGGTCTGATCATCATGATAAACATAAGAGATGATAAAGAAATGGTTATCATTATTCAAACCAGTTTTGAGAAAAACCCTATTCTGGACACGATCAATGACATCATCTACCCGATCACGAGGAAAAAAGCCCCACACTAGTACAATAACAATAAACTTTATAATTATAGTATGTACATGTCTTACTTTTTTCCTTTTATGTTTTTTTACTTTTGTTTTAATTTTAATTCTATTTGATCTGATTTTCCAAATTACAATTATCCCCAGATGTGTTAAAAACACTTTTAAATCATCTTATCTTTATTTGTTAATCTTATTTGCATTATATAATGTTCTAATCTCACATCTTTGACTGTAAACTTTTTGAAGTTTTGCTTTTAATTTTTCGATGTTTCGATTTTTTACGAGTTTTTGAGTTTTTTATAATGGTTTTAATAGCCTCGAAAACGGACATTTTTTACCCAGGTGTATCACTTGTCTCTGATTCTTGTAACCAATCACTGGAGGCCACGAGTCTGAAGCAGATTGCGTGACAACAATAAACCTCTTTGCTTCTGATTGGTGGACATGGGCTTTATAGCCAGTTAATATATTTCAACCTTGGTAAGTGTGTGGAAGATTTCCTGATTAACATGGTAAACATCCCAATGGTAATGAAGTGGCATACAAAGTATAGAAAACTGAGGAATATTCTTGATTTCAACTTCGAAGACATTGGTAACGTTTCCTTCCCGAATTAATGGAAGAGTGATACCACCACCCCTTGCCCCCTCTCCCAATCTTCTGAGAATCGTCAATATTATTTTCTTTTCTTAATGTGGAAGACCTCTTTGTTTTAGTCAGGCTTCTTTCGTCTTTCAGTATATTTCATGTGAAATTTATTCTGGTAGGGTGAGCTTCGTGAAAGCACTGCTTTCGTCCCACCCGAAGAAATGCAAACTTCACTGTTCAATTGTCGATTGTCAAGCCAGCTCGTTGATTCGGAGGACGGACTATCCTCAGGAAAGACAACCTCCTCAAGGTATCACCTCTACTCTCTTTCCAGGAAGGTATTCATTTTCGTTACGTCTTATATGCTGGTCCCTGGCGTTGGAAATAATATTCCCATAAACCAGTACATCAAGATTCTCACCATCCTTTTGGGTCCCTGGCATTGGGATTAATTTCCTCGCAAGCCTAAGGATGTTTCTCATATCTTCTATTATCATCCTAATCATCCACAAGCGGGTCGCCGGCATGGAATTAATTTTCTCATGGTACATCAAAGTCCCTAAGAGCAAGAAAACTTCCGTGTCGTCCAGAGTCATCTCATACATCAGCCATTGCAGACGTTGTGGAGCTAAAGTTGGAGGTGCCTGGCTGGTTCATCTTTGATGCTGGTTGCTATTGTGGGATTCACCGGTGGATTTTCCAAAAGGTAGGACTTTTTAAGTATTTCTACAAACTACTTCGTCCTTTGTAGGTGTGTCCTTCTAAGGACACTGGCTTCATTGCGATGACAGGTGCTGTATGAACGATATCTGCTAGCATTATTATTAACTTTCTTGGGCCGCGACATGCTGTATCTGGCTTCTGTATCGGAATTAGTATGGGTTGCACGCAGGTCGAAATTTAAAAATCAATAACGTTAAAATTTTGACACTTTGTCGCCAATTTTTTTATATATAATATAGCAACCTTCCTTTAAATTATCTGTTTAATATTAGGCACATGCAAACATTAGAATTTAATAAAATAATATCTATAGCTTGCTGCTCTCATAATGAAGAATGTTGCAACTCGACAAAATAGCGATGTATATCTGATCTTATAAATAATTTTCTTATGTATCTACATGTCTCAAACTACTTGTATATCTCAACTGCTACATTACTTTTCTAGCAATAGGCAGAAATATTTGTCAGAGTCTAATAAAAATAACATTCAGACTTACTCAGAACACTGGAGCATGAAAGGAGATAATATTCATATTTCGCACGCACTAACAACTCCATTACACAATACCGCAGTCCAGAACGGGAAAAAACAATTCAAAACACAGGAAGATACTCCTGCTTTCGATGTCTTAATTATTTATAAATGGAATTAGAAAATATTATAGTATTTCAATAAAAAACCGAGCCCTTACAATCGTCCTCCATCCGTCGCTACATCACTTTTGGTTGCGCCATTGCATTATGTCATCAACTTCGCAGAGAACAAAGGGAAAGTAACTTCACGCTGTTGCTTGTAATAGGGGGTAACCCACGCGATAGCTGTTAGATGCTATCAAATGACATCTTTACGTTAGCGAGCTAAAATTAAAATTTGACATAAATTCAAATGAAAATTCATAGAAAAATAAATTACAAACGTATTTAAAAAATTTCTTCACCCTTCTGTCATGAATAAAACCACCTAGAACGTGACTATTTTTATTTTTCGTGAACTTTCATATATAAATTCTCAAAAAATTTTGAACCTGCTTATTTAATTTCTGTGACATTAATTAACGATTTCTATTATTTTCTCAAAAAAAATGAAATATATTTACAAACCTACAAACATTTCTGATTTATTACAAAAAATTTTGGTCCAAAAAAGATCATTAATTAATTTACAAAAAAAAGTTTCCCAAGTTATCATAGAAATCACTTTTTCCTTCAAAAAATGGCGTGGTGTAAGATGGTTACATATGCTGACGGTAAAGTGTTACCTTGTGATGTAGCATGCAAAGATACATGTAAGGATCTTTGATATCTTGCTTTTGACATTATAAATGAACAGCTTGAGGCACTACATTCCAAATTAAACAAAAAATATCTGGACTTTCATACAACATATGAAGCGCTGACCAAGGATATTGGTACTGTGAATACAAATATTGGTACTTTTAGAGAGAATATAAAGCATGCACATTTGGAAACTACCGATATTAGCAATCTTAGCAATGCTATCAAAGAATTTATGGGCTCTCCCATTACGTCTATTTCGCCCATGTTAGCGGATAACAGTGTTCTTCCCCTCAATAGTAAAGAAGGTCCTGCAGGTCTGGGTGCAGTCAGCGACAGTACCTCCTCATCAAGAACCAGCACAAAGAGGAGGCTTGATAATGATTCTGCTGACATTGATGTTGGTGAATGGCATCTGGCAGACTGCACAGAATAAGAGGCACTTTCGATGTCAGTGCTAGTGCCTCTGTAGCCCTTCGTGCTAACAAAGCCAAGCATAGTTCTTGCCATATTTATGTCACCCATATTTATGTCACCCGTGAAAAGGGAGCAATATATATCCCACCAATCATCGTTCGTCACCATGGGAAGCCAAAAAAAGAAATTTTAGAGGAGATCAAAAAGCATGTAACTCTTTGAGAAAATTACCGCCCATACAGATCGAAAGGACGCCATAAAGATCAAGTGTCATGACGAGGTAAGTCATAAAATTCTTAGATCTGGGGTGAAAAGCAACGATGTGAAAAGATCCAGCATCATCAAATTAAATCAGAAAGAACGCTGACATAAAATATGATGCAACATATGATGTGGAAGACTTTTGCGAAAACCACAGGAAGGCAAACTATTTTCCAGAAAAAGTTATCAGGCTTCAATAAGCAAATGGTGCAGTAGAGATGTCACTGGTTTTGGTCTTACTTGAAAATAATGAACACAATAAGTTTTTTTTGAGTTTGAAGCGTGTCTGTCCTCTAGCTGTTATTGTTGAGTTAATTAGAGGCAACAAAAGGTCCTTGCAATGTTATAACTGTTTATGTTTTGGTCACGTATCCCAAGGTTGCACCGAGTTGCCTCGATGTAATAAGTGTGCTGGCGACCATCAGTTGAGGGATTGTACTAACATAAAGGCAAAGACCCCTCCCCCAAATGTATATATTGTTCTGGTTAGAACATATGTAGCTACTCCAAGTGTCCCAAATATACAGACGTCAATAGGATCAAGAGCACCAAAGTGGTAGAGGGAAAATACTAGGGACACACCGAAAAAATTGCTTCGGTCGCATCCAGTTCTGCCGATACTAGGGACACACGTACGGTCGACCACAATCAATTGCGTGATATTTACAGGTTGCTGGGAAATTTGCTAAATCACTATCAGGAAAGTGGAAAAGCAGTGCCACAGATTGCCTCTCACGAATCTAACAAATGATTATGGACACCCATACAAGACCATTAATCAAGGGAAACCCTGTTAGAATATTTGGAATGCAAGGAGAATTGCTCGCAAGCGCATTGGGTTTTACAATTTCCTTAAAATTAGAATGTAGACATCGCCTTCGTGTTCGAGATGCACCTGAAATCTACTCAAGTCTTCGCCTTGCCTTGGGTATCGTGTTTATCGCAAGGATCGACCACTGGGTAATAATACCAGCCACGCTTTTGGTGGAGCAGCGAACATTGTTAAGGACGGCATTGATCATCTTGAGTCTGTCACTCCAGACTTTGTGGGAATGGAAGCAGTGTTAGTGATTATAAACGATGTGGATGCAGGTGAAATCATCTTCATTTCTTTATATAACTAACCTAAGCACAAGCTTGACCCATGCGAACTTGACGAGCTGCTGTCTGGGTCCATTCCACTTGTTATTGTGGGCGACTTGAATGCCAAGCACCATGCATGGAACTCTAAATGCCCCAATCAAAACGACAATATCCTATATGGATATATATTGAACGAAATCGACACCTTTGTTGCTGGTCCCCTTAATGACAGCTACTACCCTGATCACTCACCAGTTAGTGACGTGTTGGACATAGCTGTTCTTAAAGGGTTCTTCAAGCCCTATAATATATTTACAGTAGATGACTTATCCTCTGACCATCGACCAGTGATGCTAATCTTTGAGGGCTTTAATATCAATATTAAGATTGGTGTTCGATTCAAACAGGACCAGAAACTTTTCAGGAATATTCTCCGAGAAAATAGTTTTCCATACAAAAAGGTTGTGATCAATGATGCCATCAGCACAAATATCAGTGCTATCACTAGTGTTATCCATGATGATACTACTTCCAATGCCTCCACTGCTGAATTAAAGCATCCCGAACATCTCGATCTCCCTCCCTACATAAGACGTTTCATTCTTGAAAGGAATTCTTATAGATGGTTATGGCAGCGTAGGCGACTACCCTTCTTCAAGACTAAGTACAACAGGATTTCTCGCAAGGTCCAGGAAGAGGTTGAAGCTCTACGAAATCAAAGTTAGAGCGACAAACTGAAGTCCTTGTCTGTCTAGGACAACTCGCTCTGGGGTACTGTAAGGGTCTTAAAGGGTAACAGACCCATCAACCTCCTGCCACTGCTTACTTCAGATGGCGATGTTGTTACCAGTGATCGTGATAAGGCTGAACTGATCGCCAACTCCCTGGAAAAGAAATTTACCACGCCTTATGAAGAAAACCTTGATAGTTAGTTAAATGCTTGACTTGTCAACGATGTGTGTCACTTATATGGGCTAACTCAGCGAGTTCCTACCCTTGTGGAAACTATTAGCATTAAGGAAATCTCCGATGTCATAAAGCGTCTTAAAAGCAGGAAAGCAGCAGGTATCGATTCTATCACAAACAGTGCCCTCAAGAACTTGCCTCCTAATGTTATCTCGATTATTATCAGGGTCATAAATGACTGCTGGAGACATGGATACTTCCCTGATAAGTGGAAGGAGTCCGTCATCATTACGATACCAAAACCTGGTCTAAACCCTGTTCTCGCAGTCAGCTACAGGCCCATCAGCTTATTACCTACGATGTCAGAAGTTCTTGAACGCGTCATACTAAGGAGGTTTAACGCTTTCTGTGAGGCCAACAAACTTATTCGTGAGGAGCAATTTCGGTTTCCGCCCAGGTAACTCCTGCCAACTCCAACAAACACTCCACTAAATTGCGTTAAGTACGGTGGTCTTATGGTCTTTAGATGTCTGGAAAGCTTTTGATCAGGTCAAGCATAATGGCATGAGATACAAAGTAATTACTTGTGGTTATCCTGACGATCTGATTGCTTTAATTAGTTCCTTTCTGTTGGAAAGGCTTTTCTTGTCAAGGTTGGCTGCTCATGTCTAACCCCTGTAACATCAATGCTGGCATCCCCCAAGGCTAATGACTAGTGCCTGCAATCCTGCTTATGTTTTATCTCGGTTACAAAATGCTTTACATCAGTGTGAGAAATGGTTTGCTAAACCTAAACATTGATAAAATGAAGCCATGTTCATTACAAAAAAGCTTAGAAAACCCCTAAAGTCATTCTTCCTATCTGGAAAGGAGCTGAAGTGGGTTAAAAACTATAAAGACCTCTGAGTAGTGATTGATGCCGAGCTAAATTAGGGCGACCATCTCTCTTATGCTATCAACTAGGCCAAGAGGGCAAAGTTTAGTCTGGTTGCTCTTCTGGGGCATAACAGTGCTCTTAGAGTGGATAGCAAACTTTTGCTATATAAAATGGTAATCTGAACCATTCTTCTGTATGGTATGCCTGCCTATGCTACAATCTGTGAATCCAGATGGAAGTACCTTCAAAACTTCTAAAACGTCACCCTGAGGACCATTGCCCAACTCGACAGAAGAATAGCAACTAATACTTCTTTTGCTGAAAATTTCGGTATACTTACCATTGGAAACCACGTCCAAGAGTCGCGGAAGAAGCTGCTTCCAAAGATCACGGACCATCCTAATCCATTGGTTGCAAATATTCTGGATCACCGGCTCACCTTTAGAAGTACCCTCAGGCATCGCAGGCCTCGTCACATCCTAGAAGTCGACTTCGACGACATTCAAAAGGCCATCTTTCCAAACTACTGGACCACCTAGCTATTTTGTTTCCTATCGTCAATGAACAATCAATTCCATCGTAATCGTAGGAAAGGACTGCTATTTATCCTCTGGATGACTTAACCAGGTTCATTTGGCTTCTTTCCTAATTCAGCGTACTTACTTACTTACTTACTTTTCAAACCCGCTTATCCGTTAGGGTCGCGGGGGCAGCAGCCCTATGGAGGATCTCCAGCGATCGCGATCTTCCGCCATCAGGCGCATGTCCTCCCTGGTAATATCCAAGCGACTCGAACCCAGATTCTCCAGGTAGTCTAGCCACCTGGTTCTAGGCCGACCCCTTGGTCTCTTACCCACCGGCTTGGAAAATAACAACTGCCTAGGAAGACTAGTTTGCGGCATCCGAATCACGTGGCCATACCAGCGCAACTGAGACCTCTCAATGCGGAGAAGTAGCGGCTCAACACCTAAAGATTCCCTTATTGTATTGCTGTACACTCTATCTAGTAGGGTAACACCTGCAACACCTCTCAGAAATCTCATTTCGGCCGCTTGTACCCGCGATCGCACTCTTTCGGTCATTACCCAAGCCTCATGACCATAGGTGAGAATGGGGACAAAGATGGATTTGAAGACGGAGAGCTTAGCTTTGTTACTCAGCTCGCGTTTCGTTACCACGGATCGCCACAGTTCACGTCTGACACAGCTTGCTGCACCGATCCGAGCATCCAATTCTTTCTCGGATAAGTATGGCAGTGGAAGCATGGCTTCCAGACCGCACGTTATTTTTTTGTTTTTTCCCTGAGCTGTTCAATTGTAGTCGTATGTAAGTCACTGTCTCCCAAAATATGAGAGGTCTCCTTGAATTTGACGTCTTCTCGATGGATAGGTGATAAAGCACTCACGCCCTATTGTTAAGGCTCCTCGTTGGATCTCTTACTCCTCCTATCGTCGAATCTCATTCTTCTGCGCGTCGTGATCGTCATCCAGGACAGTTTTTGTTTTTTTTATTTCCAGCTACGTTCGTCCTTCTTAGGACAGTTTTAGCTTATACATTGTCACAAGCGCCGTATCATTTATTTCAGAAAATAATAATATATTGGAACAGATTTTTCAAGAGGAGAACCGAGACTGGTCAGTACCAACAATCCCCACAAATATACTGGAACATATAAATGAAGACCTCAACAGCGAAAAATTGGAGAAATTCATGACGATGAATGATAAATTGCATCGGTTGATTGCGCCCAAAAACAACCAGAAAGGTAGGAAAAAGTTTTCATTCCACAATAATGAGTTTTTTCCTGACTTCAATCAAGTTTTCGAATAAAAAGTCCAGCCTTTAAGAGAAAGATCTATCACTGTGAATAGGAAACCAAATAGCAACGACTATGTCAACTTAGCAAAAGAAATAGACGTATCCCACCACACGAACGAGCATGTACACGCACGCTCGCTGCACTAGAGTTGGACAAAATCCAAAAAGAAACAAAGAATATCCATCACAATGAGGAATATAAAGCCGCTTCCGATAATAGAAACAAACTCGTAGAGAACAACGCCGTGATAGCGGGGGCTGACAAAAGTAAAGTGTCAGTAATATTATACAAGGAAGAATATGACATAAAAATTAAAGATTTCATCACCGAAAATGAATTTATGCAATTGAAAAAAGATCCTATTGCTTTCTTCCAAAGAGTTATCAAGACAATAGTTAGGAATTTCCGTTCACAGACCTTCAAGGACCTAATGAATATGTGATCCGCAATAAGCCAACCCCTCCAAGGATCCGTCCTCTAATAAAAGTGCACAACACAAGCTCTCCTATCCGACCTTTTATTCACTGTATGCGATCCATATTTTATCACTTAACCAGCAGAGTATCCCATGTTATTAAGAAAATATGCCCGCCAGAAAACAATTACGTAATTAAGAATATTACCCGGTTCATGGTGGATTTATGTCAAATAGAACTCAATGAAGATTGGTGCTCTATTTCATTGGACATTTTAAACTTGTACGCAACGTTCGATTAAACGAAACCATCAACATGATAGAGGGCTGCCTATCGCATAATAAGACCGACATTGATATCAACGTGGATATCAGTAATACGCTGTAAACTAGATTAGTTTCAATAATAAATTCTTCAACATCCTAACGGTGCTAACAGCGCCATTATGCCAGAAATATTTTTACATTCCTGGAGGAGTAATATGTCACCCCATTACTGAATGATGGAACGATCCTATATTACCAATGATTTGTGGATGACACCCACATTATGCAAAATCCCGACAAGTTAACACCAGAGAACATATTAGGAAAGTTCAATAATTTATTCAATATTATCCTGGCTTTATCAAGGATACAAATAAAGAGGAGAATCGACAATCGAACATTGAACTGTACATTTGTTCAGGTGAGACATAATCAGTGCTTACACGATTTTCACCCTTCCGGAATAAATACCACATGAAATACTCTGAAATAGGCAAGAAGCCTGACTAACCCAAAGAAGTCTTCCACATTATGAAAAAACAAAAAATAAGAATGACGATTGTCAGAAGAGTGGGAGAGGGGGAGGTGAAGGCTGGTATTACCTCTTTTCAATAATCCGCGAAGGAAACGTTACCAATGTTTTCTAAGTTTGACATCAAGAATATGCATCGGTTTTCTATACTTTGTATGCCACTTCATTTCCATCCGGTTTTTCAGTATTCCAGCCACTACGTCATTGTCATGGCTCTTCATCGTCTGCACCTGTTCATCAGGAGATCTTGGACACACTTTCGAATACGAGTCATATTCACATCCGAGAGGATGTAATGATTTATTACGGTCCTTCTTAATGATCCTCAGTGTAACATTCTGGAACGACTGTAGTTCACTCCATCTGCTTCTACATATAGTCGCCCACTCAGGCATACCATAGAGAAGAATGTTCCGAATCACTGTCTTCAACAGTATTAATTTATTGTCGATGCTGTGGGCACGGTTTCTACCCAGAAGAGCTGTAAAACTGTACTTAGCTCTCCTTGCTTTGTCCAGGAGCGCTTTCCTCGACATCGTCCTGAAACGAAACGATCTGACGTCTTCGTTACTCGCTGGCTGTGAGAGCATTGTTGAATTTGCAAACGAAGATAGTAGTCATGAGTTCGTCTTGAAAACGAACGCATGAATCTTCCAACTGATTTCATAATTTTTTATTAAGTCAAGGCCCTTTATAGGGCCACATTTCTTTACGAAAGAGATTGTCAAAATAAAAATTGCCTGCAGCAATTATTCATTTATGCTACTTTACATTGTTTAAACTATAAAATATTTATGAATAGACAACGTAAAAAGCAATAATTTGTAATAAAAATTTATTAACCTCAGCATGAGTTAGTTCCTGAATTGTACATATTCATTTATAGTTTTCTTGTACACAACTTGAAGTTTTCAAATACCTTCCAATTTTTAAGAGTTCTTTTGTTTATTTTTGTTTTTTTTTGTTCCTTCCACCAGTGTTTTATAGCCTAGGTAATTATTTTTAACTTAATAAAGTTTATTTATTAATTATTATGGAATATTTAACCAAGCAAATTGTCACAAAGACAATATAAATATTTTAGATTTAGCGATTCAATTATTTCAAGAAATAAATTCCAAAAGTGTTTGTGTGAAATAAAATATGGCGATAATATGTATTGATATATGAATTTTATTTAACAAATTTTTGTTATCCACACTTTACATTTTATGCAGCTTTTTGCGACTGCATTTTGCAAAGTCCAACTTACAGAATTAAAAATGTATTTTGCAGCAATAAAATTCATTCTATCGAATTAAAAACGCATTTTGCAGAATAAAAAAACCACTCTTGCAAAAAAATAAAAAATGTATATTCCGACATTAAAATTCAGATTTTAAAATACAAATTTTTGCGAATTCTTAAATGGATTCTACAAATTTAAATATGCTGTTTGCACAATTAAAAATGCAACTTGTGAAATAAAATATGTATTTTGCAAAGTACAACATGCATTTTGAAACTAAAACAAGAAGTTAATCCTCGCGAGGAAGATATATGAAAGTGACGGAAGCCATGAGATCATCTTTTTTTAGCCTTTTATCTCACTTTTTAACCCCCCTCCCCAATTTTTTAAATCGAAAAAATGATTTTCTTGAACGTAGTATTTAGAAAGTGTAAAGGAGCTCTATCTGCTTTTGTTTCTCATAATTTCCCATCAAATGATATATGACATGCCATATGGTGCCATAGTTCTAAAGACCAAGTAACTGCCACCCCCATAATTCCCATCCTATTGGGACAATTTGACCCAAACTTCATAGTAATGTTGATCTTGCTAAAAGGAATCTACATACCGAATTTCACTCCTTATAAGCATACCGTTTGGTCCCCTCTAATTTCCGCCTCCGAAAATCTGACCCCAGTGGGACACTCAAATCCAAACAAAATAGTGCATGTGCGGCATGGCCATAGTAAGCTACATTCCGAATTTCAACCTTTCACCTCAAAAAATGCGGAAAAAATAAATGAAGCGGATGGACGGACATTGTGAAAACAATAACTAGCTTCATTCTTCCGCCACGTAATTATATAATTTGCAAAAAAATATATGCGGAATTAAAAAAAAAAACTTTTCAAAATTAAAAAAAACTCTATTTTGCGAAATAAAAAAATAACTTTTCAAATTCAATTGAGCAAAAATGAGCTATTAAAAGGGGGTAAAAATGGACAAAAAGAATAAAAATTGATCATTTTTAATACCGTACTTCTTACTCATTTTTAATCCCCATCTTTTGATGTTACTTATCCTCGACGGTTAACCTCCTCGAATTTTTAAGCTTCTACTTTAGTCCCTATTTTTAATTTCGCTTTAATAGGCCAATTTTCTTAAATGAAGGGAATATAAATTGGAAATATAAAGGAGATAGAAGTGGACAGAGAAAAATTTAAAAAAAAATGTGGGATTAATAGTGGGAGATAAAAGTTATGATAAAAAGCGAGGTTAAATAGTAGAAGATAACAAATGGGGTCAAAAAAGTGGGGATTTGCTTTGGAAATAAAAATGAGGTATAACTTGGGACTAATTGTTATGAATAAATTGAGGGTAAACAACGAGGTAAAAACTGGGATCATAAAATAGAAATTAACAAAATGGGGTAAGAATTATTCCTCCCAATTTCTTATTCTTCCTATACACATTTCCCCCATTCAATCTTAGGATTTGAAAATTCCACAAGTAGGACTTTGTATTTTGTAAAATATGTTTTGTTTCACAAGCTGAATTTAAATGTCAGAACCTACATTTTTTAATTAGCAAAATTATTCTATAAAATGCATTTCATAAGTCTGCAAAATGCATTATTAATTTGCATACAGCATTTTTTTAATTTGAAGAATCCATTTAAGAATTCACAAAAAATTGTTTTTTACAACCTGAATATTTCATGTCGGAATATGCATTTTTTATTTTTTTGCAAATTACATTTTTAAATTCTGCAAAATGAATTTTTAATTTGATAGAATGAATTCTATTTCCGCAAAATACATTTTTAATTCTCTAAGTTGCATTTTGAAAAATAAAAAATGCAGTCGCAAAAAGCTGCATAAAAATGTAATTTTGTAGATGAAATAAATTTGTTAAATAAAATTCATATATCAATACACATTATCGCCTTATTTTATTTCATACAGAACACTTTTGGAATTTATTTCTTGAAATAATTGAATCGCTAAATCTAAAATATTTATATTGTCTTTGTGACAATTTGCTTGGTTAAATAATTTATAATAATTAGTAATAAAACTTTATTCACTCAATAAAAATTTGCCTATAAAACACTGGAAGCAGGAATAAAAAAAAAAACAACACAAAAAATTAAACAATAGAACTTCAAAATTGGACGGTATATCAAAACTTCAATTTATGAAAACTATAAATGAATATGTGCAATTCAGGAACTAATTTTTGTTGTGGTTAATAAAGTTTTATTACAAATTATTACGTTTATACGAAGTCCTTTAATAAATACAGGGTGATGTACATCGAATGTAAAATACTTAAAGGGGGTATTGTAGAGGTTAAGATAAATACAAAACGTCCTATGAACATGGGTCCGAATTTGAACGATAACTGAGATATGAACAGAAATAAAAATGCAAACACCAAGTTCAACAAGTTAATAACTCAGGTTCCGTAAGGCCTACATTAAAGAAATTTGGAGGAATAACAGGGTACATAAGACCGTGTATACCGTTAAAATTTGATTGAATTCCAACGAGAAGTTTCCGAGTTACACAGCCAAAATTGTAACAAGTGCTAGTTAGTACTCACAAGTGAGCACGAGTTATGATGTTGAATGAGTAACTCGGAAACTACCTGTTAGAATTAGATCAAATTTTAACGGTATACACAGTCTTATGTACCTTGTTATTTCTCCAGATTTCATTAATCTAGGCTTTACGTAACCTGAGTTATTAGCTTGTTGAACTTGGTGTTTGCATTTTTATTTCTGTTCATATCTCAGTTATCGTTCAAATTCGGACCCATGTTCATAGGACGTTTTGTGTTTATCTTAACCTCTATAATACCCCCTTTAAGTATTTTACATTCGATGTAAATCACCCTGTATTTTATATTCTAATCACTGTAAAGAAGCAAAATATGAATAATTGCTGCAGGCATTTTTATGTTTTTATTTTGACAATCTCTTTCGAATAGAAATGTGGTTCTGTAAAGGGCCTTTACTTAATAAAAAACGATGAAATCAGTTGGAAGATTCGTGCATTCGTTTTTACGACGAATGGACGACTGCTGTCTTCGTTTGCAGATTCAACAATGCTATGAATGACGCAGACGTAATTATGACGTTTAATCTTTGCAACTTCACAGCCAGCGAGTATCGAAGAAGAGACACTGACGTCAGATCATTTCGTTTTAGACCAATATCGAGGAATGCTCCCCAGAGCAAAATTTATGCTACGATTCCAGGAGAGTCTTGAGTAGATGACAACACCAAGATACTTGTAGTTGTCAGCCCATTCGAATTTCTTATTGAATAGAACCAGTGAATCCGGGTCACTTAATTATTTTTGAAGTACACTGCTTTGTATTTTCCGGTGTTAAGATTTAGTTTCCAGCAATTAAACCCGTCCTCGAACTTCTTCAAGGCATTCTACAGTCTGACAACGTGAGATGGCTGGTGTGCCCATGCAATGATGGCAGTATCATCACCATAAAAATATAAATTAGACTTCTCGGGTTTTGTGAAAGCGTGAACAAAATAATTAAAGACAACGGGCGCGAGGACAGAACCGACCTTTACCTTATGTGGCGTGGAGAAGTTTTTCTCCCACTTTGGCTTGATAGAACTTGTCATGAGAAAGGATCTCACCATCATAATCAAATCAGAATGGAACGCGTCTCTAATCATCTTGTAGATTAGCCCTTCATGCCACACTTGATCGAAAGCTTTGCTGACATCAAGAAAAACCGCATCACAGAACCTAAAAAAGTTTAGTGGCTTGCTCAGATCTTCAAAGAGCCTCCATATCTGCATCTGACACGAGTGGGCGGCTCGAAAGCCAAACTGTTCTTCCCGCATTAAACCATTGGTGAGAGAGTAGTCTTCGAAACAGGTGAGGATCGTTTTCTCTTAGACTTTAGATATTGACGGGATTAGGCTGATAGGTTGGTAGCTCGCGGGAATTGCAGGATTTTTCCCCTGCTTGGGGATACTTATACACAGTAGATTGCTTCCAAGCAGTGGGGAAATAGTAAAACTTCCAACAGTTGCTTACAAATATTCGAGATGTCACTAATGATGTTCTTTGGTAGATTTTTTAGGGCGTAATTATTTATCTTGTCTTTTCGTGGGGCCTTCCTCTTTTTCAGATTTCTTATGATGATGGAAATTTTTCCGGCCTCGATGATGTTCTTAGTTGTAGGCTGTGGGACTTCACAAAGGTTAGCAAGATAAATAATTAAACTACCGTCTGGGACATGAGCTGACTCTCGGGATTATTGTTATCAGGGGTAACAAACCGCATCCCTAGGGAATCTGCAATTATTTGAGGTTTATCCTGATTAGTTTGGAGCTAATTACTTTGAGGGGTGCGAAGTGGAGGAAGTCTAGCATTCTTCTGAACAGCTCTAACCATGTTCCAAATTGAAGTTGCTTTATCTAACCATGTTCTGAAGTTGCTTTATTTAAGGCAGTTCATACATTTACGTATAATTTTATTTTGACACAGGCATTCCTCTTCCTTTCTATTTCCATTCTAATTTTTTCTTTTCGTTTCAATAGATTAGATTCCGAAAACATGTTGCATATCACATTCTTTGATCTTTCTTTATGGTTTATTTCCATTATTAATTTTTTAACCGTGTCTCCATTTTATTTTATTTTTTCCTAAACCTATTCCACATTCATCTCACAGGAATTCCTACCCAACATCATAAATGATAAATTTCCTTTCCCTCACACTGTCTTCATTAGCTTGTCAAGCTTAAGGTTTTCAATAATTCAAATGTTGCTATACAATTTCCCATTTTAATCTCTTTCAACTACTATTCTCATGTTTCAATTATGTTCACTTGTTTGTTAGCTGTTAATATTCACTTAACCAAATTTATTCTTTGACTTGCCGTTGTTTCTATATCTAACCTGCTTATGATTATATTCTAAAAATAACTATCAGTTTCTTATAAATCGCTGCTAATTTAAAAGGGGTTCATCAACAACTTTATCGTCCTAGCTAATTTTAAAAGAAAATTAAATTTTAGGATCACCAATAATTTTAATTCAAGTAACCTATACTTTTCTAAACCATCTTTTGCATTACTCTATATGCGATCAAGTGTGTCATCCAATCCCACTGCTTAGACAAGCTTATGCTAAACGGTACGTCTGTTCTTCATTGATATCGATTATAACGCTATCAGGTTTAGTTGGGATTGTTGACATAACTCCTCCCTGTTCTCTAATTTGATTTACAACGAGCAAATCTCGGGGGGAACTCCTGATCCAATTCTCGTCATTAATGTGTCTTCTGCTTCTCAAATTGTAGCCATGTGGAGGGCCTTCTGGCAACTCTTGCTTAACAGGCTCCACGGGGGGGGGGGGGGGGGGGTTGCTGTATTCTATCGTATCTTGATCTTGGAATCTGCCAATTCATTAACCAATATGTCACAGGGGGTTGTTCAGGGTTTTCTATCGGGGTTTCTATCGGGGTTTCTACAGGGGGTATTTCTCACATGTGTTGTTCAACTCCATAAGCTAGTTTTAGCTTGTTTGCATGAACTAACTGCTTCTTTTCCCTGTTCATATCCTGTATTATAAAATTAACTTGTGACATTTGTTTAACAATAACAAAGGGTCCTTCAGAATTTACTGCAAGCTTCTTAGAACATCCCTTTTTAATCATGGGAGCATGTTAATAGACTCCTTCTCTAAATTGATAAGGTCTGTGTCTGGGGTCATGATATGCTTTTCGCGATTTTTGTTGATCTTCTATTGCTTTACTCGCGACTTTGTATGCATCCTGCAATCTCAATTCCACTTCATGAGAATAATTCTCATCTATGTTGTACGCGGTCTTCCGCGGGATTGCTTATAAATCTAAAGTTAATAAAACGAAATTGGCAGTGACCTTACAGTATAACAGAGAGACAACAGAGTCTCAAACTAGTTTAGCCATTTATTCCCAGCTTTATCAAGGATAACACAACAAGAGGCTTGCAGGCCTTTATATACAGAATCATGGGACAGAGTAAGCAAAGAGATTGGAAAATGGAAATACAGAAGTGTAAACCAGTAACAGAAAATGCAAGAGGGACATCCAATGAATAAAACGAAGAAAAAAATGAAAGGCAAATAAGAAGAAAGAAAAGAAAGCATATCCGTTTGTCACAAGACAGGAGTATTTACAAAAGAGAATGAGAGTAAAATTATAAACCATATCTGAAAAAAAAAGAAATAAATAAAATAAAAATAATAACATTATATAAGGTCAGAAACAGACTCAAGTATAGCATACACATCAAAAACCATTTGGCAATTGAGGAGGAGGCCAGGGGTAGACCTCTTGTCTTTAAATATCTCGATTGACTCAAGTGTAACAGTCTTGTATGATGGACATCACCTCGTCTTGAGTTTTCATGCATGTCCGGAAACGGCAAGTTGTTTGGCATAGTGGGAATTACCATCTTGTTTCTCGTAGGAGTCGACATGCTCTTTGAAACGTACGCTGAAATTACGGGTCGATAAGCCTATGTAGAACTTATCACAGAAGGCGCAGTTGGGAGAAGCCTATATACACCAGATTGGGAGAAATCGTCAATCGTTAGGGTAATTGGGCATAAGGTATGCAGAAAACGGGTAGGTAAATGGAAAGAAACTCGGAGGCCAAGGGAAGAGAGGAAATTAGAGAGGCGGGAGAATTGGGGACCAAGGTATAATAGAGAAACCCACTTTTGTCGGGTTATATCTGGGGGTGGGGGGACTCGATCTAAGGAAAACACGTTGGCGGCATTGAAGGGTACGGGAGAAAGAAGAGGATGAGAAGCCGTTAATACGGGCGAGGGAGTGGATGATATGGAGTTTGGAGGTGCGAGAAGGGCAGCTGTGGGGGAAGCGTAGGGAGGCGTGTTTGTGGACTGGGGGGTGTGAGGAAGATCAGTGGATTAGATTAGACGATGTGGCAGGTTTACAGAAGATAGTGAACGAGAAAGAGTTAATTTGGAGGTTTTTAGTAATGAGGATGTCAAGGTTAGGGATGAAATTTTTAACTTCTGTTTTGTAGGTAAAATGGATATGGGGAGAGAAGGAGAGAGGGAGTCAAAGGCCTGTAAGCCTCTTGTTGTGTTTTCCTTGATAAAGCCAGGAATAAATGGTGAAACTAGTTGGAAATTCTGTTCTCTCTCTGTTATACTGTAAGGTCACTACCAATTTCGTTGATAGGAACAGTATTATGAATCTTTCTCTCACAGATGCTAAAGTTAATAATGGTTTTCTACCATAAAACAAATAATAGGGAGTGGCTTTTACTGCGCTATGCGGGGTCTTGTTATGAGCTAGATTAATATATGGGAGAACTTAGTCCCAGGTGCATTCATGTCCATCTACATAGAGCTTCAACATTTCTATAAGAGTCTTATTATACCATACAAGCACGCAGTTAGATGATGGAGGATACGCTGTAGTTACCAATTTTTTATTTTTAATATTTTACACATTCCTTTCATTAGAGCTGATGTAAAATTAGCTCCTTGATCCATTAATAACTGTACAGGCATTGAATGTGATGAAAATATTGTTTCCATCAAAGCTCTCGCTACTGTTTCCGCTTTCTGATCCATTAATGCAATTACTCCTGAATAACGACTAAAATGGTCTACTAAAAGTAATATGCATTTATTACCTCTATCCGTAGTTACTAATTGTCCTAAAATATCAGTACCAACTCGATAAAATGGTCGATCTACTCCAGGAAACATTTGGGAAGTTTTCTCTTTCCGATGGAGGGGAGTGTCCTTTCTTGACAGCTCTCGCATCGCTTACAAAACTCCTCTATATCTTTGTTCATGCCATTCCAATAAAATAATTTATTAATTTTTTATCTAAGTTGCCTCGTTTTTACATGACCTACAATGAGAATACAATGATAAGTTTTGGTACAGTATCGGTACCACCATATGTTCCCATCGTTGTCTACCTGGCTGAGAAATTTTTACATGGTATAAGATATCATCCCTATCCAAGAAATTATAGTCAGGACTATCAATGCTCTTTTGTTTTAATTTATCAATTATTGGTTTTATTTCTTCATCTCACTTCTGTTCTACCACTATTAATTCTCTAGAATTTACAGAGTCATAATCAGTAACTGCACTACTGGCTACACGACTTACACAATCTGCATTTCCGTGAATTCTACCTGATTTATGAATTATTTCATGATTAAATCCTTGTAACATTGAAATCCAATAGGCTAACCACGATCCCTGTTCTTTGATCCCTGTTCTTGTTCTTTCATCAAATGTGGACGATGATTAGCATTAATTTGTATATGTTGTCATACAAATATACTCTAAATTGTTTCACAGCTAATATTACTGCTAAACATTCCTTTTTTGTTGTTGTATAATTGATTTCATTTTTCTTTAGCAGTCTACTGGCATACAAGATCGGTTTTTTTGTGATAGAATTGCTCCTAATGCAATATCACTAAATTAAGTTGAAACTATAAATTCTTTAGAAAAATCAGGGCTTTTCAATATAAGGGCTGTAATTAACGCTGCTTTTAACATCTGGAATGCCTTTTCAGTTTTAGCTGTCCATTCAAATGAATTTTCTTTCTTTGTGAGATTAGTTAATAGCTTTGTGATCTTACTAAACGAGTCAATGTGTCTAGGGTAATAACCTACCAAGTCTAAAAATGATTGTACCTCTTTCACAGTAGTAGGTTGTGGAATTTCTTTCACTGCATGTATTATATCTGGATCGGAGGCAATCCCATTTCCTGACACAATGAGTTCGAGAAATTTTACTTCACTCTTCGCGAACTGACATTTCTTAGGTTTCATTTTAATGTTTGCTTTCTTGATTCATTAAAATAAAAATTCAAAATAAGTGCTGCTCAGAGTAATTACCATATAGTAAAGAATTGTCAAGGTGAATGAGTTGCAATTTCCCTTTTATATTTCTTATAATATAATGTGCAGTACGCTCCCAAACACTGGGTGCATTCTCTAAACCCATAGGTAAGCATTTACCGGGTGTTTCAAAAATGACCGTTATATTTGAAAAACTAAACGGGCAGCGATAGAAATACACCATGTGTTTTTATAGAAAGCAATATGCTTGGGACAACAGTATATTATCAGGCAGATAAACTTTCGAAATTACAAACAGTGTATATCTATCGCTGCCCGTTTACTTTTTATTGATTTTTCAAAAATACCAGTATACCGGTTATTTTTTAAACACCCAGTAAATTCATATTACCCTTTAGGAATCAAAAAACTCGTTTTTTCATTATCTCTAATACCCAATTGAAAGCAGCCTTGATTTGCATCAAGTACACTGAATACCTTAGCATCTCAAAAAACTGAAAGAGTCTCTGATATCAATGGAAACATCACGCTTCATAACTTTATTTAATTATCTATAAGCTACCTCAAATCTAAATGTTCCATCTTTTTTCTTAACTAGTAATGCTGGTGCTGCCCAGGGGGATGCTGATTCCTGAATTATGTCATTTTCTAACAAGTTATGAATAAACTTGTCCATAAGTTCGTATTGAGCGTAGGTAATATGATATGGAGCTTGTGCTATCGGTTGTGCATCACTTAAGTCTGTTTTATGATGAAATGCAGGGCATACCCTAAATGAAAATCATTCTGTTCAAAACAAAGTTTATATTCCCACAGCAAAATTTCTAAGGATTCTCTCTTCTTCTCATTCATGTGATCTAACACAAATTTTCCAGTTTGCTCAATTGTTCCGATTCCTATGTAGGTTTAGTTCCAATAGTATGATTAAAAATAGGGGCAGTCTTATCTACCTCTCCAATAAATCTTAATCCCCTTATTAAGTGATATTTCTTCCTGTGAGCAATTAATAATTCGTATGGACACTGTCCTTTTATCTGAAATCGTTACTAATACATTTGCCATTCTTAAACCTGACATCTTTAATTCTCCCATTCCTATCACTCCTTGTTTGCCTTTATGACCCTTTCCTTATATCATTCCTTCACACCCAATCTCAGAGAGGGGGGTATGACTATCTTCCTACACAAATAAACTGGTTCCTGTCCATACATTTCTTCGGTTTCAACCTATTTAAGAAGAAATCATGAAGCTCATTGGCTTCATCTATCAGATATTCTATCCAGTTATTACCCTCTTGTATTACCTGTTCTTGAAAATCAAGAACAAAGTTTTGCACTAAAAAAGTATCTTGATCGAAAATTCTGTCACATTTAATAGGCCAATGCTTACACCATGCAATAACACTCTATGCAATATGCCTTATTCCTCAGTTTCATCACTATCTCATATGGTTCTCTAGTCGTAAAAATATGTCCTGTTATACCTATTAGTTCTAATTTGGATAAAGCCGGGAATAAATAGTGAAACTAGTCAGGAACTCTATTCTCCCTTTTTTATGTTGTAAAGTCTCTACCAATTCTATCTAATTTTGGCAATACAATCGGTTTTATATAATATCCATTTTCTTTTAATTATTCTATGATATCAATAGATATTAAACTTACACTGCTACCCATATCTATTAACACTTTTGCATCTAGCATTCAAATTGTTGCTTTTGCCATAAGACTATTATCTTGAACAAATGTTTTTTGTTTCTTAACTTACAATAGTGTTTGCCCTCCTCTCCCCATTCCTATTGTGCCGAGTAGGGGCTTTCTCTGTTTTTTTTGGAACCGCAGCAGGGTTCTCGACTTCCCTCCTCACTCACATTCCTTCTTTGTGAGTCATCTGGCATGCCTTCTTATGACAATCCTTTTCATAATGCCCTTTGATTTTACAATACTGACAAACAATTAATTTATTCTTATTAGCATAACTCTGTGATGAGGTATGCCCTATTTTGACAATTATAACATCTAAGATCTCTCATTGACTGGTGAACATTATCTGAGTTTCTATTTGCATTTCTTTTGTCATAATTTTTTTTACGCATTTTCCTCCACTTCAATTTTTTGTCTCCATTCTTCTTGTTCATCAAGAGCTTTTAATATCATGCCTTCTATTATATTATCTATCGTAGCATTTATTCTTGTACACATTTCCGCTTCCACTTCTGCATGATATAATATGTTAATATTAGATGATTTCACTTTTAATCTTTTTTCAGCCTCCTCTATATTTTCTGCAAACTTAATTGCTTCCTCCACATTTCTAGCAGCTGCATAAACCATTCCATTCTGTAGGTACGGTAATAAGCCTGCTAAAAATATTTCCTTTGTTTGAGCCACTAACATTTTTCTACCTTATTCGCGGCTTTCGTCCGGCACCTCTCCTACTCCCTCTACAGATATTAAAACCTTTCTCCCTAATGATTGTAGTCGAGTAACTAATACACTTTTGCTTGTTTCTTGTAGACACTCGGCAAACATATGTTCAATTTTGTCAGGGTTGGGTCTTGAAAATCGAGCCATCATAACTCGTTTAAAATCCGGATAGGTATTAACTCCTATCATATCCTCACTCATTCATGCATAATATAAAGCTTCTCCCGCTAAACTGACTCGTATCATGGCTAACGTTATGGCTTAATCCTAGTTACCTACCACAGCGATTTCTTTCGCTCGGTGAAAATATTCTACTACACTCTGACTCCCATCGAAAATTGGTATTTCTACATACAAATCCAGGAACTGCACTGGCGCATTCATCTGTACACCTTGCTCCTCCATTTGATCCGTAATTAATTTTTAATTATTACACCTTATTAAATCAATTTCATAAACTATTTTACCCACAAGAAAAACAGTAAGCATTCTGCTCTATCTCAGAAATGGTATATAAATTGAGTGCTTATATAATATACTGCTTACGTATTATATCACTAAGTATAGTATTACAACATCTAAAATAGTAGCACTAATTTTACCTTTATATGGTATAAGTTATTACGACATCTGAAATAAGCTATCATAGAACTATTAATTCTTGAATCTTTATAAAACACTCTAATAAACCTTATATTATATTATAAACATATATTACACAATAGATTAGTTATAGCAGCTGTTATTAAATTCTTATATCAATTCCTTAGTCTTACAAAATTTCTTAATCACTGAAAAAATTTTATCTACTTAACAACAATTATGTCTCGATTATTTAAGTCCTCTTCTATCTCTCTATCTCTTTCTATATTTTTAATATCCTATTCCTTTATTTTAATATTAATATCCTGTTCTTTTATTTTAAAATCCTCTTTGCATCACCAATTGTGATGACCTGGGCCCCATTAAATAGATGGAAAAATTTTTGATATAAATTTTTAATAATTTTAAATGAGTTCCTTATAGTTCGATTGAGTGACCAAATAGTTGATAGCCCTGAGCGCACCTTCTAACCGATTATTACAGTTAGGCGAGTGGTTAGAGTCAGCTCTGGTGTTGCTCCAGAGACTTGTTATAATGGATAATTAAAACTTAAGACCAGGAATATTAAATAGTTAAGGATACTTATAAATAAATAATTAAAAGTAGTAACTTCGTTTGATTAAAAAATAGAAAAAATTAAATAAATCTTAACAATTGATAATGAAAGTCACCCAGTGTGGAGTAATGCAATATATGAAGTGGACGGAAACACAGATGAATCGAAGTTCTTGTGGAGCGTATGTAGATCTGGATGAAGCAGATTAAACACTGGTGAAAAGAAGAAACACAGGAAGGTCTTGGTGAAGATCTAGGGAGTATGTTACAAGAATAGCAGAGAAAAAAACACAATAACAGAAGAACTATGATGAAAGTCTGATGATCAGGAACTTGATAACAATTTTAATGGGAATTGAAATAATAAAGAAAACGTTTTAGGGATATTTTATGCCATCTTCAGTTTATAAAAAATTTTTTGATGAAATTTCCGTTAAATTAATAATGAAAACATAACAATGAAAACAATAAAATCAAAACATTGTGCGTTTGATTGTTGTGTTTATTATTTCGATTCCTATTAAAATTGTTATCAACTTCAATTCATCTGTGTTTCCGTCCACTTCATATATTGCATACTCCACATTGGGTGACTTTCTTTATCAATTGTTAAGATTGATTTTATTTTTTATTTTTTAATCAAAACGAGTTGCTATTTTCTATTATTAATTCAATATTGCAACTCCTACTCTTAATACTTTCGCTAATTCTAATGGGTTGGAATACAAGATATTTCTCTAACTATTTCACAACTGCTTCTATTGTCAGCGGCAGACTTTGGCTCTGGCGTGGCTCTCTATGGGGGTTGTCTGAAGAAGCTCTTGTTGACTGCTCCCCACTCAAAAAATCGAAAGTATTTGTATCTAAGTGAAACGCTCGAGTTTCTATCAGTCTTGCTATTCTCATTGGACCAGGATGGGTTGACATACACTTCTCACGCTCTAATTTGTTCTTCATCATGAGGTGATCTATCAGACGAGCGTGGGTGACAAGTGAAATCGTAAACAACTTCACACATGCATCTGACACCTGGTCAAAAACTGATGCAATTCCACGAATTCGTTCTCACTTGCCTTTGGTTGTCTTAACCATCTCTTTCTGTTTTATATCAGATTATTATTTATAGTTTTTATAAATTGATTATACGCTGCTTCTTATTTGAATTAATCGTAAATAAATTCGTATTATGTAATAACTTCGTATTAAACTTATTTCCTTATTTCCCTTCATGAATAATTATCACATTCATATAATATACAGGGTGTTTCAAAGTTATGTACAATAAATTTAGTGAAATATTCTTCAGGTCAAAAGAAGACGAAAATGTTCTATAGCACTTTGTCTGGAAACGATTTGTTTGCGAGTAATCCATTATCACACAGTAGGGAAGCACGGTAGTTAGCGGACGATATTTTAGCAGTTCCAGCGTTTCGACCCAACACTAGGTTGAGTGGTTTGTTCCTACTTTAGGGTTGTTCCATTAGTTGTGTACGGTTGTTTCCATTACTGTAGTTTCACTACTGTACATCCACTAGGAATATCAATTTCAGAACGTTTGCGTGCTTTGACATACGCATTACGATTTACGTAAAAAAAGTCATGTACACGTATTCCAGTGCAGAATACACTGACATGCACCTAATGTATGGTCTTGCGGACAGAAATGCTGTGGAAGCAAGAAGACTCTACCAAGCACGCTTTCCGAATAGACGTTTGCCAAATAACCGGACATTTGTATCTGTCAACAGACATTTGAGGGAGCGTGGTTCCTTTGGCCGTCAAACAGGACAAAAGCGGCCTGTAACACATTCTCCGGATGAGGAGGATGTGATAATTGACATCATATATGATGAACCACAGACAAGCATCCGCCGTATTTCTTCCATGGTACACATTCCGCACTCATCTGTTTGGCGCATTCTTCACCGTCAGCTTTTGCATCCATACCACCTGCAACTGGTTCAGGCACTGAACCTAACGGACTATCTACACCGACAACGATTTTACCAATGGATACAACGTCGTCATGCTGCAGACCCTAGTTGTCTCAGCCAGATACTTTTCACGGACGAAGCAACCTTCACCCGGACAGGAATCGTAAATTCTCACAACCAGCACCATTCGGCAGATGCTAACCCGCATGTTACCAGAGCTAGAGTGCATCAAGAGCGTTTCTTCGTGAACATTTTGTGGGTGACCCGCACCCTCTGTTTATGTTGTTCTAACTTTAAAGAACAATGATAACAGATGCAGATTAATCTCTAATAATCTCTAATGCAGATTATTAACAGTTTGTGATGATTTTATAACTTTGATATAAAACAGATTTAATTGAAACCGTTAAAATAGTTTTCATATTTTAACCTGAAAGAACGGATAGTTTATCCTCGAAGATGGTTGACAGCGGCGTTAATTTACAGTTAGCTCTGTTGAGTCGAGTGGAGATCATCTTTTCACCTAAGACCCCCCCCTCCTCCTCGATAGCGAGCTCTGTGCTGTGTCTATCAATTCCTGAGCACCTATGGAGTTTTTCACCAATCAGCGATAAATATTTTACCGTCAGTTAGCGGCATCTCTTAACAATCTTTAGAGAGACACTAAGCAGTTGATTGCGAGATCTATGGAGAGTTTGATGTTTTGAGTTTGCCTGAAAGAATGGGAGAAGATGAGATGAACCATGAAAAAGTCGTGTGTTGTTTTAGAGTGTAATACTTTCACTAGAAAACTGCCTTTAGTTAGAAACAGTTTATTATTCCCTACTGAAAGATCAATAAAAATAACTATTATTATGATTATTGTTATGATTTAAGCCAATTGTTAGTTAAAAACTATCGCGGAGCCCGACGAGGAAGAAATTACGCCCCCCGCGCCACTCATCGCAGCGAGCAACGAGCGACGACGGAGACGACGGGAAGATCGGGTAATGGTGCGCATTCTTTTCTCATTTTTTATATCATAAAGGTCACAAAGAGCATTAATTTGTAGTCATAATATTTTGTGAGGAGCTTTGTTCTATTTAACTTTTGTTTGTGAGAAGAAGAGTAAATAAGTTAATAAGTTAAAATGATTAAAATTTCATATACAGTGCCTGAGAGGACAACTACTTTGTAAAAAATAATTGAAAGATTTTTTAAGGAGTCTTTTATTAAAAAAGAATAATGTTAATTGGAAAAGTTTAAGAGTTTAATCTTTAATATTATAACTGAAGTTGATAGAAGTAGAATTCAGATACTTTGATTATTAAAGATGGAAGAATTTATTATAAAAGTGTGTGTAGCAACTTAATAATTCATTTTGATTAAAATTTACTTTTAAAGATTTTATATTACATTAATTGTACTTATTATTATTATTGTAGAATAAATGTGTGTTTTTATAATTAAAACCCTCGTTCCAATTGTTTCTCCAGATAATAATTTTCACAACAATTAAACCCCGGTGCACTTTCACGACCGGGTCAGACCAAAATAAACCTCGGCTACCCGTTCAACTATTCAGAAAGGAAGGGCGGGCCAGACCTTAGGTAAAATTTGGTGTTTTGAAGGTGGTGTTTAACGGCGCAGACGACTGCATTAGTTAGGGCTGGGCACCCGTACATTTGGCGCAGTCGACAGGATTGGCCTTAAAAATTAGTGTTTAGAAATATAGCGCCATCCCGTACATTTGGCGAAGCATCGACAGAATTCGTTTTAAATATTAGTGTTTAGAGAAATTAATAAATATTGATATTTTGAAAATTGTTTGGAGAAACGGTGGGAAATAGAATGATCATTACAATTTTGCTTTGGGGAGAAATATTTAATTGCGACATTTTATAGTATTTAAGATCTTTTGGATCTTGCTTACTTAGTGGGTAAGATTATTAACATCAAGATTTTTGCTATTAGTTATAGGGGATTTCTTTTTATTATCATGATGGCAAACAGAGATGCAGAAGGGAATGTAGAGGGAGAAGATGCTATGGGAGATGTGAATGTACAGGCGAACGTACCATTGCTGGGTCTTTATGTAGAGATCCCAATTTTCGACGGGAGTCACAGCATCACAGAATTTTTTCATAGAGCGGAAGAGATAGCAGCAGTGGGTCATTGGGAACCAGGTGTTAACTTAGCTATGGTAAGAGTTCATTTAGCAGCTGAGGCATTATATTATGCACGAGAGAGATATATGGTCGGTGTAGACATATATCAAGAATTTAAAAGAATAATGACTGCGAGATTTTCACGTCCTACTCCAGACAGAAATGAACGATTGTTCTCAGAATGTCATCAGGAGAGGAACGAGAGCGTGTTGCAATTTGCAACGAGACTTCAAGCTTTGGGCAGACGTCTATTGATGCCAGTTGATAGCGAATGACCAGTCCAGGAAGCTAAAAGAGAATACAGGAGAGAATTAACGCGAATCGATCAAAAGAAAGATTTATTGCAGGATTATTACCCCATATTCAGAAGGGAATGGTGTACATGAACCCTAGGAACTGGAATGAAGCAGTTAAGGCGGCTGAGAGAATTGAAGAAGCAGAAAAGAGAGTAAAAGGGAAAACGGTAACAATAAATATGTTAACAGATACGGAAATAGAGGAAAAACTAATGGATAGAGTAGAGCGTAATATGGGAGTGAGAATAGAAGAAACTATAAAAAAGATTGTGGGACAACAATATAAAGAATCCGAAAGGGAACGAGGAGAGGAAGAGCAAAGAAAAAATGGGCTTGAGAGACGGGAATCAAATAACACAGCAGGTGTGAGAGGACGAGGTGGAATGCATAGATCATTTAAAGAAGTCAGGTGTTACAATTGCCAAATATTGGGGCATATTTCGACGCAGTGTTATACAAACAAGGCAAGAGACATTATTTGCAGATATTGCCATTTTAAAGGGCATATAGAGAAAGATTGCCGGAGAAAGGCAAGGGAAATAAATAGAAAACGGGGACAGCGAGTGGAAAAAGGAAATGTGAGTCCACAAACGGTAACAAAAAACGAGGCAGGACCCTCCTCGGCTCAGTGAGGTCGAGACGGGGAGGTGTAACAGAGAATACAGGAGAAAATATCAAAAAACGTTTATCGGAGAATGTTAGTTGTATTATGGTAGAGGCATTAATAGGAACTTTTAAAACAAAAAATGCTTGTTGATACGGGAAGTAAAGTTACATTATTGTCAGAAACAATGATTGACACATTAAAGAAAAAGGGACACATAGTTAAAGCTATTGAAAAACCTAAACTAGAACTCATGGGAATCATGGGAAGTGGATTTTCTACTAAAGGAGCGTATGAGGTAGGTATGAAGTTAGGTGATCGAGATTATATGATTGAATGTTATGCTTGGGAGAAACAATGGCCACTTAAATGTGAAGGAATTTTGGGTCAAGATATGTTTGTGCCTAGAAAACTTACTATTGATTTTGAGGAGCAAGCCATTAGAGATGGAGACAATAAAATATATTTTGTAGATGATAAAGTGGATTTAGGCAATAATTTTTTAACCTGTAAGAAGGAGGTTGAGAAAGATTATATGGGAGACAGGGCGTAATTGAAGCCTATGAATTAAGAATACCAGGATTGAAGACTGCCAATGTATTGGTAGAGGTGACAGATAAACATACTGTACCTATTCGAATAATAAATTACTCCCAAGAAGAATTGACTTTATATAAAGGGAAGAGAGTAGGAAGTTTGCAAGAAGCAGAACAACCCCCTTATGTTATGAATCATATTGTTGAGATAAGGGATGAGAAAACAAAAGAACCATTAAGTAGAGAAGAATATTTAAATCTATTTAAACTAGATCATATGGAAAGGAAAGAGAGAGAGCAACTTGAGGAGTTATTATGGAAATTTAGAGTCTGTTTTGCACAGAGTGAATTTGATCTAGGATATGCACATGCCTTTCATCACAGTATAGATACTGGAGATGCGAGACCTATTGCACAAGATCCGTACCGTATTCTGTACGCACAGCGAGAGATAATGGATCAGATTATCGACAATTTACTGAAAAATGATGTAATTACCGAATCAACGTCTCCATGGGCAGCACCCGCCCTCTTAGTTAACAAAAAGGATGGAACCTTTAGGTTTGTTGTTGATTATAGAAAATTAAACAAGGTGACACGCCTTGACATTTTCCCTTTACCGTTGATATCGGAGACTCTTTCAGTCTTGGATGCAAATCAGGGATATTTTCAGCTAGGAATAGAGGATGGATATAAGACGGGATTTGTAGTCCCAGGAGCTAAATATGAATTCAATCGATTACCTATGGGATTGGCTAATTCACCGAGTGTTAGGGAAAGGACTGCAGAGCACATTATTAGACAGATAAAAGGAAAGTTTGCACTTGTCTATTTAGACGATTTTTTACTTTACTCAGCTGATTATTTACAGCATTTAAAGGACCTAGAGATCTTATTTGAATGCTTAAAGGAGGCTAATATTAAAATGAAGCCAAAGAAGTGTCAGTTTGTGAAGTCAGAAGTCAAGTTTTTGGGCCATATCGTCTCTGAGAGCGGTATTGCGCCAGACCTTGATAAAATACATGCAGTAAAAGAATTTCCTAGGCCAACTACAGTTAAAGAAGTACAATCCTTCTTAGGATTAGCTGGATATTATCGTCGTCACATAGATTCGTTTAGTCATATAGCTAAACCTCTTTCGAATCTGACGAAAAAAGAAGTTCCATTTGAATGGACAGAAGAAACAGAAGCTGCATTTCAAGCTTTAAAAAAATGCTCATATTATAGCACCAGTTTTGAGGAGCCCAGACTTCTCTAAAGAATTTATTGTTTCAACAGATGCAAGTGATTTGGCGCTTGGAGCAATTCTATCACAAAGGATAGAAGGGAAAGAATTTCCTATCGCGTATGCGAGTCGTCTCTTAAAAAAGAGCGAATTAAACTATAGCACAACTGAAAAAGAGTGCTTGCAGTTATTTATGCCATAAAACAATTCAGAGTATATCTAGACGAGTTTTATTTTAAAAATTGTCACAGATCATCGACCATTGAAGTGGTTGTTTAATATAAAAACACCCGGGTCGAGGCTATCTAGATGGGGGATGACGCTCCAAGAATTTGATTTCAAAATAATACATAAGCCAGGACCTATACATGGCAATGCTGATTGTCTCAGTCGTGTAGCCATTGGTGTAGTCATGGAGTATGAACCAGTCATTTCTCGTGAATTAATTGCAGAAGAGCAAAAAAGAGATTTAATTTTAAGCCCTATTATTGAAAGATTAAAGTCCTATAGTTGAATGGACGCTGAAGGTTATTTTCTAGATGATGACGATATGTTATACAATTTAAAAGAAAGTGCTTCCAGGAGAGAGAGATGGGAAAGAGTAGTAGTACCGGAAAAATATAAGAAATATGTTATGAGCTTGTATCATGATATTCCAATGAGTGCACACATTAAAGCAAAAAGAATGAGAAAGAAGATAAATAAACAATTTTATTGGAAGGGGATGAATAAAGATATCCTGGAATATTGTCGTAATTGTGAAAGTTGTCAGAAGAAAACCCCCCCTCTGAAAAGGAAAGAGCAGCCTTTTCAAAAATTTCCTAATGCGGAACGACCTTTTTATCGAGTAGGTGCCGACCTCGTGGTTTCCAATAACTGATAAAGGAAATAAATATATTCTTGTATTAGTCGACCATTTTAGTCGATATTCGGAGCTATTGCACTCCCTGATCAGAAAGCTGAGATGGCCGCGAGAGCGTTAGTAGAGACGGTGTCTGCTCGTTAATCGATCCCGACACAATTACTCACGGATCGTGGAGCAAATTTCACTTCAGCATTAATAAAGGAATTATGCAAATTATTGGGGATAAAGAATTTATTTACTACAGCGTATCATCCGGAATCGAACGGAGCTGTAGAATGCTACAACATAAGCAGCAATGTAACTGGGACATTTCTTTGCCATACGTTAGCTTCGCTTATAACTTCACACCCCACAGTGCAGTGAAAGAAACACCTATGGAAGACAGCCAACTCTACGGAAGAGAGCCAACTCTACCGTTAGAAATTTTAACGACCCCCAGGCGCGTAACTTATGATATTGATAACAATTATGCTCATGAAGCTGAACTTAGACTGCAAGACGCCTACGAGATAGCGAGTAAAACTCTCGAGGAGCAGCAACAAAAGCGGAAAAGTTATCATGACCCTAAGCAGCGACCTTATGCCTTTAAAGTCGGTGATTATGTTTATTTGCACTCACCTTTAGTCAAAAGAGGCTTAACGAAAAAGTTAGCTGACAATTTTAAAGGACCATATGAAATAGTGAGGCAGTTGTCTCCAGTGAATTTCATAATACAAGAGGTCAATGGACATGATAAACAGTTGGTTCACGCCAATAGACTTAAACCAGCATATGGAATGCAAAGACAAACAGAGGATCAATCTTCTCAAAACTTTGAGTCTGAAACAGAAAACCCTCACCCTCCTATGAACAATCTTACGTATTGGCATAGGAGTTGGCAGATACCTAGAGGTAATATTATACCTCCACCCCCTGTGGAGCCTGTGAGACAAGAGGAGTCTGCTCGCCCTCCACACAGATATAATTTAAGGAGTAGAGGACCTGTCAATGAGGAAGATTGGGTTAGAATATCACCTCGTGATTCCGTAGTCGCTAGAGGAAATCAAGGGGCCATGATGGTTGTTTCTTTAAGAAATAATCAAACTATAATTAAAATAGGTGAGGAGGAATTAGAGAATAGAATAGGATTGTCGAAATGGTGGGATTGGATGACGCACCCGTTCGCATCTTGAGGGATGCGAGCATGTATTTAAAATAGAGATCAATAAAGGAATTTATTATCTGTGAGATGAAAGCACCCAAAAATGCTATTTAGTTTCATTAAAAAGGAGATCGGGATGCTGACATGTCCTGTTTTGATACTTATTATCATTATTGGGAATTATTATTAGAGTGTTGAGAATCTCCATATTAGTGATGGGAGAGAAGTGTTATTATTATCTTATTATTAAATGTTTAGGCGATAGGTGCGAGCACAGACGCCTTGAATTACAGTTTGCATAGGCGATGGAGCCGCAAATAGCCCATCATTATATCGCTCACGTTGGAGAAATGGGAATAGTGGAATTGGTTTTGTTTTCGTAATGTCAGTTTTAATGGGATTGTCTGGAGGACCCATTTACAGTTTTCTTTAAGAATTGAAATAAAAGTGTTGAGGAGTTGTAGAAAGTTGAGCATTGCTATTGAAAGCAAGAATCAAATAAAAGGAGAAATACCGTAATATACCGACTATGACTTTATACAGTTTGCTCAATGATTTTGTGTATAAAGCGTTTTTGTTAGTTTTTAAAGTAAAGATTGGAATCAAATATGGTTTCACAATCATTACAATGAAGTGTAGAATTATGAATTTATTTATCCAGTTTTAGAAATTAAAGACTTCAAGGTGAAAAGTAACAGAATCATACCATATCGAATTGTAGCTTAGCACTAGCTACAGTAGAAGATGAATTGAATTATGTACTTGGCACAGGTGTTGTGACCAAGTCTGGTGACTAGGAATCGAATGTTGAAAGGAGAGTAATGGGAGGTAAGAGGGAAAGGAAGTGACACCCCCCCTCGTGGTTCATCAATTTCAAAAGTGAAGGACAACCCCCACAGCTCAATTACCTTTTATGAATATCAAGTGAAAGTGAAACTTAGAAAAGTTTAGGAGTTTATCACTGTGTATAACTTTGAATTAAAATAAGTTGCACCGTTCATGAGAACGTTTACAAATATTTTTATAATGGTATTGACCACGTAGTTTATTTTTGAAGACCATGTGTAATAATCGTCAGTTACAGCAGTTGCTTTGGAGCAACACATGCGTCTATTTATAGATATTCCTTTAATTACCTCGCATTACGTTTTTGAAGTGTATAAAATAATCAGTTTACTTGTTAAGATTCCTAATATTGACGCATATGCATATTTTTATGCACGTGCACCTTTCTTAGCGATCTAAAAGGATCGACAACTTCATTTGATTTTAAATTATATTGACATGTTACAGTGCATAACTGGGGATTTATTCCAGATTTGTTCACCTTCGTCAGCAATTATTAAAGTACCGAGTCAAAGCTGTGAGCTTTCAATTTTTCGCGGAGCGGAAAATTCAATTTATGAATTGTGCAAGAAGCATATTGTCCGCACCCCCCGCCAATCTTTGTTAAGAGTAACATTTTAGGACAATGGATTTACAGTATCTTGAAGCCAACAAGTATTACAATAACTTGTCCGGCACAGCGATCGCAACCTTCCAAGGAAAGTAAAACAATTAAAATAAGCGGCACAGGATGAATTCAAATTCCGAGTGCTTGCATTGGTGCCAGTGATGACGTAGTTTTATCGCCCTTTGTACAAGGCATCACTACGATAGGATCGCCATTTTCGAATTTAAATACTTTAATAGAGCCTATTATTAAAGAAATATTTAATCATTCTGAATTTCGTGAGACTATGAATGAAATAAATAGTCTAAATAAATCTTTATTGGATTACTTCGCAAATTCTCAGCATATGTCGTTGGAACAAGCAAGCGTTTCATTGCATGAGACTCGTCAGCAAACAGAAGCATTGACACGAGATTTGCGTAGGCGAGGCGTCGATGAATCGAATGTTTCTCATTATGACGTGTTATTTATTATTGGCGTCATAATTATCGTCCTTGTTGTCTTGATATTTCTTTTGAAACACTTTAAAGCACGTTTGAGCAGCGCATTCAATTTTGGTATCCATAAAAGAGCGTGATTGGAATTTGACAACGTCACAACTTCAACGGATATGAACTCAATTGAAGAGGGTTCTCTCTCAGAGAATGATAGAGAGATAGATAAGGAATGTTAAACTGAACCCTTATCACCACCAGTGAAAGGAGGTCAAATGCCCTCAAGGGGTTAAGATCATTATGTAAAATGGGGAGAAGGTTTTCCTTCTCATTTCTTTGTGTGGTATAAATAAAAGTAAGAAATACTTTCAAGGAGATCCAATTGACTTAAGGGAAAAATAATGAAACAGTTGTTTATATTTAAACAATGATTATTGATAAGAAATTAAATAATTAAAGCTTTTGCGTTGTTTATTAACATTGAATTGATAAGAGAGAATTTAGTTGTGTATTTTACGCACTGTTATTGGTATAATGGTTGTTATTAAGCTTAAAAATTTTGTTCATTAAGTCATTTTACGAGTTGATGTTTTTGTGACCAAACGATATGGCATGGAATGAGTGAAGTATAGTGCATTATTACTTGAACAATGAAGTTTGATGGCGTAATTGACTTTTGCGAGAGCGAGAGAAGTAGGTGTCTTCATCACCCCCACCTCTTCGCCGTGATTTTCCGTTATCGAGTGGATCGGTTTCTACACAACTAGCAATGCGAGCAAGATGGATGAAAATTCAGTGCCAACGATAATTTCTTTATTTCTTTTCCAAATGGATGGAATGAAAACCGGAAAACTAAGCGGTTTCCTAATGAATTATAATCAACTACTGCCAAGGAAGAATGAACAATTTAGAACTGTGAGTGAGTAAATATGAATTACGAATTTTCAATTTTTCAAATCTACAACTTTGATTCCAGTTCATTGATGTTAGTCAAGAACTTTCGTGATCATGTGAAAATGAACTTTAGACACGTGAGTCAATCATTACGAACTTTATTGTGAACTTTTGTGTAATTTTTCCGCGTATCCGATTTGAATATTCATGAACTTTTAAAAACCTAACAGTGACTATTTTTCAAACAATTCTTTTGTATAGTTATGTAAACAATAAAGGCGCATTGCCCAGACCTTTTCGGAGAATTTCTGTGAAAAAAGAAATTAAAATTCTCCTTTTTTTGTAACAATTTTGTGACTTACCAGAATTATGACTGTAATTTTTGAATTTTAATCAACTTTTTATTATTGATGTTTCAAAAAAAAGTTTTGTTAGCTGTGTGCAGGAGGAGAATAGATCTTTGTGATGTGAACAGGTGAGTAGAGGTGTGCGCATTCATGCCCCATTGTGGAAGACTTCAGGAAGACCTCAGTAGCGACTTCGAACCAGGTATGGCTCAGAAGATTGGAAGTTTTGTTTTATTAACGTTCGTTGAAAATTTGTCATCAGTAAGATGGACAAATTTTGAATTCCCGGGAGCCATGTGGCGACCCGCACCCTCTGTTTATGTTGTTCTAACTTTAAAGAACAATGATAATCTCTAATGCAGATTAATAACAGTTTGTGGTTATTTTATAACTTTGTTATAAAACAGATTTAATTGAAACCGTTGAATTAGTTTTCATATTTTAACCGGAACGAACGGATTGTTTTTCCTCGGAGTTGGTTGATAGTGGCGTTAATTTACAGTTAGCTCTGTCGAGTCGAGTGGGGATCATCTTTTCACCTAAGACCCTCCCTCCTCCTCGATAGTGAGCTCTGTGCCGTGTCTGTCAATTCCTGAGCACCTATGGAATTTTTGACCAATCAGCGATGATTATTTTACCATCAGTGAGCGGCGTCTCTTTACAATCTTTAGAGAGACATTAAGCAGTTGATTGCGAGATCTACGGAGAGTTTGATGTTTTGAGAGTTTGTCTGAAAGAATGGGAGAAGATGAGACGAACCATGAAAAATACTTTCACTAGAGAACTGCCTTTAGTTAGAAACAGTTTATTATTCCCTACTGAAAGATCAATAAAAAATAACTATTATTATGATTATTGTTATGATTTAAGCCAATTGTTAGTTAAAAACTTTCGGGGAGCCCGACGAGGAAGAAATTATGCCACCCCCGCCACTTATCACAGCGAGCAACGAGCGACGACGGAGACGACGGGAAGATCAGGTAATGGTGTGCATTCTTTTCTCATTTTTCATATCATTAAGGTCACAAAGAGCATTAATTTGTAGTCATAATATTTTGTGAGGAGCTTTGTTCTATTTAACCTTTGTTTGTGAAAAGAAAAGTAAATAAGTTAATAAGTTAAAATGATTAAAATTTCATATACAGTGCCTGAGAGGACAACTACTTTGTAAAAAATAATTGAAAGATTTTTTAGGGAGTCTTTTATTAAAAAAGAATAATGTTAATTGTAAAAGTTTAAGAGTTTAATCTTTAATATTATAACTGAAGTTGATAGAAGTAGAATTCAGATACTTTGATTATTAAAGATGGAAGAATTTAATATAAAAGAGTGTGTAGCAACTTAATAATTCATTTTGATTAAAATATAATTTTGAAGATTTTATATTACATTAACTGTACTTATTATTATTATTGTAGAATAAATGTGTGTTTTTATAATTAAAACCCTCGTTCCAATTGTTTCTCCAGATAATAATTTTCACAACAATTAAAACCCGGTGCACTTTCACGACCGGGTCAGACCAAAATAAACCTCGGCTACCCGTTCAACTATTCAGAACGGAAGGGCGGGCCAGATCTTAGCTAAAATTTTGTGTTTTGAAAGTGGAGTTTAATGGCGCAGACGACTGCATTAGTTAGGGCTGGGCACCCGTACAATTTTGTGTGGAATTGTCGGAAATAACTTACTTAATTGGTCCTTATGTGTTGCCGCCACGATTGACTGGGCGAATGTATCTTTTGTGTCTGCAGAATGCATTGCCAGAATTACTGGAAGATGTTACTCTTTTGATAAGATCTAACATGTGGTTCATGCATGATGGCGCTCCAGCACATTTCAGCCATGCTGTACGAGCACACCTTAATGCTGCATACACGAATCGGTGTAGAGGTCGAGGTTTACCGGTAGCCTGGCCTGCAAGATCACCCGACCTTAATCCCTTGGACTTTTTTCTGTGGAGTCATGTGAAAACGATCGTCTACAGCACAGAAGTTCCTAACATTATGGATCTGCGACAACGAATTGAAAATGCATGCCAAACCGTTCGAAATGCTGGCGACGAACTCTTCCATGACATCAGACGGTCGCTCATGCAACGAGCCGAAGCGTGCGTGCGAGCTGGTGGCAGGCACTTTGAATAATTCCTGTAATTTGGAGCCACGGCTTTACTTGGCTGTATCGCGTAAATAAATCGTTTCCAGACAAAGTGCTATAGAACATTTTCGTCTTTTTTTGACCTGAAGAATATGTCACTAAATTTATTGTACATAATTTTGAAACATCCTGTATATTCATTTTGTGATTAAAGTGAAATAATAAATGTTTCTATTAAAAGTGAGAGGGTGGCTCCCACACCTGTATATCTCGATTTTGGTGCTCTTGCACACATTTCTTTCTTGCTTTCTTGCTTCCTTGCTTTTATGCTTTCTTGCTTTCTTGTCTTTGGACTTTTTTCTCCATTTAAGTTTGACCCAATCTGGAATTACTTTGAAAGAAATGTCTAGTATTAAATTTCCTATTGCTCAAATTCTCATTCTAACAGCAAATGATCCACTTTAGCATTTAACTCATTAATGGTTGCTGCATTTACATCATCATTTCGAGCAGAATATTCAAATTTCCTTCCTGTTTTTCACAATGTCTGGAACCATTTTAAAAATTATTTAAATGCTGTTTATCGAAAATTCTCTTGGCACATTATAGTCATTCATGAAATGAGATAAAAAGAGTACTGATCAGAGAAATTTTGCAACAAGAAAAAAAGCTATCCGGGTTTTGTAAACACCAGAACAACAGAAGCTTCATCTAGAGCAGGAGTATTTAAGAGCTTCTACGTTAAGGGCAAAAGAAAATTTAAAAGAAAGATAGGTCTAAAGTAACCAGTGATGAAGATGAATATATGGCAAAGTTTGCAATATAAGTTGGTTTATTAAGAACTAGTAGAAGATCCGGCAGTGCCCAGTATAATTACACTTATAGGTAAACAGAACAATATCAAGAAGATTAATTTTAACTCCAAATTGGTTAAATAATAAATCAACACAGAGTGAACGGACTATCCATTCTAGTAAATATGAATTCTAGGTGATATACCGGGACTTTATTTAACTAGTTGTTGTCTTGGCTCAGATTAAAATAATATTCATCTTCACCACCGGGGAACATCTGTGGATACTTTCGACCCAAGTTTTTCTTGCTGACAATCGCCAACCAAACACTGAATTGTACATCTGTTCAGGTAGGACTTACGTAGTGCTTACACGATTCTCACCCTTCTGGAATAGATTCCACATGAAATACACTGAAATAGGCAAGAAGCCTAACCCAAAAGAGTGGGGGAAGGGGAAGGTGGTATTACATCTACAATAATCCGGAAAGGAAACGTTGCCAATGTCTTCGAAAATGGCATCTAGAATATGCCTTGGTTTTCTATAATCTGTATGCCACTTCATTTCCATCTGGTTTTTCAGTATTCCAGCCACCACATTATTGTTATGGCTCTTTATCTTCTGCACAATGTTCATCAGGACATCTTGGACACACTTATGATTCATGTTCAGATCCGAGTAGATGTAGTGATTCTTTATGGTCCTTCTTGCAAGCTGCGCAATGATCCTCAGGGTAACATTCTGGAACGACTGGAGTGCACGCAATTTGCTTCTACATATACTCGCCCACGCAGGCATCCCATAAAGGAGGATGGTCCGAATCATGGTCTTGTACAGTAGTAATTTATTGTTGATGCTGAGGGCGCTGTTTCTACTTAGGAGAGCTATAAAACTGTATTTAGCCCTCTTTGCATTGTTCACAGCAAAAGTTAAGTGATGATTCTATGAGAGTCTTGAGTCGATAACACCAAGATACATGTAGTTGTCAAGCCATTCGAGTTTCTTTTTGAAAAGAACCAGTGAATCTGGGGGACACAACTTTTTTTATTGAAGTACATGGCTTTTCATTATCTGACGTTAAGATTCAGTTTACAGCAACTAAACCAGTCCTCGAACTCCTTCAAGGCCTTCTGCAGCCGAGTAATAAGGTGAGCATAGAAATAATAATTACAGTTATCGGCTTTTGGGAAATCGCGGACAAAATAATTGAAGGGAATGGGCCCGAGGACAGAACCCTGTTGGACACCGGCCTTTACCTTGTGGTGGGTGGAGAAGTTTTCTCCAAATTTGGCTTGATAGAACCTGTCGCTGACAAAGGATCTCACCATCATAATCAAATCAGAAGGAACCCATCTCTGAATTGCAGATTATTCCATCGTGTCACATCAAGAAAAACCCTGCCACAATACATGAATAGGTTTAGTGGGGTGCTCAGATCTCCATATCTGCGCTGTCCTAAAGCCAAACAGTTTTTCCCGCATTAAAACATTGGTGACAGGTTCTATCCAGCCAAAGTTGGCATAAAATCTCCACTCTCCACAAGGTAAAGGTCGTTCAAATCAATTATTTTATGCACGAATTCCCAAAACCCAAGAACTGTAATTTATATTTCTATGCTCACGTTATCAGTTGGATGCAGAACGCCTTGGAGAAGTTCTGGGACTGGTTTAGTTGCTGGTTTTAGAGTCTTTATGTCGGAAAATGTAAAACCATGTATTTCAACAAAAAACTTGTGTCCCCCAGATTTCCTGGTTCTAATGATTACAAACATGGTCTAAAGATATAAATAGACATTGAATTGCAAGCTTCTGCCATTTTTCATTGTTTTCACAACCTAAGAAATTAACATCACACTAGTTGCCATTAGAGATTTATTGAAGAGAGAGCATAACAATTTGTCTAAGGGAACTTGTCTGTGATCAACTTGTAGGTTAACCTATCGTGCCACACAAGATCGAAAGCTTTGCTAACATCAAGGAAAACCATGCCACAGTACCTGGATAGGTTCAGTGTAATGCTAAGATCTTCCTCTAGCCTCCATATCTGAATTTGACACAAGTGGGCTGCTCTAAAGCGAAACTGTTCTTCCTGCATTAAACCATTGGTGAGGAGCGTTTTCTCCAAGACTTTAGATATCGACGGGAGTAGGCTGATAGGCAGAAGCTCTTGGGAATTGCAGGATTTGCACCTGCCTGGGGAATCTTAAAACACTAGACTGCTTCCAATCAGTCAGGTAATAGAAAAACTTTTAACAGTCACTTATGATATTCGAAATGTCTCTAATGACGTTCTTTGGGAGATTCTTTAAGGCATTATTAATTACCTTGTCTTGGAGCCTTCCTCTTTTCCAGATTTCTCATGAGGGTAGTGACTTATCAGGACTCGATGATGATCTTATTTGTAGGCTGTGAGACTTCATAAAAGTTGGCAACACCTTCTTCCACAGTCTGTGATATGAGCTGACTCTTGGGGTAACAAACTCTATCTGTAGGAAATGTGCAATTATTTGAGATTTATCCTGATTAATTTGTCCGTACTTACCTTGAGGGGTAGGAAGTGGAGAAAGCATCATTCTTCTTCTTCTGAAGAGCTCTAACCATCTTCCAAATGGAATTGTCGCGAGCAGACAAACTTTGGAGCTTGTCATTCCTTCTAATGTCGCGAAGTTCTTTTACTTCTTCTTGAACTCTTCTGTTGCATTTGGTTTTTAGCCAAGGTAAACGATAGCGCTGCCAAATCCTAGGGTCAGGTTTGTCTCAGCAATAAAGCGTTGGATTCCTGGTGTGTGAATAATTCGATGAACGGGCTTGGTTACCAGTGGATAGGCACTAGCTTCGGTGGCACTGTTTATTCACCTGGTGATGTCTTCAACACGTCGATTAATGTCATCCATACTGTCTGCTCTTTGGAGATGATAGTCATGGTCCATGAAGATTTCCTTGAATATCTTCCAGTTTTGCTGATGCTTCACCTCTTCTCTGAAATTGATGTCGACATTGTCGAAGTTCAGCGCCACAGGCTTGTGGTCAGAAGAAAGATTGTGTATCGTGAAGATGTTGTATGACTCGAAGAAACCCTTTATTAGTGAATTGTCAAGAGCAATACTAGTAGGGGAATAGCCACAGTAGTAGGTGCCCTCCACAGGTCCAGCAGCGATGATGTTATCTTTACCTTGTATATATCTATACATAATCATACGGTTGTAGTTCTGCATTCTGGAGTTTACCATAGAATATCAGCTTGGGTATTTGGCATTTAGGTCACTAGCCAGGACAAATGGTGTGTCATCACTGAAGAGTTTATCAAGCTCCCTAACATCAAGAGAATGCTTAAGTGAATTGTACAATTCCATGGCAGGTCGTTAAGGTTGAGGCCTTTTTTATCCAGCCTTATTACACACAGCAGCTGCAAAGGATATTCTGCTGTCACTTTAGAACTAAACATACTTTTAACCTGCTGAAACAACATATTTCTGTCTGAACATGTTTCTTGAGCTCAGTGAAAATCGTCTTAACGGCACGCCATGATTTATGTAACTTGAAATTTGCATAACTTATTATAGTCGGTGGGACAAACCTTTTCCTGATCCTTGGTTTTCATTAGCCGAGCAACTCTGTCCATTCTTCGAATTCCTCTCTCTAGAGGCGTTGTCTGGAGACAGTCTTTAGGTAATTGATCCCTGTACGCTTTCTGAATTTTTTATTATTAACAAAAATCCAGGGCCTGTCATCCACTTCTCCATCGGTTCTATCAGAGTGATTTCTCTTACATCCACCATTTCTCGAACAGTTAATATTTTCTATTATATCCACAGACCCTACACTTTTCGCACGGGAAAAAAATTTAAAAACATTACTTACCTTGCTGTTATCAACCAGTTTAACTTCCGTGGAGTTTCCTCCCTTCGGAGTCCCAGAGCATTTCTCAAAGGCTTCCATAACCCTTAAATGCATCTTGTTGCATATCTGCATTAGCAGAAAGAAAACATTTTTCACTGCCACTAGTGAGAATTAAATGAATTACAGGGTGGGCCATACGTCCGTTACCAACCCTTGTACAATTCGTGCTTGTGAAAATTGACGGACAACCATCATGTGGGGACAAATTAGGCCCAGGGGGAAATCATATGGTGCAGGTGAGTGGGTGTGGCGAACATCTTGGATGAACCATAGGGTTTTAAATGGTCATGGGGGCAATGAATTCGGGCTAGATTTTCCCAAGGAAAATAATGGTGCAGTCCGTTTGTTCATATCTTAATTCGTTCAACAGTTTTAGCACATGGTGTGTAACATACCAAAAGTTGTTAGAAAAATACATTTTCCCCTTGTCCAAGATTTGCAGAAATATTTTTGTTTAATAATCATTGTTACCTTTTGAAATTTTGCCAACAAAGGAAAAGGACACTATTTTTTTCTTTGTTACGTCGTCTTGACTAAAGACCTTTGTTGGGAGCGCGAGTGGAAGGGGAGAGGGGAGATGACGAAGTGATTCCGAAGAAGTTAGTCGCCACTTTTCCCCTGAAGATGATTGGATCTGGACCCTTTGGGGAAGAGAAGCGATCCTTAGTGTTGAAATGATCAGAAGCTCTACGTATAAATTTCGTCTCCAATATGGTTTGGGAAGAAATTAGTTCGCGAGAAGGACTGAAATTCCAAACTTAAAAGAAGATGGCGTCAACGATTCGTAATCGAAAACCGCTTGATGTTATGGACGATTTAAAAAAGAATTCATCTGGTAATGGTAAACAATTTGGGCCAATTTTATCCAATTAAGAATGAATTACTGTCTCTGCTTTCCTCTCTTCTTTCTGCTAACAGATATTGTGGATTAACTACTCGATGCAACTCCGGTTCGAACGATGAGATCCTTGCACTCCAGGAAGGCGATTATCAATAAAACGTGTGTGTAGAAGGTATCGATTCACCATGATTTGCGACGGTCCTTAATTAATATACTAACTTTTCCCAGTCTAGAACCTCCCCCCCTTTACTTACCTTTTCCCCCGTCGTTCTTCTTCTACCTTCGAAGACTTCCAGCGATTCTTCCTACCTTCCGACGCTACTCAGAATCTAGATGGAGTGAAGCGATGTCTTTCAACAAGCCTAGTTAACTCTCGTTTGGTTTTTAGTTCGAAATTGAAATTTAATTCTTATTTGGGAATATTCAAGGTAATTGGGAGTGGTCCAAAACAAGCATAAAGATAAAGAAAGAAAAGAAAGACTCAAATTAACTTAAAACAGGAAAGTAGGGGTTTGCCCGATTGGATAGTAATTAGCAAAAATAGATCTGCCTAATGTAAAAAAAAAACCATTGCCAAAAATTACATTTAACTTTTTATTTGTTTTCGGAGGGCGCGTAGCGATAAATGTTAACTTCTCTCGAGAGTATTTTTTTAATAAAAATAAGCATTTACTTATTGGTGAGCTTGGTCCCTGAGAAGTATTCAAGGATTAACCAAGAAAAGTAACATCGCGCTGAGATTGAATGCTAATCAAATTGTAATTTAAAATATTTTTTAAGAGAGATTATTAAATAGCCACGTCTAATCCGACTTTCGTCTCTGAGTTTTTATTTCATTATTACGAAAATAATCATTACCTGTTCGTGATTATTTAGATCAGAATCACTTTTGTAAAAGGGTATCAAACTCCTTTACTCACCTGACTGCTAACGAATGTTACAGGTGGTGCATATACTGTAGACAAAATTCTGTTTTGGGGGGATAAAATTAATTGAAGAATTTTTCTACTATTTTCCCTATGTTTTGTGTCCAATACCAGCACTGAATATAATTTTTAAAGCAAAAATTAAAAAATCATGCATTTAAGGGTTACATTCACTTATCTTGTGAATAACATCTCTACGAGAGTCTTGAAATTCATATTGATACCTTTGAACTTCTAGAAACTTGTATGTAGGGATTGGATTTTTCCTCCAGTGCAATATAGTTAGCGTTAATTTAATCCCAGAGAGCTTCTATCATTTTGTTGAACAATAGGTCAAATGAACAGAACAAGCATCCAAGCAGGTATCATGATAGGCCTTTTCGCAGGACACAGCTTTACCATCCGCCACTTGCAAAGACTCTTTAGTCGAATTCAAAGTTTTTAAATTGGACGAAGCCATCATATTCCTAAAACAGAATTGTACAGAACCAGGTGGGCGGTAGAATAACCTCGCAGCTAGGTGTGTGCCAAAGAAGCCATCCTAAGAATGGCACACCTAGGTTTGAGAAAAAAGAAATTAAATTTGCGAGAAAATTAAATATATGCCAGAGTCCTACTTGTGAATGATGAGGATGTTAATAGATGATGTGAGAAATGTGATTAGTCATGTTTGCGAGGAAGTTAATTCCAACTCCAGGGACCCAGAAGGATAGTGAGAGTGTTTTAGTACTGGTTTAGAGGAATATTAATTCCAATGCCAGGGATCAGAACGTAAGACATAAAAGAAAGAGAATATCGCCCTGTAAAAGGGCGCACTGTGAAATAAGAGCAATTAGTTGATACCAGAAACGAGATTATAGGTGATATTTTTAAGAGCTAGTCCGTCCTGATTGTCCTGCATGACCTCCTTGCAATGACGCCGGTTTTCTTGCCTTTGACGTAAAAGCTCTTATACCCTCTTGTGCTATTCGATATTCCTGTTGTTTAGACGTTTCCAATGCCCGTATAGCTTTTTCTGTTCTTTCTGCAGAGTTTCTCTGACCAATAGTTGTTCTTTCTCTTTCTTTTTCAGACAAATAGTCTGGACGTTTGGTAGGGAACCCAAGGGAGTCACGTGTGACTCCTTAGCCATCTCAATAGACGCTGCCTAATTTATGTCCTGCCACAGCATCATCATTTTATACCCATTATTAATAATTCTTGGAAACGAACGGTCAACCATCGCATTATCAGCATCTCATTTTCCAAATTATTCATATTCACACAAAATGTAGTCAAAATATATTTTTATGAAATGTTTGGATCTGCTGAGCTACCAAATAAGCTAGGTGATAAACCCCATCATGAAAACGCTTAGAAATATTTACAGTAAAAATTCATAATGCATCTTCGAAAAAAATTTTTAAAGGCCCACAATGAATGGACCTCTCCATGTATGCCACAGCTAGTCTAAATAATTTCTTAGTAAGGTAATCTTACTTTACATGTACACTTGATGTTGTTGAAGCAAAACTTGGCCATTTACTACTTAGTGTAGTCTAGCGATTGCCAATTCTTCTATTGACATGCTTACCATTTACTCAATACAGCACGGAGGTAAAGGGCTGTCTTCACTGTTGTCTTTCCATTTTTTCTAAATAGTCTGCTAATTCTCAATTATCTCCAGCTTTTGATCATTTTTTAATATTTTCGAGTAATTGTTATGTACAAAGAATTCTCAGTTCTAAGAAAAGCCAGAGTAACATGAATTTTATGCAATGTTACAAATTGAAATTTATCTATATTGCACAAACTTAATCTTGCATCATTAATCATGAGATATATATTTTTAGTCCGTGCAGAATGTTTGTAAATTGCTTGTTGGCCAATCCATCTGCCTGGAAATGCGTGATTCAGGTAGTCCCAAACGATGTTGGCCAAATGGGATGGTACCCCATCCTGTTGGAGTACAACAGTATCCTAAATCCTTCATCTCCCAAGTGTGGCTCCAGGAATTGCTCCAAATGTCGAGTTACACGTTACCGTTGATAGTCCCCTCGGCAAACATGAAGGGCCCATAGACCTTTGACTGTGTAACTTCCATACACACATTCACTTTGGGTGTGTTTGGGTGTGCAAATAAATGAAATTCGTTAATGATTTCACCAAAATGTATGGTGACTTTATAATCACACTGTATATAGAAGATTAGCAGAGGACTCGGGGTTGCCCAGGATAATTACTCTTGTAGGTAAACAGAACAATCTCAAAATGTTACATTATAACTCCAAGTTTGTTAAATAATTGCTCATTCAATAAAAGACCTGGCGAAGAGGTTGTCCATTCTATGAAAAATCCGAAAAACAGGAATTCTAGATGATATACCGGTACTTTATTTAACTTCTTGGTGACTTCCCTCAGATTAAAATGATATCTTTCTTCACCAATGGAGAACATCACTGGATACTTTGCAAGCTCTCGGTTTTCTTGCCGTTGACTTTGATGCTCTTAGACCCATTGTTCAGATGTTTCCAATGCCAGTATGGATTCTTCTGTTATAGCTGCAGAGTTTCTCTGGCCCGTACTCGTTCTTTCTCTATCCTTTCCAGGCGCATAAATTTTCTCCAGTCGTCTGGATGTTTGATAGTGAGCTCAAGGGAGACATGTGTGACTCTTTTTCCTCCTCAATAGTTCCCTCCTGTCAATCGCATCGTCATTTTATATTCACTATTAATAATTCTTAGAAACGAACGCTCAATCATCGCATTATCAGCATCTCAGTTTCCAAAATATTCACATTCACCCAGAATAGAGTCATAAAGCATTTTTATGAAATGTCTAGATCTGCTTTGCTACCAAATAAGCTAGGTGATAACCCCAGCGTGGCTCAGACTCTTTCTTTTTTGATTAAATTTTGAAAAATCTTAAAAATAGTTTCCCATGAAAAAGAGTAGAATTAATACTGTAAAAATTCCTAATGAAAAGTCCAAAAAATTTTTTTTTAGGCTCACAATGGATGGACCTCAAAGTCTCCATTATATCCATTTAATGATAATTTTTAAAGATTTTCATTGATCGGGTATTTATAAGAGAAAAGGACGAGTCACAAAAACCCTGGAATACAATAAGTAATAGTTATTAAATAAAAATGAAACATAAACAATAATTAACAAAAAAATTAATAATAATAAATAAAATTAAAATAAAACTAGAAATATAAAATCAAATAAAAAGTTGACGTTTCGGATAGAGACTATCCTTTAGCAAAGCAAAAAGGATAATTCTCTAAAGGCAACTAGAATATTAGAGAATTATCCTGAAGTTATGAAAAAAGTACTCGACAATCGACAATCGAACAGTGTAGTGTATCTGTAATCCTGTGGAACTTGAGGCATAGCTTCCATAATCTCACCCTTCATAATCATATTCCAAGGGAAATACACTGAACTAGAAAAGAAGCCTGATGTGCCAAAGTCATATAGGTCATCCAAAGTGTGAAGAAATTGCCTCCTCTTGGTGGAGGAAAATTTGATTGACGATTGTAAGAAATAGGAGTATATTACAATGCTTGCTCCCAAGACACGTCATTTCGGCCACATATGTGCCCGAAACAAGTCATTCCAGCCACATATGTGCCCGAATTACAAAAACCCTCCCATTTTGTAGTAAGCTACAAAAAAAAAACGAAAAAATTTATGAAACCCAGTAATCTGGGAAGATGACATTGTCAATGTCATCAAAATTGACATCAAGGATATGTCTTGGATTACGGTGCATTTTTCTATGTAGAGAATGTTTCAGTATTCATTATCATGATTCGCCATACTAGGCAGCACTGTTTTCATGAGCTCTTGAACATATTTTCCGACATGAGTCATATCAAAATCATTATGAATGGAGTAATTGCGAGCAATTCTCCTATCTAATTGTGCAATAGTCCTTAGGGTTATGTTCTGGAAAGTTTGAAGTTCCTTCCATCTTGTCTTGCAAATCATAGCCCAAACAAGCATGCCATATAGCAAGAGGACACGAACAATTATTTTGTATAAGAGTAGTTTGTTATCAACACTAAGGGCACTGTTACGACCCAACAGAGCAATTAAGCTAAACTTTGCTCTTTTGGACTAGTTCATCGCAAAAGTCACATGCATATTCCATGATAGTTTTAAATCAATAACAACACCACGGTATCTATAATTTTCAACCCATTCCAAGTATTTGCCATTTAACTTTAAGGAGTCAACTCTTCTTAGTGATAAACATTGTTTTGCATTTGTCAACATTCAGTTTTAATCGCCACTTGCTAAACCAGATTTCACATTTTTAAGGGCTTTCTGCAGACGTTATACAACAACACTAGGCTGGCATGCCCATGTCAATATAGCAGCATCATCCGCATAAAAATATAGCTTGCAGTAAGAGATTTCAGGGAAGTCTTGTGGAACACCGCCATTTATCTCACAGGTATTAGATAATTCATCTCCAACTCTGACCTGAAAAGACCTGTTGGACAGAAACGAGTGAACTAGACTAATTAAATCATGTGGGAAGCCATCACTTATCATTCTATAAATAAGGCCTTCATGCCAGACCTGATCAAAGGCTTTTTGAACATCTAAGAAGATGACGCCGCAATACATCGAAAGATTAAGAGGAGTGTTAACATCCGCTATAAGTCTCCAAACTTTGAGCTGGCAAGAATATTCTGCCCGAAAACCAAATAGTTCTGCACAGATGAGATTATTGGTTGTGCAGAAATCTAAGAATCTTGTGAAAATTGTTCTCTCCAAGACTTTGGATATAGAAGACAATAAGCTGATGGGCCTGTAGCTTACAGGATTTGCATGATTTTGACCGGGTTTAGGGATAGTTAGGACAACAGACTGTTTTCATGTATCTGGAAAGTAACAGTTATCCCAACAGTCGTTTATAATTTTAGTGATATCACCAGTTACATTTAGTGGTAAGTTTTTTAAAGCATTGTTTTTAATAGTGTCTTTCCCTGGTGCCTTCTTTTGCTTGAGTTTCTTAAAGATATTTTGAATCTCAGCTACCTGTATATTATGTTTTGGCCATATGATGTCTATTGTTGTAATACTGTGTTATGCTGCTTTCTACCATTTTGGATATTTCTAGTCTTTCTGAACGATCATCCTTTGGAGTCACAAATTGTTGTTTAAGTGAATCAGCAATAAGCTGTGCTTTGTCTTGGTCATTAGTTATAAAATGTCCATTAGTGTCTAAAGGCGGTGGTATGTTCATGGCCTTTTTGTTTTGTAAGGCTCGAATCATGCACCAGATAGAATTGTCCTGGGTTGACAAACTTCTCATTCCATCTCGCGTTACGAAGTTTATTTACTTCCTCATGTACTCTTCTCAATAGTCGGTTATATTTGGTCTTAATCCAAGGCTCTCGTGTTCGGTGCCATTGCCTCCTTACCCTGTTTCCTTGGTCTATCCGATACTTGATTGCTGGAGTAAGATCGAGATGATCAGGTCGTTTAACGTCTACTGGAGAAGCACAAGCATTTATGGTATCAGGAATACGTGTAGTAACCCTTTCAACATTTATGTCTATCTCTTCCGTGCTATGCATAGTTTGCATAGGGAACAGTACTGGCTGAAAAAGTAGAAGAGGAATTTGAAGACGTTTTGGGATAGGCCAGGAAGGAGGACAAATAGGAGGTAATAAGAGGGCAACGAAAAAAATGCAATAGGATAAAACGTTCAAAATTAAAATTATAAAAAATTTAGGATTTAAAGGGTGTCTAGCAAAACGATTTCGTAAAATTCCCTGGGAAAAAAATTCCCTGAAAATATCCCTGACTGTTCCCGGTTACACAATTTTTTGACAAAGCCTGGTCGCTAGTCACCCTGTAAAATAGTATCGCATAAAAAGGTCACTAAAATAAAAGAGTACAGAGAGCCTATGAATAAAAGTACAGGGGCGAACACAAAATGAACATAGAAGTAGAAAGATATGACAGAACATTAAAACTGAGAAAAGATAAAGAAAAAGAAAAAGAAAAGGACCCAGAGAGCCTAGGAGAAAATAGGGAATAGCTGAAGTTGAAGAGGCATGGTGCCTTTGCTAAGGTTAATGCCATTAGGGGTGAGGAAATTGAATTTCCAAATAAGAAAAGACTCGAATTGGTTTCCTTCTTTTTTGTCATGGTAGTCACTATGAAGAATATAAAGGCGGATGGCCTGTAAAGAGTGACCAGGGGAATTAAAGTGTTTAGCAATAGGGGTGTCAGCATTGCTAAGGAAATCGAACTTATGCCCAGCAAATCTGGAGCACATGGTATTGTTTGTCTCTCCAACGTACTGTTTCTGGCATACTTTGCAATGTAACAGGTAAATTAATTTGTGAGAAGTGCAGGTCAGCTTCTGGTTAATCTCGAAATTAAAGGAGGAACGATCCACCTCCCTCCACCAGCTCCAGCTCCTCTACTCTTGGCACAACCACGGTTAATTATCTATCAACAACTAAACTGTCGTCTCTCGAGATCAGAACTCTGTCCAAAGGCCTTTCCTTCTGTCCCACTCCTAATACTATTGACACTTTTGATATCATTTCCTCTGTTAATAACTTCAGCTGTGCCCTCAGATCCCGTCTATACTTTTGCATGAATCCTTCCAATTCCACTCCCGCTACCAACTCAAACTTACATATTCCCAGTGACTAGACCCCTCCTCATGACATCAATCCTGAACTTGAGGTTTACATCAAGTCCATACAAAACGACATCCTCACCATCACTAAAAATATTAAAAAACCTCTTCCTAACCTCACCAACAACGAATTCCTTTGTATCAAACGCCTTAGCAATAACCCTGATATAACAATTAAACCAGCAGATAAAGGGGACGGTATTTGTTGTCATGAACACCTCTGATTAAAAAACTAAAAAATATATAAAATATAACTGACCTTATGATCTGTATTTACTTGTGTATAGATGAAGGAAGGATGCCACTTTTCCACAAAAGAAAAAGCTTTATCCTTCATCTATACCTCTGATTACATTAACGAAGCTAACAGACAACACTCTGATATTACGTTCTACAAGTAACTAACCTGCGATCCTACTGACACGTTTAAAACCATACTTCAAAATACCTACTCTTAGCTTGAATCCTCTTCCGAAATCGAAAACAAAACCCGCCTCTTCCTCCTTCCTAAATTCAGTTCTCCTGGTCGTTTCGACCTTTTTCCCTAGATTCATAAACCTGGCAATCCCGGCCGTCCGATCATCTCTTGTAACAACACACTCTGTGAGCCACTATTTGCTTATGACTACCACCACATACGCCACATCCCACCCAGTCTTCCTTGCTATATCAAAGACACTAACGATTTTCTCTCCCATATCCAGGGCCTTAACGACTCTAACTACGATTTCAAGAACGTCTTCCTCTGCACGCTTGATGTCTCTTCCCTCTACACTAACATTCCTCATGATGATTGGGTTAAAGATGTGTGCAACAGTCTCAAGGCTAACAAACTTTTCCAAGTTCTTTCTACTGACACTATCTGCCTTCTTCTTCGGGCCATCCTCAGTTCCAATTTCTTCACTTTTAACAATGAGTATTACATCGAGACCAGTGGCATTGCTATGGGCTCCAAAATGGCTTCCAACTATGCTAACATTTTTATGGGGGAGGTGGAAACCAAACTACTTTCCACGTTTTCCCTTGAAGCTGCTGGTCTGGCTGCGATATATTGATGATGGTTTCCTGATCTGGCCACACAACGAAGATTCACTCTCATCTTTTATCACCCATTCCAACTCCATCCACCCGTCCATCAAGTTTTCCCACAATTACTCTATCAGGACAGTTTCTTTTTTGGATATCTCTATCTTTATCACTAACAATATATTGTCTACTAATCCCTATAAGAAGCCCACTGACCAACACCAGTACTTACATTATGACAGTTGCCATCCGTGCCATTGCAAGGATAACATCTCATTAGGTCAGTTAACTCGCATCCATAGAATATGCACTAATCAGTCTGACAAGGACTACCATGCTAACGCCCTTATCTACTTCCTAAAAGCAAAAGGCTACCCCAAATCTGTCATACGCGCTTCTATCTATAAACATCGCAATTCTCGTTCTAACAACAACCGCAAACCTCCTCCAGCCATGACAACACCTACATTAGTTCTTCCTTATCTTCCAACCCTCAGTGGTATTAAAAATGTCCTAAGGTAACATCAACATATTATTGACAACTCTCCTCTTCTCCACTCCATTCTACCAGAACCACCAAAAGTTTCTTTTAAACGTACATTTAATTTTAAATATATTCTGGTCCATGCTGCTATTACTAAACCACGCACTTCCACTAAGGGATGTTCTCCTTGCAATGCAAAGCGTTGTGGCGTTTGCATCGGTTCCGTCAGAGTCACGTCTCTTACAGTACTTGGATGGGTCAAAAAAGTACTAAAGGACGCCTTTATACTGGGTGTTTCAAAATTATGTACAATAAATTTAGTGATATATTCTTCAGTTCAAAACAAGACGAAAATGTTCTATAGCACTTTGTATGGAATTGATTTATTTACGCGATACAGCCAACTAAACCCATGGCTCAAAATTACAGGAATTGTTCAAAGTGCCCGCCACTAGCTCGCATGCACGCTTCGGCTCGTTGCATGAGCTACTGTCTGATGTCATGGAAGAGTTCGTCGCCAGCATTACGAACGGTTTGGCATACATTTTCAATTCGTTGTCGCAGATCCATAATGTTAGGAACTTCTCTGCTGTAGACGATCGTTTTCACATGACCCCACAGAAAAAAGTCCAAGGGATTAAGGTCGGGTAATCTTGCAGGCCAGGCTACCGGTCCACCTCGACCTATCCACCGATTCGTGTATGCAGCATTAAGGTGTGCTCGCACAATATGGCTGAACCAACATGTGCTGGAGCGCCATCATGCATGAACCACATGTTAGAACTTATCAAAAGAGGAACATCTTCCAGTAATTCTGGCAATGCATTCTGCAGAAACAAAAGGTTTAGTTCGCCCAGTCAATCGTGGCGGCAAGACATACAGGCCACTTAAGTTATTTCCGAAAATTCCACACCAAATGTTCACGGAGAAACGCTCTTGATGCGCTCGAGCTCTGGTAACATGCGGCTTAGCATCTGCCGAATGGTGCTGGTTGTGAGAATTTACGATTACTGTCCGGGTTAAGGTTGCTTCGTCCGTGAAAAGTATCTGGCTGAGACAACTAGGGTCTGCAGCATGACATTGTATCCATTGGCAAAATCGTTGTCAGTGTGGTTAGTCCGTTGGGTTCAGTGCCTGAACCAGTTGCAGGTGGTATGGATGCAAAAGCTGACGGTGAAGAATGCGCCAAACAGATGAGTGCGGAATGTGTACCATGGAAGAAATACGACGGGTGCTTCTCTGTGGTTCATCATGTATGATGTCAATTATCACATCCTCCTCATCCGGAGAATGTGCTACAGGCCGCCCTTGTACATTTAATTTTAACAGGTTTGACGGCCAAAGGAACCACGCTCCCTCAAATGTCTGTCGACAGATACAAATGTTCGGTTATTTGGCAAACGTCTATTCGGAAAGCTTTCTTGGTAGAGTCTTCTTGCTTCCACAGCATTTCCGTCCGCAAGACCATACATTAGATGCATGTCAGTGTGTTCTGCACTGGAATACGTGTACATGACTTTTTTTTACGTAAATCGTAATGCGTATGTCAAAGCATGCAAACGTTCTGAAATTGATATTCCTAGTGGATGTACAGTAGTGAAACTACAGTAATGTAAACAATCGTACACAACCAATGGAACAACCCTAAATTAGGTGTAAATGGAACAAACCACTCAATCTACTGTTGGGTCGAAACGCTGCAACTGCTAAAATATCGTCCGCTAACTACCGTGCTTCCCTACTGTGTGATAATGGATTACTCGCAAACAAATCGTTTCCAGACAAAGTGCTATAAAACATTTTCGTCTTCTTTTGACCTGAAGAATATGTCACTAAATTTATTGTACATAATTTTGAAACACCCTGTATATAGATGGCATAGGGAACAGTAAGACGGTATTGGATGAAAAAGTAGAAGAGGGAATTTGAAGACGTGTTGGGATAGGCCAGGAAGGAGGACAAATAAGAAGTTCATAAGAGGGCGACAAAAAAAATGCAATAGGATAACACATACAAAATTAAAATTATAAAAAAGTTTAGGAATGATAGGGTGTCTAGCAAAATGATTTCGTAGAATTCCCTGGGGAAAAAAATCCCTGAGAAAATCCATGACTGTTCCCGGTTTCACAATTTTTTTGGCAAAGCCCGGTCGCTAGTCACCATGTAAAATATAAAGAAAAGGAGAAAAGATAAAGGTAAAGAAAAAGAAAAGGGCCCAGAGGGCCTACGACAAATTAGGGAATAGCCGAAGTTGAAGAGGAATATGGGAAAGGTAATGAGGGAATGGTGCATTTGCTAAGGTTAATGCCATTAGGGATGAAGGAGTTAAATTTTCAAATAAGAAAAGACTCGAATTGCTTTTATTCTTTTTTGTTATGGAAGTTACTACGAAGAATATAAAGGCTGATGGCCTGTAAAGAGTGACCAGGGAAATTAAAGTGTTTAGCGACAGGGGCGTCAGCATTGCTAAGGATATTGAACTTATGCCCGTCAAATCTGGAGCGTATGGTATTGCCTGTCTCTCCAACGTATTGTTTCTGGCATACTTTGTAATGCAACAGGTAAATTAAGCTGTGAGATGTGTTAATCTTGACAGTAAAGGTTAGCTTCTGGTTAATCTTAACAGTAAAGGTTAGCTTCTGGTTAATCTTGACAGTAAAGGTTAGCTTCTGGTTAATCTTGACAGTAAAGGTTAGCTTCTGGTTAATCTTGAAAGTAAAGGAGGAAGCACTGCTGGAAATGGAGGCAACAGAGTTAGGAAAATGGCTTTTGCGGAGGAAGACGGAGGACATTGATCAACATGTTGAAGACATCACCAGAGGTATTAACAGTGCCATAGAAGCTAGTAACAAACCATCAGAGAATAAACCTCATCATGGAATCCAACTCACTCCTGGAATCCAACGCCTAATTGCTGAAAGAAACAGGACCCGTAGACTATTGCAACGCTATCGGGTACCTTGGCTCAAAACCAAGTACAATAGGCTAGTGCGAAGAGTCCAAGAAGGGATAAAGGAGCTTCGTGACGCTAGATGGAATGACAAACTAGAAAGTTTGTCCGCTCGCGACAATTCCATTTGGAGTATAGTCAGAGCTGTACAGAAAAAGAACAACAACAATACGCCTTCTTCACTCCATATACCACAGGGTGACTTTGTGCAAACTGATCAGTCAAGGCCCAAGTCAATGCAGATTCACTTGAAATTGAATTTGTTACTCCTATCAACAACAATCCCATGAGTCAAATCATGTCTTAGCGTGTGGAAGATGGTCTTCTCAACTTTGATGTAATCCCGTTGCATTTAATGAAGGACAACATCGAGACCGGAGGGACTGCCACCATCAGAAAAAGAAGAAGGCCTCAAGAAGGGACAAGGTGAAAAATAACGCCTTATGAATCTCCCAAAGAACTTTATTGACTTTCTCACCAATATCATCAGCGACTGCTGGAAATTTTCCTACTTCCCTGCGTCTTGGAAATAATCTATTGCTTCGAGGGCAAAGTTGACTTTTACTAACTGCGAGCACTGCGTGCACTGCAGAGAAGCATCCATCAGAGACACCCAAATGAACAACTCATTCATAGCAACTATTTCTTATCTGCCCTGCAGTGAAGCATCACTTAAAGACGCCACTGTTGACCCATAATTTCGCAGCATTTTACTCTGGAAGTTACTAATTACTATTAGAAATTAATAAAGTTTATTTATAATTCGTAAATATTTAACAATAATCAATTAATTTTATTGAAACATTTGATATATTAAAAAATATTACTAAATTGCAAAAAAAAAGTTGAGTGGGTCTTGTATCACAAAGAAATCAATGATTTTTTGCGTAAAGTGACGGTCCTTTAAAATCGCACAAAAGCATTCCGTGTTCCCATGTTTGTAAGAATACCAACAATTAAAACGCTGTTTATTCATTTCTTATTCGTATAATTTCATACATTTAATACCAAATGAGTAAATAACCTAAATGTGTAAACTCAACGAAATACTAAAAACAACGAAACCATTCGGTATATATAATAATAATAATAATAATAATAATAATAATAATAATAATAATTTACAGGGATTAAACCACCAAATAAACTGGAAGGCCAAGCCGCTATGTTGCCCCCAACAGGCCAAGGGCCCAAAATTGGGTTATTTAAGATACGTAACGTAATTAAAAAAAAAGGACAATAAAAAAACAGAAAAATACAATTTTACGAGGGTTGGGGCAAAAGTCATGGCAACTATTTTTTTTCTTGTATATATGTGAACGAATCACAAACGTATATGTGTCGTGTGGAAGCTCTGCAGGCATAGTGTGTATGCAGAACAACAGATGGCTCTGTGATAGCTGGTAGTAGCGCAGCGAGGGCTGTGAAATCAGTCAGTTGGTTAGTGTCGTGCGAGATGGAAGTAACCCGTGTTGAGCAGCGCGCTTACATGAAAATAACCGTTCTCCGAGGGAGAAATGCGATGGAATGTCACAGTGAATTAGTGAAAGCCCTTGGGAATAATGCCCTACCAAACCGTACAGTAGCACGGTGGATAGGAAAGTTTCAGCAAGGAAGTGTGTCAACCAGTGATGATCAACCGTGAAGGCCATATTGCCCTGTATACTACCGTAATAAAATAGTGTATTACGATATTGCAGTGCTATTCATTGTCCACACATGTAGTTAACACCTTGTCCTTTCGTCTGTATATGTCACATTTTCCAACCTTGACTGGTATCTTCAAGAAAAAAAATAGTAGCCATGACTTTTGCCATAACTCTCGTATTTTTACAGATTAACAGAAATATAATAATAATTACAAAGATAAAAATTCAATAATAATAATTCAATTCAATTCTATTCATGTACTGTGTTCACACAGCTAATTCAAGCCAACACGGAACTACAATATCGAGCAAACAGAATGGGAGATACAAGATAAACAATAAATACAAACATAATCACAAAGGCAGCATAGTAACATGACGAGGAAAATGAATTAAATAAATCAATGACATCAGAATTCTCATTGTATAGTTTTTGAATTCTGAACATTGTATCCCGACGAAATTCTTTTCTGAGTTTAATAGGAGGCCAGAGCTTCATCACGGGCTTCCTCGGATACTCGGATGAAAATGGACTCGAGAAGGTTCGGAGCATTCACCTTCCCTACTAAAACATCCTTAAGAAAGGCAAGATCAGTCTTCATTCTAATGTCTTAAAGTGCACACAGATCTGAAGGTATATCAAAATTCGGGAATTTCCGCATCAGAAATCCGAAGAAAAACATTTTGCACCCTATCCAGTTTACAAGACTGCATATTTGAACCCCCATTCTATGAAACAGAACAGTAGGACAAATTGGGTAAAACTAGACTCCGATAAAGCCGAACAAAAGTAGAAAGGCACCGAGAATCGGTTCCATTGCGTACAATGGTACCAAGAGCTCTGTAAGCCTTCAGACGAACAGTCAACATTGGGATAATAGGAAATTATGCTATCAACGATTACGCCAAGATCACGGACACAGAGCTTGGCAACTTGCACATTTCCACAAACAGAATAGGAGAACTCAATGAAATTGGTCTTTTTTGTCACATTTGGTTGCATTAATTTGAAGATCATTCTGCTCACATATACTATAATGCTCCAATGACATATACTATAAATTTCCTGCTGAAGCAGGTGAGCATTAAGGCAATTCTGTTATTCGCTAAAATTCCCTATAAATAGGAGTTGTTTCTTTACACACTCAGTTGCATCTTGTGTGTTACTCCCTGTTAATCCTGCTGAAGATGAGAGCTTCGTTCTCGAAAAGTACTTACAGGTCGTATTTTTTCTTTTTACTCGTTGTGGTTAAAGAGTGTTTTATTTCTTGCATTAGAATTATACTATTACAAAAAGTTTCAAATCATCTGCATACATCAATATATGGGAGTTTCTCATCACCTCGGGGAGATCAGCACTGAAGATAACAAATAATAAAAGCCCTAGGACAGAACCTTGTGGAACACGACAGTGAGGCCTATAGGGCAATGATGAATGATGTCGTATAGATACAATAAATGTCGATCCAACAGGAGAGAGCGCATTATCCGAAGAAGTCCATCAACAATCCCATAAGCACGCAATTTTTTAATTAGTAACTCTTGATTGACAGAGTCGAACGCCTTTTGTATATCAAAGTAGACCACGTCAAGTTGCTGGCAGTAGGCAAGAGCATCATGCGCATGAGTGGTGAACGACACAAGATTGTTCACAACGGAACGTCGGGGAATGAAACCATGTTAACATGCAGGAACATGAGGAAGGACTGCTGTAGAAGATATTTATGAATGAAGTTGTCAAAGACTTTGGCAGTGGGTGGAAGGATAGAGATCGGCCTATAGCTAGCAATGTCAGTCCGTTTTGCAGAACCACCATTAAAGGCAGGAACCACAACCGCACTCCTCCATATTTTAGGATAGTGGCCAGCCTTTAGACACAAATTAAAGATGCGCCTAAGAGGAATAATTATGACATCTCAAAGGCCTTTGAGAATAAAGGAAGGAACCTCTGTCGGAGAATTGCAAGGCTTGGTCCGTAATCTATTAATGCCGTAGGCAACATCTCTATCAGTGAACTCCGTTAAGATGAGGTTATCAATAGGGAGACAAAAGAGTTATTAATATCCATCAGTAATGCTGGGCAAAAGAGTTATTAATATCAATCAGTAATGCTGGGCAAAAGAGTTATTAATATCCATCAGTAATGGTAAGACCAGCAGAGGTAGTGATAGTAGTTATAATATGTCGATCCTTTCTTTTGGAGTAGTAGTAAATCTGGTTATTTTTTTATTACGGGAGTTATTCGTACATTCGCCACATGCTCTTACGCCGCAAATATAAAAATAATTCTGATAATGTATAGGTCATAGCGTAGCCACCGTATATGTAAACATTATCAAAGATCCCATTATCAAATTTATTAAAGAAAAGCTGATGTATTATTTAAACACTATGCCTCAGATGTTAAAATGTTACAATACAGATGTTAAATGCGTTTAAATAAATAATAAATGAAAATAGGAAAGAAAAAGGAAATTCCAGTCTGGGATCGCGACGCTCTGAGCAATTAAGTCATTGTTGACTGTAACGTAGGCTCGTGGCTTAATTTTTCATTTATCACTTACATTTAATGTCATATTCACCCGGATGCACGACAATAATGAAAACATGTAGTATAAATTTTATGGCCAATGCCATCACCAAATAATTAATTCGGTAGATTAATGTTAGTAAATAAATTTAATAAAAGACCCCCTCTCCAAATAAGAAAATAAAAACTCTAGTAAATTCTGATTAAAAACCCAGACATTTTTCAAATAATTCGATAAAATAATGTATAAATAATAAAAAATCATATAAAAATTAAGGTTTATTTCTGGGATATGTCCTCATTTGTCCTATTACTGTAGGAGTTTTGACCAGTGGGGTTTTTGCTGACCTACTTCAAACAAATCACAATCAAACAGATAGCGGCCTATTATTACCTAAGATGTACAGATCCCGACAGTGCATATACAGAATTCATTTATGTGATACAAGACCCACTAACTTATTTTTTTGCAATTTAGTAATTTTAATATATATTAGTGTTTAAATCACTTAATAAATCATGTCAGAGGTTTCTCATGATCGACAATACAAGGCAAAGTTTGTGCAAAAATAATTATCAGCAATGGTATCAACACGCATTTCATTAACACTATGTGCGGTATCATTTAAGTGTGCAATATTAAATTATAAAGCAAAATTAAATTATAAAGCAATTATAAAGCAAAATTAAATTTGCAACAATACATAAAATTCCTGTTCCTTTCTTTGAACAAGTATTTATTAGAACTTAACCAGTTGAAAATCCTTAAAAATGATCAGTAATTGGAGATAATGCTGGGTGCCCACTTAGCGCGACGATCGCGCCACTCTATCGCTTTCGCGGCAATTCTAGTCATATACACATGCGCAACAAATGCCAGGCGATCAATTCGCTTCTTGGTGCCCGCTATCTACGCGATCATTTCGTTTCCCATTTCAACATTTCGTGCTTCCACAATCGACATGGACGAGAATGAGTTATTTATTTTTGGAATGCTTAGCTATTTGCATATTTTGCAAGGGTTAGCAAAATAAATGAACTCTTTGTCGCAAAAAAACAGAAGAAAAAAGAGGTTTGCGGCGTTACTGGGTTCATCCGATTTTGAGAAGAAGGTAAGAACTTGGTTTATCTACTACCCTAGTAACCGAATTGTCTCTTGACGGCGAACTACAACCTGTGACAATAAAGTTCGGTGAATGACGTCAAATTGCTAACGGTCGTAAGAGTGCACCATCGTCGTATCCTGCTCCAGACAGGTCGAGTCACGTTTAAACAACTTTGAGAGAATCAGCGCTGCGAGTGTGTTTATGGTGTTTAAACAGGACATTGAAGAGAGAAGGTGTAGTACGCGCGGTCGAAACCCAAAATGGATCAGCGAACGAAAGAGACTCATGAAATGATGTCAACAGTTTACAAAGAAAGTGCTATTACTTTGAAGTGTGTTTATGAGTGGTTTAAACGGTTCCGAGGAGGCTAGAACACCGTAGAAGACGCCCCCCGAAGTGGCCAGACATCCAACGTAATGTTACGACCCAACTGAAGGCAATCCCTAAAAAGACTACGCCAGGAGTTTCCAGGACTTGTACAGGCGTTCCCAGAAGTGCATTACCATCGACGGGGATTACTTTGAAGGATAGTAACTGCTGTTTCATGTAAGCGAGCAATCCACTCTCTATATGCCATCATTCACCGAACTTTATTGTCACAGGTTGTAAGTTCAATCAGAAGTAAGTACAATTTTCTACTCTCTAGATTATATATGTTACGGTTAAAGTAAAAACTAACTAGCTATTATTAATACTAACCAGGTCTTTTGGTAAATGTGATAAATAACGCCTGTTATTCACATTTACCGGTAAATATTAATAATTCCCAAGGAAGTTTGGTCATTGTGACTAATTAAGCATAATTTATTGAAACCCCAACTCTAAGGTAATTTTTATGTCATGCAATAGGAAATACAGTGGTCGCCATTTATCTGGCCATCTCGGGACCATGCTTAAGTGGCCACATCAACCGGTGGCTGTTTTAAGCGAGGTTACCAAAAGTATTCATTTTTTTTTATCCAAGAAGTCAAGCATGTGTTTGTACTTACATATAGACAAGTTTGTTTGCTTAAATACTCATTTATACACGTAGAGTATCTTGTCAAAATAGTTATTTAAAATATTGTTTACTGTTTGTTTGATAGGTGTTTGGATAATACAGTATATAATAAACTAATAAAGGGGGTGTTACGACATCCGGTTTTTCATATGACTGTTGATAGAATGCTTCCGAAATATGATTTCGATAAGCAATATGTTGTTTCCATTCCAACTAGGGAGGAATGGAACACAAAGACGCTTTTGTCATTTAGAGATCACGAAACATGGTTTACGGATGGATCTAAAACGGCGTCTGGAATAGGCGCAGGTATATGTTGCCCTAGGAGGAAAATCCGACGGTCTTTCCCCCTCGGCAAATACTCTACAGTCTTTCAGGCAGAAATTTTTGCAATTATTGCCTGTGGAATAGAGCTGAATACTCAGAAGCTTCGAAGTAAGAAAATATTAATATGTTCTGATAGCCAGGCTGCGTTGCATGCACTTGACAGTGTATGTTACAAATCTAAACTTGTCTGGGAGTGCCATCGTACCCTCTGTGATTTAGCAATTAACAAGAAGGTAAAACTGTGTTGGATTCCTTCTCACAGTGGCTACGAGGGCAACGAAATTGCTGATTGTCTTGCCAAGGATGGCTCTGTGACTCCATTTGTGGGTCCTGAACCGTCTTTGGGACTGTCCCAAAGTCTCATTAAGCTGACTATCCATAATTGTATGGATAGGCGGCATTTTGATTCGTGGATTAAAGAGTATGGCCAAAGACAAGCCAAGGTACTCAATCCAAAATATCCTGTTTCGAGGAAAGGTGAGTTGTTAAAACTAAAAAGAACTGAAATTAAAAAAGTCGTTGAACTCCTTACAGGTCATTGTTATCTTAACAGACATATGACCTTAATAGGTGTTGCAACTGACGCTACATGCAGGAAGTGTCATGAAGCGGAGGAGAGTTCTACTCATGTTCTCTGTAGTTGCTTAAATCTATCATTTCTTAGATTTAAACATTTAGGGAGCTTTATACTCCAACCGGCAGAAATTCAAAATGTTACTGCCAGGCAGATCTTAAGATTTGCAGATGCATCTGGTCTACTTGTGAGACGAGATTTATAAAGGTTTTGGGGATAGTACAATAGACCTGAGGTCGCGGTGCTTGGTTTCTTGGTAACCACCCCTTTTAAATTCAATTCAATTCAGCCTCTCTACGAAGTTTCTTAAAGATTAGCTCATTGTTTTTATTTCACGATGAAACAATCTTTCAGTTGCCTTAAAGCCCGTGTGGACTAATGATTTTGCAATTTCATCAGCCTTTAGAGATAAGAGAGGAGCATTCACTGGAGCATTTCTGTTTCTAACATATTGAAACCGACTTAAAAGACCTTTATCAACTTGAGCATCTTTTCAATTTAGCTTACGCTTCCTGTTGTCCCTTCACTTGCAGCTTTCATGTAAGTAACCAATCAGTACAATCTGCAGTTTTGGGCAGCAGTGCCGATTGGCTTAGAGGGAAATGAAATGTGGATATCAAAAGCGGAGTCTTGATTTATCCAGAGTATGTTGAGATGAAAAAGTAGAATTCGTGAACTACTTTGGAAAAAAGTGGCCATATTAAGCGGTTTAGTTCTTTTGACAAGGTTCACAAAGATTTAAATATATCATTACCATTTTGACTGTAATGTTCTTATAATTTGCTTTAACCTCTCTCATCATTCTGCTTCACCCTACATGGCCTACACAGCACGCAGAACAATCGAAACTGACGAACACGTGATCGTCTCGAAAAATGCGAGCGCCTACATCCAAAATAAACAGTCAACTGATAGTGTCTAGCTGATGCCAACAGATGAAAACAAACTTGCGCGCTCGCAATAACGCGGGAAAATATACCCATGCGTAATGGAAATCTCAAGCTAAACGCTTTGAAAATCATTATATTGACCAAACTTCAGTGGTAATTATTAACAACAACCGGTGAATGTGATAAATTCCCATAAATTATTCACTTTAACCGGTTTATTTGGTTAGAATTAATAATAACCGATTAATAGCATTGACCGTAACATATATACTATACACATTACATATCATATGCACCTGTTTATTATTTTGAAGTTTTTTGAGGATCTCGCCAACATTGTTTGAATTTTTGTTGGCCAAAATTGGACCCTTCATTGCCAAACAAGACACAAGAATGCGATGTGCAATTCCAGCGGCCACTAGACTCCATCTCACATTACGGTAGGTCTATATATCTGTTCCTTTCTATGAATATGTTGATTGTTATTATATTAAAACAAACTTTCCTTTCCGTTAAAGGTTTCTTGCTACAGGAGAGGACTTCAACTCCTTAAATTTCCAATTTAGAATAGGAAGAACAACAGTTGGAAACATTAAGGAAACATGCATGATGATTTGGAAAATCTTAGGTCCTTTACATGTGAGGTTTCCTCATAATAACATTGAATGGTTGAAAATTGCTACTGATTTTCAAACCAAGTGGCAACTGCGACATTTCTTAGGTGCTATTGATGGAAAGCACATACGAATGCAGAAGCCAAATAATTCGTCATCTATGAACTTTAATTATAAGAAGTTTTTCAGCAAAGTACTATTTGCAGTTGTTGATGCTAATTATAAATTTATATTTGTAAATGTTGGAAGTTATGGCAGTGAGTGTGATTCAGGAATATTACACAAAAGTAGATTTGGTCAATTGTTATTTTAAAATTCTTTAAAATTACCATAATCTCAAAATTTAACTAATGCCAACATAAATTTTCCTTTTTATTTCGTTGGTGACCAGGCTTTTCCTCTTCATACCCAGTTATTGAGACCTTACAAAGGAAAATCATTGTCTCAAGACCAAAACGTCTGTAATTACAGACTGTGTTTAATTACAAAGTGTTTAATTGAATCGGTCATTTCAAAAACCTCATAAGTCACTCAATTACAATTTTTCAGGAATCAATAAAAACTGTTTCACGCACAAACAAATGAGTTTTAGAGAACTTTTATATGCTTAATTTAGTATTTGAGTGGTAAAAAATTTAAATAGTGAATAACCTTCACAGTTTATTAATAAAAATAATGAAAAAACCCTGAAAAACTGTTCTTGACTTACGTTGTTTTAGCAAGAAATAAGGTTAGTGATATATAATTTAATCAAAACAATCGTAGTAATCATATTTTTTATCGCTTATTATTGAAAATTACACTTAAAAATAACCATATTAAGATTTTACATGTATTAATTTGTCATTTTTTAATATCTTTAAGGTACATAGTCATATTCTCCATCATTCTCATCTGGATTATCTTCAACATTTGCAGTTGGCCAGCTAAAAATGTTGTTATAAAATGGCATATGCCCTTCCAGAATGCTATCCTGAACTTGCTTTAAATCGTCAAATTTTTTTTTATTGATGGGCACTTTTAAATCATAAGCCTTGGCTGATGGAAGCGAAACAGAAGTTGTAGGTTTTTTTATTAATAAGAATGAATGTTTAATCAATCCATCAATATATTCCTCGGCTATGATAGTACCTTTTCTATCTGAATCATACTGAAAACTCATGTAAGTCGAAGGTGCGAAGGATTTTTTCTGTTCTTTTGGGACTTTTTTCCCATAAGATTCAGTTGACAAATATGTTTTTTGTACACATTTGGCCACCATTTCTTAAATTCCAAAACATCTTCAGTTTTTAGCTCTATGACTGTAAATGTTGAGCTGGAGTTCGAAACCAAATCAATGTATTCTCCTGGGACGTAGATACGATCATGTTTTCGAACATTTTTTTTTATGACTCCAAAATCACGGTCATTTGGTAAAAACGAATGACCACGTATGGGAAAATACTGATAAACTTTTTCAAATCTTTTAGAGTCAGTCAAAGCCAACACAAATCTCAACAATGTATTATTTTTATTTTGACCGGGGCAGCCGTCGGAAAATAGATATAAATATTTAATATGTGGTCCAATATTATTTTTTATATAATGCATCAACATTGAACAAATCTCATTGGCTCCTTTATTAGCAATGCCTTCGTGATACATGTAAAATGTCGATTTGCCTGTTTTTAAATCCTTAATACCAAAACAGTGAACCCATAATTGCCGTAAATAAAAAATGTTTTGTGGCAATGGTAGATTTTGCATAAAATCTAATGTTATAGCTGCAACATCATCTCGTTCCTTACAAAGATCTTGAACTGATGAGAATTTTGTTGTAAAACTTCTTGGTATGTCTTTTATGGAAAATTTCGGGGGGGCGGGGGTACGGCCTGGAACAAAGCAAATTTAAAACGTCAAACTCAGTCATAAAACTACTCCCGCCATCTAGTAGTGCATGCAAAAACCTCTTAAGTCACTGACTAATGTTGTTTATGCAATGAACGTCTTTCACACGGTATTATTTGAAGAGGAAGGAATGTATTGACTTACGTGCTTTTTACCCAGAATACGCAGTTTCATTTTAGGAACTATTTTCAGCAAAAAAAGCATATTGGAAAAAAATGTGACTTAAGAGGTTTTTGAAATGACCGATTCAATTAAAAAGAGTTTAATTACAGACCGTGCTCGAAGGGTGGTTGAAAATGCATTTGGAATTTTAGCAAATCGTTTTAGATCACTTAGAACAGACTTGCATGCATCAGAAATAACAAATAATTTTATTGTTTTAACTGCAATTGTTTTGCATAATCTTCTTATTGATACCAGCCGCAGTTATTATTGCCCTACTCAGTTATTCGACAATGAAAATGAAACACATGAACCAATCAGTGGAGCCTGGAGAGAACATCATTTATCCTGTTTTCATAACCTGTCTGCACACTGTTCTTCAAACTCTACAAGATCTGCAACAGAAATCAGAGATTCCTTATCTATGTATTTCATGACAAATGGTTGTGTAAATTGGCAAGGCCAAGCTGTACCTAATGGGTATTACATGTAAATAAAGGTGTATCTATCATTACTAACTGTTGAATGACCACTATTTTTTTTAATTGTAAAATATAGAGAATTTGTTCTAAAAATTCATTTTATTTTCTTCCATGTAATTTAATACAGACAGAATAATTTTTTCCTGGTTCTCTTAGGGATCTCCTTCACAATATCCTTCGCTAAGTAGATGAACCCATCAACGTCCTCCTCCTCAACGCTCTTCTTTGAGTTTGAACACATAAAGTTTAACCAAGGCTCCAGATAGACTTTTCACTTCTCATCCTCGATAGACTTTTCCATATTCAGATGGCTAGATTTCATATAAAAAAAGAAACCGTAAATAAAAATACAAAAAAAATACGTATACGATAATGTTTTCATTTACTGATTACCAAATGATGTGGTGTATGTAGAGATAATAACGCTGGCTCTTCAATGGACAATCCAGGTGAAAGGATCGTTGAAGGGCTTGAATTGTTACACTCCTCTTCAAATATGTTGTCACAAGTACTAAAATTTGAAGCCATATCAGCACTGCATAATATTTTTGTTAATTTTAATTTATTATATAGATTTGAATACCTGGTGTTGACATTCTGTGCGCATCCCAGGAAGCTATTTACAGCATCCCTAAAAAACCATGATTCGACATAAGTGCGAGCTTGAATTGCAGCTGATCCAGTTGGCATTTCTCTTGCTTTTTTCCGTCTGTTGTAGGTATCTCGGATACCTTTCCATTTATTTTTAACAGTCTCAACTTAACAAAAATGTTTTCATGTATATAATATGTATATGAATTTTAATTATTGAAATATTGGTTATATTTAATTAAAATATATATAATGTTTCACATTGTACGGCACTGATGGGGATGCTCTAATAAGATCGAAAATTAGGTTTGCTATTAAAAAATTTAGTATTGGCCCAGAAATATGAATGTGAAACATTAATTATCAATTGTCAATGTCAAGTGTGATTATGAATTTATTCAATTTTTCCGTTTCGTCCGCAATTCGTTGCTATTATCTCCCACAGCTCCTGCTTTTGCCTGTCGTTTTTATAATCAGCATGATTCTTGTCATACTGAATTGGGTATTTCTTGATATCTTCAATCAAATTTTCCGTAGCGATATCCGACCATCTCGAAGTAGGTGGTCCCATGATTGCATGTGAAACGTGATTCGAAACTGTTTTCTGATTGGGTGCGATGGAGTCGCGCGATCGAAAAGCTCTGGCATGCAGAGCTTTTCAATCATCTCAGACGCGCCACAGAGTCGCCCTCGTGACGTCACTCTGCGCATGCGTGCTTCACAAAGCGATAGCATCCCAGCATAATAGAGAGTTAGCAGACTATTGAGAAAGAGTGGAATGGCGATAGAAAAAGCAGTCCTTTGTCTCGGGCGACAGTTGAAAACATAACTGATAACAAAGCATGCATCAACTCCATTCTTCAAATCAATATGCCTACTGTTCTATGCTCTATAATATTCGTTGGAAGTATATATGTTATATCTATAGAAATGCCACCGAATAAATGAATGAGTATTGGTCAGAGAAGAGAAAAAGTTATCCTGGCGGCGGAAAAATGTGAACAACGGGAGCTTCGTCTACAGCAAGAAATTGTTGAATTACTGAAAACCAATTTGTGATATTTAACTTCTGCGGTTGTTCTACTTACCTACAACTGTAATTAGAAACGCCGGATGCCTCTGCAGCATAAGAAACGGCGACTGATAGACCAGTCAACGTGATGACTGGTCAGGTTTTGCTTCGAATGTAATTGCAATAACAGTTTATGAAGCAAAGAATAACCCCGCTCAGGTTGTTGGGATTGGAGAGCAGCCAGCCACAAACTATCATGTACATCCACTGCCACCCAAGAAGTAAGCTGTTTCGTCAAAGTAGTTGTTGCCATTTATTTCCACATCAAGGCCTGGGAAATATTATTTCCATGAAAACCGAGGTGGTGGTGATGCAAGCTGATGGAATGACAGAATTTTCTGTTGCCTTAGCAATAAAACATGCGAATGCAAGAAATATAAAAAATGAGCGAGAAAGAGTGTAACAGCACAATATAGATGTGCCTGCTGCTCTCGAGAAGGCAAAGAGGTACACGTGTCTCATTCAGCTCTCTAACAAATGTTCAGACAAATTGTCCGCTTGGAACACTCGAACAGTGTGAACCTTCGTCTTCCAGTAGGTTTTGTATACAAGAACGCCTGTGAGTCTCTGGCGACTGTTTACAAAATAACTGACTCTTCAAATCCACAAGCATGCTGTTCTCTGCACTTTAATAATCGTTCGAATTATACATGATAATTCATATCTATCGAAATGCCACCGAAAAAAAGAATCATCAGAGAGGACAAAATATTATACCGGCTTTGGAAACATCAGAACAACGGAAGCTTCGTCTACAGCAGCAAATTGTAGAATTACTGTAAAACAATTTGAGTTATTATTTATTCTCTTTAGGATCCTCTGTTTAGCTACAAATGGATATATCACGAGCAACGCTGGGTCCCTTCACTTTGGCGAAAGTTGACGAAACCACCGATAACAAAGCATAAATTAACTCCATTCTTTAAATCAATAAGTATAATGTATTTTACACTATAATAATCGTTTGAAGGACATATGTTATTTATAATGCCTCCAAAGATATGAATGAGTATTGATCAGAGAACACAAAACGTTATCAGGGTGTCGGAAACATTTCAAAAACGGGAGCTTCGTCTATAGCAGGAGATTGTAGAATTACTGAAAAACAGTTTAGTTATTATTGAACTTCTTTAGGTTGTTCTCTTTGCCTACAACTTTAATTATTCCGGGCAACGCTGGGTGCCTTTGCTAGTTGTTAATAATTCCATGTTCTATAGCCAAGGAAACAGAACAATCTATCATTGCATCATTTTTATAAATTTTGCTGCATCATCTTTACATCGGTTCACATGGCAGAAATATTTCCGTAGTTTTGATGTGGAAATATATAGCAACAATAATTTCGAGAAAACAGGTCTGTTCTTGGGTGGCAGTAGATGTGCATGATCATTTGTGGCTGTGTGCTCTGAACGCTCAACAATCTGTTGTTCCATTTGCAATCTGCTCTGGATGTCCTGAAGCAAGACTTGGCCTTTCATCACTTTCTATACTTTAACAGTCTATGTGTCTTTGGTTGACACGCTCATCATTTGCTCACAACTTCAAACAATGTGCATGGGGAAACTAATACAGCACATAGAAAGGAGAATGTATTGGAAATTATCTTCTCAATCTCCATTATCTCCAGTTACTACTTATTTAAAAAGATTTTCAGGAAATTTTAAAAGCCCGACCAACAGGACTTAAAATTTTGCAAGGTATATTATAATTTTCATTGCATTTATTCTTGAAAGTTATTTCGATTGCATAAACTTTCTATTGCAATATTGTATTGTTGATCATGAGATACTTCTTACGTGTATGCCCTGCCATCATTATGAATATCGATTATTATCAATAATTAACAGAGACACTGGGCTTTGCCCGGGATGATGACAGTTGTAGTTAAACAGAACAATCTCAAAACAGTTAAAGAACTCAAATTGTTTTTCGGTAATTGTACAATTTCTTACTGCAGATGAATCTCCTGTTGTTCAGATGTTTCGAACCCTGGATAACTTTTTGTCTTCTCTGACCAATATTCGTTCTTTTTCTACGGTGGCATTTCGATATACAGGGTGAATACAAAAGTCTGAACCCCCTTTTTATTTTTTGAACCGAACCAGATATGTCAATTTGGATGAATCCAATGAATAGGAAATTGTAGCTGGCCAATCCCATTGTGCACTTTTCATCATCCCAAATATGCGAATTAGGACATATTCAAAATTTATCTCAAAAACCGCAAGGGATAGAGAAAAAAACCCAATTGCAAACTTGTTCAGCATAGAAAAACAAACAAAACAAAAAAAATCATCCAAATCGGACCAACCAATCACCCACAATCACCCACAAAAAAAGTTAATCAACAAAATGCTCGATGTGACGACCCGTGGGCATCATAACACAACTGGGCACCGAACCTAACTGACGCCAAAACATCGGCAAGCATGGCTGGTGTCACTCCTCGGCACGCTTCCTGGATTCGTTGAACCAGATCCTTCAGTGAGGCGGGCTGCGTAGCATAAACCTTGTCCTTCAGGTATCCTCACAAGAAAAAGTCAAGTGGTGTAAAATCAGGGGAGCGGGGTGGCCAACGAACTGGTCCTCCTCGGCCAATCCATGGTTGTCCAAACATCTCACTTGCGAACGACCAACCCGTAATGTGGTGGAGCTCCATCATGCTGAAACGACGTGCGCTGATACGAGGCCAATGGCAAATTGTCAATGAAGTTTGTGACTGCCACGTTGAGAATTTCAGCCCGGTTGCGTTCTGCAGTCAGTGTTCCATCGTAAAAAAACGGTCCAACCACAGTGTCATTGTACAATCCACACCACACATTGACTCTCCAGTTCACTTGATGAGTTGCTTCTCGCAGACATCGTGGGTTTTCGTCTGCCCAATGATGATGGTTGTGCCTGTTGATCTGGGCTTCATCTGTCCACAACACCTCATGAATGAAGTTTGGATTGTCATCCAGGCAGGTGAGTAACCACTTGCAGAAGGCGGCCCTAGCAACATAATCCAGTGGCAGTAACTCCTGGTGACAATGGATATGGTATGGGTGAAAATGATGTGCGTGTAGAATTGAGAACAGTTCTCTGATGGCACGCAACATCTGCAGCAATTGCTCTGCTGCTTGTGTGGGAATTTGCAGCAACTGCAGCAAGAACTAGGGTTGTTGTATCCTCGTCGCCTTGTGCCCTTGGTCGTCCGCGTTCTGCATTTAACATTCCCTGTAGCCTCGAATCTTTGAATAATGTGACGAATTGTTTGACGAGATGGATGGCGTTCGTTAGGGTATCTGTCTCGATACAACCTAACTGCAGCATGTATGTTTCTCCTTGCCACTCCGAAGCAGGTCATGTTGACCAATTCCGGAACAGCGTAGCTTGCCATCCTGGTATTGTTCTGTCTTCTGTGTGCTGAAACATATCTTTTATTTGCTTGTCTGCATGAAAAAGAATCTGAGTATGGTAATTTATGTTAATTATTTGATTTACATGCTTTACATGGTGGAAATATCAACATTCAGTTTTCCTTGTGCAGTGTGACTGTTTGTAAGCTACAAACAGTTCACCACGTGATTGTGGGTGATTGGTTTGGTCCGATTTGTATGGTTTTTTTTGTTTAGATTGTTTTTTTATGCTGAACAAGTTTTCAATTGTGTTTTTTTCTCTATTCCTTACGGTTTTTGAGATAAATTTTGAATGTGTCCTAATTTGCATATTTGGGATGATGAAAAGTGCACCATGGGATCGGCCACCCACAACTTCCTATTCATTGGATTCATCAAAATTGACATATCTGCATGGGTTCAAAAAATAAAAGGGAGGTTCAGACTTTTGTATTCACCCTGTATATGAAGTATCATGTATCTTCGGATGATTATTAAAGAACACAATAACGCATGCTTTATTATCATTTATGTTGTAAACCGTCGCCCAAGATTGACCGGCGTCCTTATATACCCGTTCAGAAGAGGAAAGGTTGGTTTGGTTTGTATGGTATTAACGTCCTTTTCAACTGCTATGGTCATTTCAGAACGGCGTTATAGAAGAGGAAAAGAAAGCTGCCGTTGCATCTGTAAAGTTCTGCACTGTTCAAGAGTTCCAAACATACAGATCGTCTGAACTTTTGTTAGGGAGCTGAAGAGAGACACCTGTATCATCTCTGGAGCGAGATAGCTTTATTGTCACTTAGAAATTGTTGTTGCGCAGTGGAATGTAGTAAATTAGCTAGATATAGAGGGTAGGATGAAAAAAACCAATAAAAGTAGGTTTAATTTCTTAAATTTACAACTACAATAGATTATAGTTAATTTAGCTGATCGTAAAAGATGGGGCGCTAAAGTAAATAACACCCAGAATTTAAGTGAGCCAGATAGTGTCTCTAACAAAATAACAAAGAAACTTCATTTTCCTATTTACACTAAACAACATAATAGCATCTATCTTTTACAAACTTTATAGGCTGAAAAGAAAGAGCCCTTTGGGACTTCTTATAAACAATGGCAACGGCCTCCAAAGAAAAACCCCTCAGCTCGAGAAGACTAGAGGGGAGAATACATTTCAGGATTGCGTTAGTCCGAAATAATCGCAGCTTCTCCTGACGGAATCCTGGTCGCATAAATGTTATAGGGAATGGCTTAAGAGATCGTCACTTGGTCACCGTAGGTGAGGTTTCCAACATTATTCTTTAAGAACACTCTGATCGTAGGCATTTATAATATTTGTAAATGTTACTATGACCTATGGATTAAGTTGCTGACGCAATATCGTAAGTGGTCCCCAAATCGGATTCCAAATAGGCGGGAAGTCCCCAAGGCATTATACTTAATTCGTCTCTTTCACAGCTTTAGGGCTCTCTAGTGCTTTTGCTACAATCCTTATTTCCCCCAAAAGGCATTTGCCTTGAACTACAACTAAAGTCTGAAACGCGCTGCCTTGAATTTCGTAGGACTTAGAACATAGTTCGCCAACGCGTACTAGAGCAAGTACTCCGACGCCACGCTCGGAAAACGAAAAGCTCGGAAAACGCGGTGGCTCAAGGCTTGCGTGATCGCCTCGGATGCCCAAGTACGCGGGTTCGATCCCGGCCGAGGACGACGAGGATTTTTCTGGGGGAAATTCTGAGATCACACACTTCCTTCGGAAGGGAAGTAAATCCGTTGGTCCCGTGTAGTCGTTTGCCGGCTGCACGTTAAAGAACCCATGCGAGGCAAAATTTGCGGCCCCTATAATGCCGTCCTGAAAAGACCATAGCAGTTGAAAAGGACGTTAATACCAAAACAAACCAAACCAAACCCTGTCGTCGGAGAAGCAGTTACTAAAGTTGGCAACGCTGAGACGCTTTCTATCTCACCTACGCAGGTGGCGGACATCTCGCTCCGTCTCAGTTCCCTTGAAGGCGCTAAACGTCGCTTTAGCCCGAGAGAGCATCACCGAGGTACCAAATTTGCCTCTCACACGCTGGAGAGCTTTCCTGGCTCTCTTGTTCTTTTTCTGAACATCTGAGTCGGCTGAGACTTTTTTAGTCGAGGCCACTTTCTCGCCTGCGACCGTCTCTCATCCTGTAAAAGTCGTAACTGGCCACCAGAGACGATCAATTAACGAGACATGGCATTTCATTGTTTTCCCATAGCAAACTTATTATATTTATTGCGGTAGCGACGTCTGGAGTTGTTGGCTACAACTGTAGGGACACTTCATAAATGTCGTCACACAGACAAGAATTAAATAACGTCATTCCAAGTAAACAAGACCGCCCTAGGGATGTTAATATATCGTCTCCCCTTTCCACGCTGTACACATTTATTTATTTTTGTTTATATATTTATTTATGTTAGTGAATAAATTATTTAATTTATTTTTTCATTAGCAATTAAATTTCTTAAATCTGATAATTCACACATTGGCAACAGAATGCCATCAGTTTAGGCAAAAGTTAATCAAATTTAGGGAAACTTCAAAACAAAATTTAATAAGCGTGTTTTAAAAATGAAGTAGTGATTTTCTACAAGTGTTAAGAAATTGCCTAAAAACATTTGTGAGAAGATTAAATGAATGAACTGCGAGAATGAATGAAGTAAAAGTGATCTTAGTTATAAAGTTTTAATGTCTCCCGTAGTTGCGTTCACGTAAAAATGAAAGTAGCAGGCAGAGACAGTCGGAGAAATTCTATAACCGACGCTGGTAAAATGACATACGGTGAAGATCGTCTCTCCTTGCAAGTATTCAAACATGTGACCCAACAGCCAATTGCAATTGGTTTTATATCGTCTCTGACAGATAGTGCCCGGCACGAAAGTAAAAGGAAACTGGCACATGCGTAAATGAAAAAACCTCGTTCAACCAATCAGAAAAGAACAAAAAACGGGGTATTAATTATTCCTGGCATCAATAATAAGTAATGTTCCGTTTCTTTTCCGTTTTTGAGTGGTTGAAAGAGGTTTTTATTCTTAGTTATATTGCACAAACTCTGCCTTGCATTGTTGGTCATGAGATATATATAGTTGGTCCGTGCACAGTGTCTGTGAATTGCGTGTTGAATTGCGTCATGAGATATTTCTTATTAATATGCCCTGCCATCATTATGAATATCGATTTCTTATCATTAATTATTATTTTTTCGAAATCCTAGGTAGACAGTTACCTTCTTCATGCTTTGAAGGTCAAGTATGCAAAATTTCTTAAAGATTAGAATAAACTGTAGATTTGTATAAGAAACAAACCCAAAAATCCACCCACAAATATTGATCTTTATGTATATTTAAAGATCTATGAATTAAATTATGACGTTATTCCCATCATGATCTAACTACTCCAAATGTAGTCGTGTAAGTTGTGTAAATTTTATTCATGAACTAAGATAGATTCATGAAGGTTATACCGCTTTTGTTTAATTTTTTCTTCGATCTTTAAAGTGAGCTCTTTATCTGGATATACAAGCTGCGTCTAAAAATTTTGGTAAACGGAATCATAAAATAAATAAACCGAAACATGCAAACAAAATACCTTTATTCACCCTCAAAGTATTATTTGCTGGACACAATACACTTTTGACATCGTTGATAAATCTGCTGGAAAGAGTGAGTGAAGAGCAGTTTTGGGTTCCATCGAAGCACAGATGTCACACTTCCTCGGATGTATGGTAAGTCTGCAAAACGTGTACCCTTCAAAACGTGTCCTTGAGGTGAGGGAACATATAGAAGCCTGCAGGCGCCAGATCAGGCGAGTATGGTTGATGTGCGATCAGAGTTACAGTATGCGGGTGTTCGTTTTCATGCAACGGACTCCATTTTCCACTCCTGTATATCTGTGGGCAAACACGTTGGATGCGCATCAGTAAGCGCCTCAAAACAGCTTTGTAGAATTCGGCGTTAATGGCTTGCTCCATTTCCATTTGACGAGAGTGTTCACACACAGGCCAATCGACTATCTGTAGCAAAATAATCTGCTTCGGTTTCTTGCGCTCCTTGCTATGTGCCATCTCTCATCTGTAGATCTCCCTGCGCATGCGCGTGGCAGCATTTTTGCCTCACGTTTTTTTTGAAATATCCATTCTTTCACCGAACATTTTAGACGCATCTTGTAGTATTATAACTAATAAAATCATCACTTGTCATGTATATTATTCTACTATGAAGAAGATGATTTTATGCTTAGATTATCAGATTTTGCTCTTACATGTAATATTTTTAAAATGACAATTGTGACGTTGTGAATAATATTTTTGAATTTGAAAATAATATTGATTTGATGGTGTGACTGCAAGGGAGCGAGGCAGAAAGATCAATTTTGTAACACTTTTCCTATGAAGACAACAACAAGGATGCCAACAGAGGACATCGTACAGAAGACATTGAGAAGATATGGGCAGATGATCAACAAATCATCTAAAAATATCATGTTTTGAGATAATTATATTCCTCCAAAAGAGAAAGTTATGTGTTGATCTGGGGTTAAAATTAATAATAACCAGAAATGAAAAACTATAAAAAATAAGTGTTTACAAAATACTAGATATTTGCTCTTATTTATTTTCTATACATATACAATAGAGTGTTTGTTTGTGGGTTTGTTTGTGTATATTTAATACTAATCTACAGTGTTATTCGGGCCTTGATGAAACTTTGCAAGCTTGATCTTCAAAGCATGAGGAAGGTCTACCTCCGATTTCGAAAAAATAATACTTATCGATAATAAATCGATATTTATTATAATGGCAGGGCATACAAACAAGACGTATCCCATGAACAACAATGCAAGGCAAAGTTTTCAGCAAAAGTGGTATAATCACGCAGCAAAGTTTGTGTATATAAATAAGGTTAATTAAGTCATGTAATGATTAGATTGGTTGGTTTATTAAATTTTTTTGGCGTCGACTACTAGGGTCATTTTGCGCCTTTTACACAAATTATATCTGTACGCAGCCCGGGACAAACACAAACATCCATGCCCACGGCGGGATTCGAACCCACTACTAGGTCGGCTCGAGAACTAAAAAGCCCATGCCCTGGCCGGCCCATGTAATGACGTTTCATTCCACTTCTGGGAATTATAAAACAAAATTGATTTGTAACGATGATAGAATTCCTGTTTTTTGGGCTTTTCTTAGAATTGATAGTTCTTAGAATTTAACATTTACTTGGAAAACCTAAAAAATGAGCACTAAGTGGAGATAATAGAGCGTTCGCAGAATATTGAAATACTGAGCACTAAGTGAGTGATCAAGTACTCATCGAAGTTTCCAGGCGGCCCTTAACGATGCACGCGTATCAACAGAAGAAACCATTTAGTTGATTGGTTGGCTGGGTACTAACATCCCCTTCAAGTACTATGGTCATATCAGGATGGCGTTTTTGGGACTGTAAATTTTGCCTCGCAAGGGTTCTTTAATGTGCAGCTGGCAAAAGACTACACTGGACCAGCAGCTTTACATCCCTTCTGAAGGAGGTGTGTGATCTCAGGATTTCTGGATTTCTCCCTGAAAAATCCGGGTCGTCTTCGACCGGAATAGAACCCGCGTTCTCGAGCATCAGAAGTGATCACGCAACCACTGAACCACCAAGGCCGAACAGAAGAAAACGCGACGGCTAAACTACACAAAGTGATGAATGGCCAAGTTTTGCTTCAAGACGTCAAGAGCAGAGTGCGAATTGCAACAGCAGATTACAAAGTAGTAAATAACCCCAAAATTTATTTTTCGAATTTTCATTATGAATTTTTACTAAGCGTTTTCATGTTTCTTTTTTACTGTATATTTATCTTCCAATAATTTTTGTAAAAACCTAGAATGTAGTTCTTTGTCCATTAAGTTTTAAAGACATTCTGTTTGAGATATTGATATGTGTTACAATGGTTATAATAATTAAGTTTAAATGTAATTATTTAAAAGTTTAAGAAAGGGCCCATATCACAAATCACAAAACTTAGAAATCGATATCCTCCCAGATACAATGAGACAGAAAATATCGACTTCGTGGATCGTTATTTGGAGAAAGAACCCCGTAATGAAAAAAACAAATGTTGAAGAAAAACTTCATATAAGTACAGAATGATAATGAGCAACCTGGATTCCTAAAATGCTTTTCGACAAATTCTTAATTTTTGTAAATGTAATGATCCGATAATTTTTATTTTCTTGTTAATAAAATCTTGTGTAAATACAATTGTTTGAACTCTTAAGAAAATCACAGATAATTACATAAAAAAAACCTTTTTTTGTCTTTACATCTTTTATTTTTTCATTAACATACTTATGCTTTCAATGTAAAAAATAATATATATATCCTTAATATATGCGCCAGAATATTTCTCCTAAGAATAAATCAGCGCTAAAAAGACGAAATAAAAATTTTCTCATCCGACAATGAAAATAAAAACTTATATAATATTCTAGCTCGGTGCAGCACAACGACTGGTGATACAAAAGTTTTTCCCGACATCAGTGACCACATGACCCTGTGTGTGAGCATTTTTATTACTATATTCTATGATGTGAGGGAGCGGTTTGTAGGTACATGAGCCATTTTCCCCTGTCGATTGTCCAGGATATCCTCGTAGAACACGGTTGATTGTTTTCATGATAATATAATCTTCTACACAGCAACGATTTCTGAAGTCATCGAAGTCCAGTGCCCAAACCATTGCTCCTCCTAGCTGATTTGCTTTAACGTATTCTGACTAAAGAAAGAAAAAAAATAATAGTTACGAATTTTATTTTGTGACATAGTAGAATTGTGGTGAATTGTAGAATTATTCTAGAATCCAATCATGCCTCATGCATATGATTAATTATAGTTTTCTATATGATCATCTGTAAATAGAATCTTGAATTCAGTTAATATTTATTTTTTGATGGCGATATATTGTTTAATTTGTGATTTCTATAAATTTCTTTCCAAATATGAATTGATGATCCCATCCATGCAACAACAGCTGAGCATTGTTACGCACGCCGGCAGCGTGGCAGTCTTGTGTTCAGCAAGGAAATAAATTGAGCGATGATTGTCTGAAAGCTTCACTTCTGCATCAGCCGTTGCCCAGTCCGAAGGTTCTGCCCTGCTTCCACCAACACATTATGACGCTGTTTGTCGGAATTTGTTTTTGTATTTTTGGATAACTGAACATCATTGTGTTGAGATGGGCTATATTAAGTTTTCCTTGGTTTGATAATTCATCTGAGAACTATGATGGATGACAATATAAGAAATCATCAGTGGTGGTGAGTGACATCGAACGTTTAATATTCGGGCTGAGCTTCCAATTGATGGCTTCTATCCAAGGTAACTCATTTCCATAGGTGATTAGCTATGTTATTCTGCAATTAATCTATACAATTTCAAATATGAATTTGGGGAGGAATTGTTGTTAATGGGAGAAACTGCTGCAATTTTCTGAAAGGTTTGGAATTAATTTTAAATCGCAGAATTTACTGATTATCTTATTAAGTTTCTTTTCTTCATTTAGTTCGTTAAATCTAAATTCCCTTTCTCTAATCTCAATCATTGACTGGAAACAAGGCTTGCATCGTGAACGCAATTCACTTAGTAGGCAGGATCGAGCATTAGGGCAGCAGCAGGCAACCACTGATGCAATAGTCAGTTTTCTAATTGTAATTAATGATTTGTTTAATTAATTATGTTCGTGAATGTTATCTTATTTCTTAATGTTCGGGCATGCGTGTTTAAAATTATCAATTTGTTTATTAATTCCCAATGTTTATGTTGACATGACGTCGTCATGATTAGCAGCATAAATTACTAGTGATTGAATTCACGGTCGTCTTAGTTAACTAATGGATAATATGGAAAGGGGGAATGAGTATAATTCCTTAGAAAGAACTATTAGACTAATAAGGCTTGATTGCGTTTATGATCTGCTAATAGCAGAATGTTGCAGGGCACAACCTTCAGTCAACATTACCATTATAATTTTTTTAACCTGGATAATTATTTGGCCTTAAGTGCCACCTGATAATTATATGAGAAAATGATATCAAAAGATAAATAAACCATTTGTGTTACCACAATTAATCAAGAGGTTCCCCCTTTTTATTGACTACAAACCTACATTATAGTCGGATGGAATTGTGGCCTTTTAGGATTTATTTGTTTTTTTTACTAGCCTGGATTTTTATATTTGTTATTATTTGTGAATATAGCTTATTAAGAGCATAATTTTGAAGAGATTAGGATGTATATTCTAATAGCCTAGGCTTTTTAACATTGAAGATGTTATGTGAATATTTTACACTATAGAAATGACCAGTAAGATGACAGTATCAACTAATTTAAAGTTAGCAGCTTTATTTGATCATCTATAAGAAGAAAACTTCATACCTTTATTAACAGTAGACTACCTATTAGGTTATTATGAATGGATTAAATCTTCTTTCAAGTCGAAATTGAACACATTAATATGATTCAGTTTGCCAATTTTTGATTGCAATTCAAACTTTATATTTTAAATATAATCCTAATTAGTTCAGTCTAAGGCTCCTATTTTTCATTCATAATATAAGCCTAATAATAGTAAAGTAACGAATAATATTGATATATAAAATGTTAATGTTATATTTGAAAATGAAAATAAGATTGGAATTGGTATAAGTAGGGTAATTTCTACGTCAAACACTAAGAAAATAATAGCAATCATGAAAAAACGTAATGAGAATGGTAATCGAGCTGTTATGTAGGGGTCAAATCCGCATTCGAAAGGGGATGATTTTTCTCGATCTTTTAGTCTTTTTTTTGATAAAATTGAAGATAAAATTATCAAAATAATTGAAATTAAATAAGTAATTGTAATTAGTGTAGTAATTGTAAATATAATTAAATCTTTTTGGTTGGAGGCCAAATGTACAATAAATACTAAAAAGGTAACCTCCTCATCAATAAATTGAAGTGAATAAAAATAATCAAACTACATCTACAAAGTGTCAGTATCATGCTGCTGCTTCAAAGCCGAAATGGTGTTTAGGTGAAAAATGTAGCGCTAGTAATCGTGCAAAGCAAGCAGTGAGGAATAATGTTCCAATGATTACATGCATACCGTGAAATCCTGTTGCTATAAAAAATGTTGACCCAAATGCTGAGTCTGAAATAGTAAAAGATGCTTCTTTGTACTCAAAGGCTTGTAGGGCTGTAAAATATACGCCTAACAGAATTGTAATTAAGAGAGCTTGCTTAGCTTGGGTAAAATTTGCTTCTATTAATCTATGATGTGCTCAAGTTACTGATACTCCAGGATGATAATAAAATGGCTGTATTTAGAAGTGGAATTTGAAATGGGTTAAATGGAGTTACTCCTGTAGGGGGTCAAGTTGATCCAATTTCTATTGTGGGCGATAGTCTTCTGTGAAAAAATGCCCAAAAAAAGAAACAAAAAAGAGAACTTCGGAAGTAATAAATAGGACTATTCCTCAGCGTAATCCTGTGACTACTAAATTTGTATGATGTAAAATGCTAATTGATGAAGCTCCTTGAGCTAATACGTTATTGCGGCAAAGCGTTAATATTATTTTAGGGACCCACATTCCGATTGCTCCAATTCACTGGTTAACCAAGTTAGAATGTGACGAGCTGAGATATTTATAAACTTGATTGTTAATTTTGCGTGTTAATAAATTATCCAATCAATATTAAACTTTTAACACGGTTAATACTACATAAATGGTGCTTTGCGACCAGGATTAATAACCTCATTGCGGATTGATAACATAGATGATTTGTAGTAGTAGTGATGATATTTTTGGATAGGTGAATAGGATGAAAAGGAATTTATAAAATTTTAATGAATATTAACTAATAATTTTTTGTGTAATAATAATTATAATTTTTAATAATAATATTAAAAATATAACACCAGCTGAGGGAAAGCCAACTTAGATAAACCAAGCTGGTAAGCCTCGCGTTGTCCCCCAAACAAGCCGAAGCCCAGAAAAACGGGGTTAATGAAAAAACACAAGTAAAGAAAAAAAAAGAAGAGATGGAATAAACTTATGACTAAAACAAAGAAAATTTACTCATCTGAAAAGATAGATAAACATAAATCATTGCATTTAGACATATTAATATAGTTAAAGTGTAGCTCATAGTTATTGATCAATTTATAAATGGGATTAATCTGAGAAATATTGGTTTTCCACTTAAGATGAGCTTTCAGTCGAAAACCAGTTCTAATGTGTTTTAGACTATGAAAGTTAAAATCGTGAAAAAACGATGGACAGACAACCTTCCGTGATAGATATTCATTAGCAAATTACAAAAACATCTGCTAATAATAATAATAATAATAATAATAATAATAATAATAATAATAATAATAATAAACGGATATTTATAAGAAGAAAGGACGAGACACAAAAACCCTGGAATACAATAGATAATAATTAATAAATAAAAATGAAAAATAAAATAATAATTAACAAATAACAAAATAATAGTAAAAATAGTTAAATCAAAATAAAACTATAAAATCAAATAAAAAGCTGACGTTTCGGATAGAACCTATCCTTTATCAAAGCAAAAAAGGATAATTCTCTAAAAGCAAATAGAATATTAGAGAATTATCCTGAAGTTATGAAAGTTGTACTAACGGACGGGTTTATATATAGTTTGCATGGGGAATAGTAAGACGTTATTGGCTGACAAACAAGAAGAGAACAAATGAGATTAATTAGACGAACTGTTGAGATAGGACAGGACGGCGGACAAATAGGAAATAATAAGGGGGTGGCGAGAAAAATGTAATAGGATGAAACATATGAAAGTGAAATTATAAAAACGTTTAAGAATGATAGGGTGCCTAGCTCTGCGTCAAAATCTCCTACTTGTACTGTTAAGTATGCTGATGGTAAAGTGTTACCTTGTGAACTGGTCTACAAAGATGCGTGTAAGGATCCGAGATTTCTGGCATTTGACATTATTATTAACGGACAACTTGAGGCATTACGTACTGAACTGAACAGCAAATATTTAGAGTTAGAATCAAGAGTGGAAGCGCTGTCTAAGGAACTTGGTAGCAAAATTGATAGTTTAAAAAGTGATATTCAGAGTGCTAGTTTAGAGACTGCCAATGGCTTTGCTAACCTTGGCAATATTATCAAGGAGTTTATGGGCTCTCCCGTTACTTCGGATTCGCCCATGATAGTGGTAAATCGTGATCCAATACATAATAATGAAAATGTTTCTACCTGCCTGGAAGAAGTCAACGAAGGAAACTCCTCACTACGAACTAGCGTCAAAAGAAGGCACGAAAATGATTCTGCTGAAAGTGATGGAGGTAACTGGCGTATTGCGCAGAATAAAAGAAACAAAGGTGGTGATAGGATAGACAACATCCAGTCCACTGTCGATATAAAAAATGGTGTCTCTGTAGCCCTACGAGGTAATAAAGCTAAGCGTGGTAATTCCGAAAGCAATGTCACCCATGGAAAGGGAGTAATTTACATTCCTCCGATTATTATTCGTCATCACGGAAAACCAATCAAGAAAATTCTAGAGGAAATCACAAAACATGTGTCTTTAGAAAAAATCATCTGCCACACTGGTCGTAAGGACACCATTAAGATTAAGTGTCTTGATGAGGACACGCACAAAATTCTAGTATCTGGAGTAAAGCGTAACGATGTGCTAAAAATCCAGCATCATCAGCTCAAGTCTGAAAAGCTGCTGAAATATGTTGTCCGAAATGTTGACACAACGTATGACCTGGAAGACTTTTGTGATGACCTAAGGAAGGCAAATTATTACCCAGAAAAGGCAATCAGGATGAAAAAGGCAAATGGTTCCGTTGAAATGCCACTGGTGCTGGTTTTACTCCAAAACACTGAGCATAATAAGTCCTTTTTGAGTTTAAAGCGTGTCGGTCCTCTTGCTGTTACTGTAGAATTATTTAGAGGCAACAAAAGGCCCTTACAGTGTTACAACTGTTTACGTTTTGGGCACGTCTCCCAAGGTTGCACCGAATCGCCTAGGTGCAACAAGTGCGCAGGTGATCATCAGTCGAGGGACTGTGCTAATGTAAAGGGCAAAGAACCCCCCTAAATGTATTCGTTGTGATGGTCAGCATACTTCAAGTTACACCAAGTGTCCGAAATATCCCCAAGTCAAAAGGATCAAAAGCACTAAAGTAGTTGATGGCAGAACCTATGCTTCAGTCGCATCCAGCTCTTCTCATTCAGATACGGTCGATCCAATCCAATTGCGTAGCATTTATAGGAGTCTGGGTAACCTTCTTAATCTCTATAAGGAAAGTGGCAACGTACTGCCACAGGTTGCGTCCCACGAAATCAAGAACTGACCATGGACAGACACCACTACAGAACAATTACCCACGGAAAGCTTCGTTGCAATATATGGAACGCCAGAGGAATCTATCGGAAGCGCATCGAATACTACAATTTCATCATTAATTGGAATATTGACATAGCTTTCGTGTGTGAGACGCATCAACTCAGGCTTTTAACTTGCCGGGTTATCATGTTTATCGAAAGGATCGACCTCTGGGTAACAACGCCAGTCAAGCATTTGGTGGAGCAGCTATCATTGTCAAAGATGGCATTGATCATCGTGAGACTATCACTCCCGACTATATAGGTATGGAAGCCGTTTCCGATATTATAAGTGATGCTAGCGCAGGCGAAGTTAAGTTCGTCTCATTATATAACTCGCCTAAGCACAAGCTTAGTCCATGCGAACTCGACGATCTGCTGTCCGGACCCATTCCGGTTGTAATGGCGGGCGACTTAAATGCTAAGCATCATGCATGGAACTCTAAATGCCCCAATCAAAATGGCAATATCTTATATGGATATACATTGAACGAAATTAACACCTTTGTTTATGGTCCCCTTGAAGACACCTACTACTGCGATCACTCCTCTGTTAGCGACGTGCTTGACATCGTTGTTCTTAAAGGGTTCTTCAAGCCCTATAATATATTTACGGTAGATGACTTATCCTCTGACCATCGACCAGTGATGCTTATCTTTGAGGGTTTGGACATCGATATGAAGATTGGGCTTCGCTCCAAGCAAGACTGGAAACTCTTCAGAGATATTCTTCGCGAAAAAAGCATCCCATACAAAGAGGTTATTGCCAACGATGACATCAACACAAATAATAGTTCTAACACTAGTGTTATCCATGAGGCTAGTTGTTCCAGTGCCTCCACTGCTGATCGAAAGCGTCCTGAACATCTCGACCTTCCTCCTTACATCAGACGGCTTATTCTTGAAAGGAATACCTATAGAAGACTATGGCAGCGTAAGCGACTACCCTTTTACAAGACAAAGTATAACAGGCTTTCTCGGAAGGTCCAGGAAGAGGTTAAAGCCCTACGAAGTCAGAGGTGGAACGAAAAACTTAAATCCTTGTCAGTCCAGGACAACTCCCTCTGGGGTACTGTAAGGGCCTTAAAAGGAAACAGACCCATCAACTTGCCACCACTGCTTACTACAGGTGGTGATGTTGTCACCAGTGATCGTGATAAAGCTCAACTGATCGCCGACTCCCTGGAAAAGCAGTTTACCACACCTTGTGAAGAAAACCCTGATAGTCGCTCAAATACTCAACTTGTCAACGATGTGTGTATCTCCTATGAACCATCTCAGAGTGTTCCTACGCATGAGGAAATTATTAGCACAAATGAAATCTCAGACATCATAAAGCATCTTAAAAGCAGGAAAGCAGCAGGTTTGGATTCTATCACAAACAGTGCCCTTAAGAACTTGCCTTCTAGTGCCGTCTCGGTTATTACCACGGTCATAAATGACTGCTGGAGACATGGATACTTCCCTGACAAGTGGAAGGAGTCCGTCATCGTTACGATACCAAAGCCTGGTCTGAACCCTGCCCTCGCTGTCAGCTATAGGCCCATAAGCTTACTACCTGCGATGTCAAAAGTCCTTGAACGTGTTATTCTAAGGAGGTTTAATGCTTTCTGCGTGGCCAATAATCTTGTTCGCGAGGAGCAATTCGGGTTTCGCCCGGGTCACTCTTGTCAACTACAGCTTTGGAGGCTTGTTGCTGATCTAAACACTCCCCTAAATTGCGCCAAATACGATGGTCTTATCTTTCTAGATGTACGGAAGGCTTTTGATCAGGTCTGGCATAACGGCCTGAGATACAAGATGATTACTTATGGCTTTCCTGACGAGCTGATCGCTTTGATTAGTTCCTTTCTGTCAAACAGGACTTTTCGTGTCAAGGTTGGCTGCTCCATGTCTGACCCTTGTGACATCAAGGCTGGTGTTCCCCAAGGCTCTGTCCTGGGCCCTGCGTTGTTCAACTTCTTCATTCACGACTTCCCAGCATTTACAAACTGCGAATTATACCTATTTGCTGACGATGTGTCCATCCTGACTTGTGCCCGAAATCCCACTCATGTCATATCTCTGTGCATCTGTGTGAGAAATGGTTTGCTAAGTGGAGGTTAAACCTGAACGTAGATAAATGCAAAGCCATGTTCGTTACCAAAAAACTTAGAAAACCCCCGAAGTCAATCTTCCTATCTGGCAAGGAGCTCGAGTGGGTAAAGAACTAAAAATACCTCGGAGTTGTAATAGATGCCAAGCTGAATTGGGGCGACCATCTCTCTTATGCTATCAACAAGGCCAAGAAGGTGAAGTTTAGTCTGGTTGCCCTTCTGGGACGAAACAGTTCGCTTGGGGTGGACAGCAAACTGTTGCTATATAAAATGGTAATCCGAACCATTCTTCTGTACGGTATGCCTGCCTGGGCTACAACCTGCAAATCCAGATGGAAGGACCTACAAACATTCCAAAACGTCACACTTAGGACCATTGCCCAAATCGACAGGAGGATAGCAACTAATACTTCCATTGCTGAAGATTTCGGTATACCTACCATTGGAAACCACGTCAAAGAGTCGCTGAAGAAGCTTCTTCCGAAGATGAAGGACCATCCCAATCCTCTGGTTGCAGGTATTCTTGAGCATCCGCTCACCTTTAGAAGCCTCCTTAGACATCGCAGGCCTCGTCACATACTGGACGTCAACTTCGATGACATCCAAAAGGCCATCTTCCCACCCTACTGGATCACCTAGCTCTTCCTCGTCTATCGTCAATCAACAATCAACTTTATCGTCCTGTTAGGAAAGGACTCCTCCGTATACTGTGGATGACTTAACCAGGTTCATCTGGCTTCTTTCCTAATTCAGCGTATTTCTTTTGGCTATATTACTGGATGAGTGTGGCAGTGGAAGCATAGCTTCCGGACCGCTCGTTTGTTTTTCTTCCCTGCGCTGTTCGATTGTCGATTGTCGATAGGGTGCCTAGCAAAAAGATTACGTAAAATTATTCCTGATTATTAGTAGACAAAAAAGGGGGCTGTCATGAAAGAATATTATTGACATTGTTCAAAATTATCGATTTTATGATTCCCTGACTGTACTCGATTAAAAAAATAATAAAAATTCCCTGACCATTCCCGGTCGCTAGTCACCCTGTAAAATAGTCCCACATGTAAGAGCATCGGGTCAAAGGTAAAAAAATATGAAAGGACATTGAAGAACATTGAAAAGAAGAAATAAAAGATAAGATAAAGAAAGAAGAAAAGGACCCATAGGGCTTGCGACAAATTAAGGAATAGCTGAAGTTGGACGGGGACATGGGAAAGGTAATGAGGGAATGGTGCCTTTGCTAAGGTTAATGCCATTAGGTGAGGGAGTTAAATTTCCAAATAAGAAAAGACTCGAATTGCTTTCTTTCTTTTTTGCTATGGAAGTTACTACGAAGAATATAGATGCTGATGGCCTGTAAAGAGTGACCAGGGGAATTAAAGTGTTTAGCGACAGGGGTGTCAGCATTGCTAAGAATATCAAACTTATGCCCGGCAAATCTGGAGCGTATGGTATACCCTGTCTCTCCAACGTACTGTTTCTGGCCTACTTTGCAATGTAACAGGTAAATTAAGTTGTGAGAAGTGCAGGTCAGGTTCTGGTTAATCTTGAAAGTAAAGGAGGAGGCACTGCTGGAAATGGAGGTAGCAGGGTTAAGAAAATGACAAACACCGCAACGCTTTGCATTGCAAGGAGTACATCCCTTAGTGGAAGTGCGTGGTTTGGTAATAGCAGCATGGACCAGAATATCTTTAAAATTAAATGTCCGTTTAAAAGAAACTTTTGGTGGTTCTGGTAGAATGGAGTGGAGAAGAGGAGAATTGTCAATAATATGTTGATGTTTCCTTAGGACATTTTTAATACTATTGAGGGTTGGATGATAAGGAAGAACTAATGTAGGTGTTGTCATGGCTGGAGAAGGTTTGGGGTTGTTGTTAGAACGAGAATTGCGATGTTATAGATAGAAGCGCGTATGACAGATTTGGGGTAACCTCTTCTTTTAAGGGAGTGGGTAAGGGCATTAGCATGGAAGACCTTGTCAGACTGATTAGTGCATATTCTATGGATGCGAGTTAACTGGCCTAATGGGATGTTATCCTTGCAATGGCGCGGATGGCAGCTGTCATAGTGTAAGTACTGGTGTTGATCAGTGGGCTTCTTATAGAGATTAGTAGACAATTAATTGTTAGTGATAGAGATAGAGACATCCAAAAAAGGAACTGTCCTGATAGAGTAATTGTGAGAAAACTTGATGGAGGGGTGGATGGAGTTGGAATGGGTGATAAAAGATAACAGTGAGTCTTCGTTGTGTGGCCAGATCAGGAAAGTATCACCAATATATCGCAGCCAGACCAACGGCTTTAAGGGAGACGTGGAAAGTAGTTTGGTTTCCACTTCCCCCATAAAAATGTTAGCATAGTTGGGAGCCATTTTGGAGCCCAAAGCAGTGCCACTGGTCTGGATGTAATACTCATTGTTAAAAGTGAAGAAATTGGAGGTGAGGTTGGTACGAAGAAGAAGGCAGATAGTGTCAGTAGAAGGAACTTGGAAAGGTTTGTTAGCCTTGAGACTGTTGCACACAGCTTTAACCCCATCATCATGAGGAATGTTAGTGTAGAGGGAAGAGACATCAAGCGTGCAGAGGAAGACGTTCTTGAAATCGTAGTTAGAGTCGTTAAGGCGCTGGATATGGGAGGGAAAATCGATAGTGTCTTTGATATAGGAAGGAAGACTTGGTGGGATGTGGTGTATGTGGTGGTCTCATGAGTGGCTCACAGAGTGTGTTGTTACAAGAGATGATCGGACGGCCGGGATTGCCAGGTTTATGAATTTTGGGAAGAAGGTAGAAACGACCAGAAGAACTGAATTTAGGAAGGAGGAAGAGGCGGGTTTTGTTATCAACTTCAGAAGAGGATTCAAGCTGAGAGAGGGTATTTTGAAGTGTGGTTTTGAACGTATCAGTAGGATCGGAGGTTAGTTTCTTGTAGAACGTAATATCAGAGAGTTGTCTGTTAGCTTCGTTAATGTAGTCAGAGGTGTTCATGACCACAATAGCGCCCCCTTTATCTGCTGGTTTAATTGTTATATCAGGGTTATTGTTAAGGCGTTTGATACAAAGGAATTCGTTATTAGTAAGGTTAGGAAGAGGTTTTTTAATATTTTTAGTGATGGAGAGGATGTCGTTTTGTATGGATTTGATGTAAACTTCAAGTTCAGGATTGATGTCATGAGGAGGGGTCCAGTCGCTAGGAATATGGAAGGTTGAGTTGGTAGCGGGAGTAGAATTGGTAGGATTCATGCAAAAGTATAGACGGGACCTGAGGGCACGGCTAAAGTTATCGACAGTGGAAATGATATCAAAAGTGTCAATAGTATTAGGAGTGGGACAGAAGGAAAGGCCTTTGGACAGGGTTCTGATCTCGAGAGACGAAAGTTTAGTTGTTGATAGATTAATAACCGCGGTTGTGCCAAGAGTAGAGGAGCTGGAGGAGCTGGAGCTGGTAGAGGGAGGTGGATCGTTTTTAGACAGGGAGTTCAAGAAAAAGGCGGATAACGGATTAGACAGAAAGTGGGTTTTATTAGGGAAGGAAATACGATCTCTCTGAAATTTATTACATTTTTTGGAATAGAGAAAATCAAGTTTTTTGCAAATGAAAGTATGAAGAGCATCAATATCCGGGGGATTAAGAGAGGGGAGAGAGTCTTGCTGGGTAATAGACTGATAGAGGCTTGTGCAAATGCTGGAGCAATGGTTACTAAGGATAGGAAGGATGTTGCGGGTAGAGTCAGAAACAGTGGAATGAATTTGGGACAAAGTGGTAGAGGGTAAGGGACCTAATTGGATGCTGGGGGCAGAGACCAAACCCTTGGGGGTTATGCCGAGAGTGAAGTAATGGGAAAAGGTGATTTTGTGAGCATGGTAGGTACAGAATTTGCCGCAAAGCTTACGGAGCTGAAAAAAAGTAGGAGGGTGGTTGGCTGTTAGTCATATGTTTTGTGTTGATTGTAGTTTTGTGGAGCTGCGTGTGTTATATGTGTGTGGTCTGGCGGAAGTGTCCGAGGTAGAAGGTGGGCGTGAAAGTGTGTCAAGCATTTGTGTAGTGTTCTGTGAAGGTGTAGTTGTGAGAATTCGGTTAATGGGGGAGAGTGTTGGGGAAGAAGGGACATCGTGAATGGTGGGTTGGGTTGTGTCATTGGAAGTTAACGTGTGGATGGTGGGAGTAAATGTACGTGTTTGCTGAAGGGGTGGAAGGACTGAAGGTGAAGTTGTTGAAATATGTATTGGTGAATCAGTTAGTGTAGGGGTGTTGTCGGAGATGTTGTGTGGTGCATGATTGTCAGTGTCTTGTGTAGTGTTGGAGATAAGGTTGATTGTGGCGAGAGGTTGACAATATCTAAGTATGTTGTGTGAAACCAGATCCAAACCCCTGTGTGACAAATGTAGCCCATCCCTGCAAATGTGACTAGGAGAGAGCGGACAGTGTTGTAGAAAGTGAAAACGTATAGAGGTGCTGAATAGAATCTGTGCTAATGTATTGAATTATGAAATGTTTTTGTTAAGGCGTGAGGTGTTCTGTGAATGTAAGGGTCTGTGGAAATTTATGTGGCGTGGCAAAACTGAAGATAATGTGACTTGGATGTCTTTGTTGTTGGAGAAGATAGTGGTGAGTTCTTGTATAAGTGAGTGAATGGCAGTTTCTGGACTGTTAAGTGAAGACGAGATGTTGTTTGTACTTATGTGAATGACGAGATGTTTAATGCCGGGTGGAATGTCTTGTAAGAGTGTTGGGATGTCCGAAAAAGTGCAACCACTACGAGAGAGAAAGAAAAGGGAGTGAGAGGAGTTAACTGGGACACGTGTGGGGAAATACTTCAACATAGAATCACTAACAATAGCAACATGATAATAATAATAATAATAATAATAATAATAATAATAATAATAATAAT